>JAJPUD010004117.1:131151-169163 GCA_023553655.1 Myrmecobius fasciatus | reverse complement strand
TCTCTCTCTCTCTCTCTCTCTCTCTCTCTCTCTCTCTCTCTCTCGCTCCCCCTCTCAGGAGGGACAGTGACTCCTCAAGTGGACAAACTATACTCTCTCCCTCCTGAGGAAATTGAGTAAAAGTGCTTAACAATATTTTGCATTCCACTTACGATCATCTCCTGCTCAGTGTTGAGCAGAATGGCATAACTTGTTATAATTATTGTTTTTTGTCCTACTATAATTTTTAACTCAAGGGTCAAATAGTGTTGTTAATGCTTAACTTTATCAAGCAAGTCACTTAACTTTTGCAAGTATACGCTGTGATGTAGGATAATGAATGAACTCTATTTTCATAGGAAAAGATTCACTGGAAAGATAAATATTCTCTATCCAAAAGCAAGTACTCTTCAACAGTCAGTTCATTCTACTCTAGAGCAGGCCAAATTTGACCCTGATCCAAATGTGATAGAGACCCAGTTGAGCAGGCCATTGAGAATTAAAAAGGTTTGGATCATGTTTGGGAAAAGATTGTTCATGGCAATCCAGGAATGGTCCCAACATGCTCTAGTCCCAGAAGCAGATATTAAGAGTCACCAACGACCATGCTAGGAGCAGCTGGTAGAATTTCATGGAATGATAGAGGTGAAAGTAATCCTTTAGATCATGTAACCTAACTCCTTCATTTTATAGAGAAGGAAAAGAATTAGCCTTAGTATGTAAACCTTTACCAACTACCCCCTGACTCTGTTCCTTATGAGGTGTGTTTTACCAGCCAAATAACTTGACTTTTTGAACCACAGTTTCATCTGTAAAATAGGGCTAATAATACTTGCATTACCTCTTTCCCAGGGATTTGGGAGGAGAGTACTTTGTTAACCTTAAAATGCTTTAGAAATATGAAGAGTTATTATTTATTTACTATTTGCTTGCCTGCTTTTCCTCTCTGCCTTTCTTCCATGTTTATCCCTATTAGAACATCCCCAGGGCACTATGGGAAGGGAATTTTCCCTTTCTGGGCCACTACTGTAAAAGTAAATTTCTCATTACAGAGGGCATCCTGTTTGATTTATACAGACCCTACATGTGGTGTCTACATAGTGGTATCTACACCGTGTCTACATAGTGAGAACTAGAATGCACACCATCCCTTTTCTTAGTACATTCATATGGTACCCTAGTGAGTGACAAAGTAGAACCCAACCAAGTCCCCAAAGCACTCCATTTGCATGCCACTTTGTATAGACACAGAAGATGACATTGGGCCTGTGACTCTCTGCCTCTCCACTTTTCCTTTCCATTGTCCATAATAGGGTCTCTGAGCAGCTAATCTACCCTTCAGTTCAGCTAACAGCGCAGTTCAGTTGGGTAAGAGGGAAGGCTCCATTGAGCTCTTTGAAAATGGGACTCTAAATATGCCAGGGAAAGTGAAATGAATTCTAATGTGATATTGGCCCAGTGGCTTAGACTCAGGAATCCTAGATGGACAGTTAGCTGATCGTAAAAGAGAGGAGCACAATGGAAATGTTAAACAATTCACTGATAATCGCCCAGAAGGATTTGGAAAGTATGCTTTTATAGATAATATTCACCCCAAACCTCTCAAATTAAGGCTTTGAAAACCTTCGACCAAATTTGTTTTAATCCCTATAATATGCAGAGTATTACAATTTTCTTTCTTACCAGTTAGGCTTTGCATTAAGCTTTCATGTTTATCTAAAGTACTGAAATGGAATGGAAATTTATACAGTTACTTTCCTAAGAATAACTTCAAAACATTAACCTGGTCAAAAATGACTCAAGTAAACCAATGAAGACTCTCCCAACCATTAAGACTGGATACCGCTATAGCCTAAGTTGCTCTGCTTTGTGAAAATAAAGGTCTTTTTCACAATATCCTTGTTAAACTAATGAAGACATTAATAGTAGAACCATTCTTTGAGAGAAAAAAGAAAAAACCTAGAAAGCAACCCTATATTCTCAAAGCTTGTCAACAAACTCTTGGGTTATTATAACAATGTAGTTTAAAATTAAAAGTGCTGCTGCAATGATGAGAATTTTAATAAAATTTAACAAGCTCTGTCCATAAATCAGTGACTTCTAGATCAAATGGCTATCTTTAATCTCATGAGTTAACTCAGGTGTGTTAATAGCATAAGCATTACATTTTTTCAACTGTGTCTGATTTTTTTCTATGTATTAACAGTGGCCTTTGATTGTATCATAATCAGCTCCAAAACAGTAGGTGTTCTATTTGTGGGTTTTATTTCTCCATTGAGTTCATTGTATCACTTAAATACATAAGTCTCATATCTTTCTTTAGGGATTTATTCACACAATTACATAGATACGTACATACATACATATAGGTTTTTTTGTTGTTGTTGTTGTTCAGTTCTTGCAGTCACGTCTGCCTCTCTGTGATCCCATTTGGAATTTTCTTGACAAAGATGCTAGAGTTGTTGGCCATTTCCTTCTCCAGCTCCTTTGACAGAGGGGAAAACTAAGGTAAACAGGATGAAGTGACTTGCCCAGGATCATACCACTAGGAAGTATCTGACACCAGATTTGAATGGAGGAAGAAAAGTCTTCCTGAATCCAAGCCTGTGACACAATCCACTGTATCATCTAGCTATCCTTACACAAGCATGCATGCACATGCACACATAAATGCAATATTATGTATGTATATGTATATCACTATAAGACATATTTTTCCATGAAGTAATACAGAATACTCTGTAGCAGTTTTTCAAATTAAAAACCATCGCCAGGTTTAAAGAAGTTGTAATACAGAATGACTCTACTAGAATTCTATCTGGGTTGGAACAACATGAATGATCAAACCTGGGTTAGATTTTGCACCAAAGGACCCGATTTTGAATCTTAACTGACCCAACCTGTTTAAGTTGGGATAAATCACTTAACCTTTCTGAACTTATTTTTTTTTCATTTGTAAAAGGATACAGTTGAGGGGCAGCTAGGTGGTGCAGTGGATAGAGCACCAGCCTTGAAGTCAGGAAGACCTGAGTTCAAATCTGGTCTCAGACACATAACATTCCCTAGCTGTGTGACCCTGGGCAAGTCACTTAACCTCAATTGCCTCAGCAAAAAGCAAAAAAAAAAAAAAAGGATACAGTTGAGCTAAATAATTTCTTGGGCCTCTTATAATGGTAAATCTATACTCCAGAATTCTGTGATAATAGGAGGTGGGGAGGCAGGGTGCTTTCTTCAGCAACAGCCTGCATGTTTCTGTCACTATTCCTCATAACTCCTGTTCATTCACTCACCTACCTCCTACAGCACAACTCAGTTTCATCTCTTGCTTACGATCCATAGGATTCCACTGTTCCCTTTCACCATTCCCAGAAGACTGCCTCCTGTCCCAGTGCATTTGCTTCCGAGTGTTTTTGTCCCAGGTGAAAAAAATCACTAGTACTACCTCTGTTCACAACTTTTTCTCTCACTAGGATCAATTGCCCTTCATTTTTCAATTCAGAATACCTGGGAAATGATTGCTCTAGATAACAAGATGGCTTCTTTTATGTGGATGGGAAAGTTTAGAGACTCCTAGAGTTAAAGATCATTTAGTACATATTCCTTATTGTACAGGTAATAACATTAACCACACCTTGGATTGTATAGAGCTTTAAATTTGCAGGACACTATCTGCCATTCCTTCCTTCAAGGATGACTTCACATTGGATGTTCTCCTCCTAGTCAACATGATAGATACTGTTAGCCTTATTTTCCACATAAACAAATGGAATTACAAGGAAGTGATTTACCCAAGATCACAACTATACTATATATAAGAAACAGATGCTTTGGAAAATTTTACTAAGCCCTTTCTGTGTTAGTGGTAGCTGCTGCAATCAGTTAAAGAGCAGGAGCTGGAAAGGGAAGCTTGATGTTCCCAATACTAGAAATGATCTGCTGCGAGTTACATTAGCTGGACTTTGAGTCAGGAGAAGCTAGTTCAAATCTTTCTGTTGGTTTTTTAAAAGCTATGCAGCCCTGAACTCATTTCTTGATGAGCTTCCATGTCCATTTTTATCCATAAAACAGGGATGAGAATACCATATAATTTACCTTATAGACAAATATGAAAACTTGAATTCAGGTCACACCTCTGACACATACTAGGCAGTACTCTAAGACTGAGTTGCAGAGAAGATGCTGAACTCCAGTGATAAAAGGAGTTCCTCACCAGGAGCCATGTAAACCAATACAATCACAATTATAGGCTCTTTCCCTTATTCCACCTCCCTTAGAAGGTTTTTGTGAAGAGGGAATGAAGTTGTGCACATAAGACCCTTTGGAAGCCTTAAGGTGCAATCTAAATACTGTCTATTCCAACATCAACAGAATTTAATAATTAGAAAGGGCCTCAACAAGACTCTCATCCAGATGTTTCAAAGTCACAGCCGTCAGAGCTATTGGCTGGGTCATTACCAGATTACAATATATTAAAATATAATTGGGAAATGTTTAACAAAACAAGACAGTGATCATCTATGGTTTTCTAAGTCTATATGTGGCCAGGAGGGATTCCTTTATATTTTAGTCTGATATCACTGATTTTAATTTAACCCATATCTTGAAAATATTCCTACCACAATGTAAAAAATAAGTGATTCTGTTACATGTAATTTTTATTGCATCATGATCTGGAAAGGAGGCATTTAATATTTCTGCCTTTCTGCATTTGATTATGAGGTTTTTATGCCATAATACTCCATTTTTGCATAGGTGCCATGTCTCACTCAGAGAAAGGTATATTCTATTCTCATTAAATAGAAATTTGGAGATTCTGCCAATAATAAAATAGAACTTAAATAGAAAATTAAGTTTCTCCAAAGGTCTATCATACCTAACTTGTCTAAAATTCTGTTTAACTCCTGAATTTCTTTCTTGTTTATTTTGTGGTGAGATTTATCTGGTTCTGAGAGAAGGAGCTTGAATTCTCCCACTAGTAGAGTTTTGCTATCTATTTCTTTTTGCAGCTCACTTAACTTTTCTAAAAATCTGGATTTTATGCTAATTGGTGCACATATTTAATATTGATATTACTTCATTAGCTATGATCACCTTTAGGAAGATGTAGTTTCTTTGTCTCTTTTAATTTGATCCATCTTTGATCTTGCTTAGTCTGAGATCAGGATCGCTACTTTGCTTTTTTTTTTCTTATTCTGCTGAAGCACAATATATTCTGCTCCATCATTTTACCTTTGCTCTGTATGTGTCTCTCTACTGCAAATGTATTTCATGTAAACACCATGTTGTAGGTTTCTGGCTTTTAATCCACTCTATTATACACTTCTATATCATGGGAGAGTTCATCCCATTTAAATTTAGAGTTAAATTTACTAACTCTGTATTTTTCACCATACTATTTTCCTCATTTATAGTTTTCTCTTTATTTTCACATTTTCCCTCCTCCCCAGTGTTTTGCTTCTGACTCCCCACCTCCATTTATCAGCTCCCTCTCCCATCCCTTTCCTTTTCTATTTCTGTTCTCCCTTTTATGAGCCTCTTTCTTCTTTTCCTTTTCCTTATAGTGTAAGACAAATTTCTAAACCAACTATGTATGTTATTCCTTCTTTGAGCCAAATCTGATGAGATTAAGGTTCAAACAATTCTCATTCCCCTCCTTTTTTTCCTTTTACTGTAATAGGTTGTTGTACCTTCTCATGTGATGTAATTTACCCCATTTTACTTCCTTTTTCCAATTCTCCTAGTACAATCCTTTTTCTACCCCTAATTTCTTTTTTATATCATCACATTAAAATCAACTTATACCCATACTCTCTGCCTATGGACATCCACTGTAACTCTACTGAAAAAGATCTCAAGAGTTACAAGTATCTTTCTATGTAGGGATATAAACATTTTAACTTATAAAAACACAGTGGGGACTTTTTCTTCCCTTTTTACCTTTTTACACTTCTCTTGAGTTCTGTATTTGAAGAACAGATTTTTTTCAGCTCTGTTCTTTTCATCAGAAATGATTGAATGTCCATCTTTTTCTTTGAAAAATAATACTCAGTTTGGCTGGGTAATTGATTTTTCATAGTAGTCTAAGCTCCCTTGCCTTCTGGAATGTCTTATTCTGGTCCCTCTGATACTTTAAAGTGGAAACTGCTAGGTTCTAAAGAATGCTGATTGTCCCTCCTTGATATTTGAATTGTTTCTTTCTGACTGCTTCTAGTATTTTCTCTTTGATCTAATAATCCTAAAATTTAGCTACAATATTCCTTGGAGTTTTCATTTTAAGGCCTCTTTCAGTGATCAGTGGAGTCTTTCAATGACTATTTTACCTTCTGGATCTAGGATATCAAAGCAGTTTTCCTTGATATTTCTTCGAAGGATATTGTTTAAACTGTTTTTTTCATCATGACTTTCAGGTGGTACAATAATTCTTAGAGTGTCTTTCCTGGTTCTATTTTCCAACCTGATTGTTTTTTTTTTTGTTTGTTTTTTGTTTTTTGTTTTTTTTGGCAGTGAGGTATTTTACATTTTCTTCTGTTTTTAATTTTTTTGTGTGTGATTGATTTTTGATGTCTCCTTGAGTCATTCACTTCCATTGTCTAATTTTAATTGTAGTGAATCATTTTCTTCAATTAGCTTTTTTACCTCCTTTAAAATTTTATCAATTGTATTTTTAAAGGAGTTGCTTTTTTCAGTAGATTTTTTCCATTTTAACGTTGTTTTCTTCAGTATATATATATATATATATACATATATATATATACATATATTTTTTTCCATTTCACCAAATTTATTTTTAAATTGTCTTCTTCAGTCAATTTCTGTGCTTTCTTTTCCAAGCTGTTGACTTTTTCTCTTCAAATATTCAATATTTCTCCTGCATAGCTTTCATGTCTTTTGCCCATTTTTCCTCTACCTCTCTTTTTATATCCTTTTTGAGCTCTTCTGAAAGACCTTTTTGAGCTTGAGACCATTTTAAATTTCTCTTTGAAGGTTCCCATGTAGGCATTTTGCCTTTGCTGTCCTCTTCTAGGTTTCTGTTCTGATCTTCTCTGTTGTTGTCACAGCAGATTTCTATGGTCAGGGCTCATTTTCCTTTTTTGTTTATTTGTAACATTTGAGTTCTGCTCATAGGGTACAAGGGAAATTGTCCTAAGCCCCCATCTCACTGCCTTTTTGCTGCACTGGGATCCAGTGTTACTATAGGCTTTTCCACTCCCATGGATTGGTCTGGCCTAGTCCCACCTCTTTTACTTTGATTCAGGGATTCACAATTAATTGGTTTCATTGGAGGTTTCACAGCTGGCTGCTGAGCCACTGGTCCTCTGAACCAGGACAGAGTAACTAAGATTGCTTTACTTTGGTTAAGAGCCTCCTGTTGCATTTCCCATGTGGGGCCTCCACTGGGCTGCATTCCCCCTGCCCAATTCAGACAGATCTATCCTGAAGCTCTTCTAAGACATCTTAAGCTTACTTTATTATACTATGAATGCTTGTTGTTTCTGTCACTCCAAAATTCACTCACAGGCTTGAACTACCTTTAATACTGAGGGTAGCTGGGGAGAGCCCAGGCAAAATATTGTCTACTTGCCACCATCTTCTCAGCTTAGCAAATGCTTGCCCAGATTATTTGCTGGCCTCCAATGAGGAGGATTCACCACTTCAGGACAGCTCTCATTGATAGGGTATTTTCCTGATATCAAGCTGAAAGATACCTTTTTGCAGTCAATTTTCCCCTATTCTTCCCTTCATTGCTTCTACTCCAGTTCTGACCTCTGGGGAGAAGCATGAACATATCTTAGGTTCTGTTGCACATGATGAAATTTCCACAGCTGTCATGCTTTTCTTCTCCAGGCTAACCTTCCCCAGACCTCTTAAAGATTTCCTCTTAGGATATATTTTTAGCACCCATTACCAACCCTTGGGCCTTTCTCTGGATTTACTCTAGTATATCAACCTTCTTCTTGAGCTCTGGGATGCAGAGCTGAACATAGTTCACAAGATG
Organism: Myrmecobius fasciatus; assembly: GCA_023553655.1. Lineage (NCBI taxonomy): Eukaryota > Metazoa > Chordata > Mammalia > Dasyuromorphia > Myrmecobiidae > Myrmecobius > Myrmecobius fasciatus. The sequence continues at coordinate 161,188 of JAJPUD010004117.1, read as the reverse complement.
TAATCTGACTGGGACAGAATAGAGAATTACTTGGTTCTGGAAATTTTTTTAAATGTTACCCAAAGTCCCATTTACTTTTGGGGTTCCACATGACAGTGAGAACTCCGATTGAGCTATAACTATGGTATTTTTTTGAGATCTAAATATTAGAAAACAGTCCACTAAGCTAGGGCTTAATATAATTGTTGAAAAATTGCAATTCTAGCATAACAATTATTTAATGAATTTTATAATTTAATTTTGAAAGAATCAAATTAATGTATGTACCTTGCTTCACATTGAACAAACATTTACCAAACACCCACTGTGTGCAGAGCACTCCTGGAGCAGATATAAAATTTAGATAATTCATGGAATCATCAATTCTTAAAGATGGATGGGACCTCAGAGGACATTCAGTATACCTTACAATGAAACAAAAATTGTCTCCTCTAATCTGTATCCAGCAAATGTTTATCATCTAGGTTTTGCTTGAAATTCTACAATGAGAGAAATCTCCTCCCTTTCCAAGGTGGCTTATTGTCCTGTGACTTTGTGGCAGTCCTAATAGGAAGTGTTTCCTCATGGCAAGCCTAAATATGTTTCTTTGCTTTTTTCACCCATTGCTCCTGGCTTTGCCCTCTGTGGATCGAAGAGCAATATATCTATTCCGGCTTCCATCTGAGAGCTGTTTAAAAACTAGAAGATATCCATCATGTGCTCCTTAAATCTTTTCTAAGTGAAACAGCTCCATTTTTGCCCAACAGTCCACACTGGCCTGAATTCAAGGCCCCTCACCACCTTAGTTACTCTACTCTGGAAAATCTTCAGTTCTTGCACGTACTTAGGAAAATATTGTGTCCAAATCTCAATACAATATTCCTCTTCTCATGGAATTTTCTATCTAGCAAGGGATAGGACAGATATGAAGCTAGAATGTGAAATGATACATGAGGGTAATATAGAGGTACAAAACATGGCTCTCTAAGTGCCAAGAAAGGAAAAGACATTTCTGCTTTGGGAGTATAAGGGGAGACTTGGGACTGTCAGGGGAAGCATTTTTGAAGAATTTGGCATTTGTAAGAGATCTGAAAGATTGAGTAAAATTTTCAGTACATAACAAGGTAGGGCATTCCAGTTATGAGCAGAATGAGGAGCCCAAGAAGCAGATAAATGCTGGGTTAGAGTTTAGAGATACATACCATGTTTTTTTCATCAGTCTCCTGGATTTGTCATTGGTCACTGCATTCATTAGAATGCTTTATCCTTTCTGTTTATTAATGGTTATTAATAATATATTTATATAATTTCCATTTTTTAAATACCATCCATGTGCAAGACTCTATAATAAGTACTGAGGAAAAAGATAAAATAACAATTTCTTCCCTCAATGATATCGCTTTGAGGGTGGGGAGAGATTTGTACACAAATAAATCAGCATATACAAAATACATAAAATGTAATTTTGTATGGGAGGGTACATAGGTCTAAAATGAAGAGTAGTTTATTAACAAACAAAAGTTCTAGAAGGCACTGAATGAGGAGAGATGAGCTAGGAACAATGGAAATGTAGAGTTGATATGAATATGAGTGAGCCAAGTGTGGTGATCAGGGAAGGGAACTTCAGCCTAAACAACTTTTGACACAGGATTATAGTGATTGGGGGGGGGAGGGAGCCAAAAGATTGTTTTGATGGACTCAGTTCCAAAGACAATGTTCATTTGATTAATAATTCCTGAGAAAGGGGTAGGAAATATAATTTGAATATATTATCTCTCCAGGTTGAGTGGGAAGGGCAGCAAGGCAAATGTCCAATCTCTTGTTCTATATGATAGTTAAGGCAAAGATCAATTGAATCCAGAATTGTTAACTGGATATAAAAAGTGGAAGATAAAAATGCATCCTCACCAGTTAGGAAAATCTGGATTCAAATCCTACTGGCTGTGTGATCCTAGAAAATTCACTTAGTCTTTCAGTGTTCTCCCTACTCTAAGCCTCAAAACTAGAGAACATTTGCTGATCTGGACTATTAAAGAGAGTTTCCTCATTAGGAGTTTACTACAATGAAATCATAGATCTAGGTCCATATCTCTACTTGTAACTCTGGCTATTATTTCTCTCTCTACCCACTCTATCGTCTCTGTCTCTCTCTGTAACTTATATAATTTATATCTATATCCATACCATATTATTGATATTGCTATATCATTCACATATCTATATCTATCATTTGTATGTGGATCAGCTATGTCTAGATATTGATTTATATTTATATATATCTTAATGTACTCATATGTGAAATATATGTTTGTCTAGAAAATGAAAAGTATTCTATTTTTTGATGTTTCAAACATTATAAGTTTTATTTCCACCCAAATGTTCTCAGATAAACACTTTTTTATTAAAGCTTTTTATTTGCAAAACATATGCATGGGTAATTTTTTCAACATTGACCCTTGCAAATTGGCCTTTTTTCTCTCCTCTCTCCTCCCCCCACCCCCTTCCCTAGATGGCAGGTAGTCCAATACATGTTAAATATGTTAAAATATATGTTAAATGCAATATATATATATATATATACATATTTATACTGTTATCTTGCTGTATAAGAAAAATCAGATGTACAAGAAAAAAACACCTGAGAAGGAAAACAAAATGCAACAAACATCAACAGAAAGCATGTAAATACTATGTTGTGGTCCATACTCAGATCCCACAGGCCTCTCCCTGGGCGTATATGGCTTTCTTCATCACTGAACAACTGGACCTACTTTGAAACATCTCATTGTTGAAGAGAGCCATGTCCATCAGAATTGATCATCATATAGTCTTGTTGTTGCCGTGTATAATGATCTCCTGGTTCTGCTCATTTCGCTCAGCATCAGCCCATGCAAGTCTCTCCAGGCCTCTCTGAAATCGTCCTACTGGTCGTTTCTCACCGAACAATAATATTCCATGACATTCATATATCATAATTTGTTCAGCCATTCTCCAATTGATGGGTATCCATTCAGTTAAATGAAAAGTATTCTGAAAAAACATTTAGTATATTTGATGACCATACAAAATATAGTCTCATTCCATGTTGTAGTACCTTCCCAAGAAGAATTTCATTTCAGAGAAGTTACTTGACTTTATCTTTAACTTTTTTTATTAAATGTTATAGCAAAAGATGTCTGATTGAGTGTTTTTTTAGGAATACTGCAAAAGTAGGACCTTTTTCTAATTGTGTAATTTTTCATATATAGATGTTACTTTTTTGCCTTTCTAGAATTTTCCTCTTCTTTAATTATTAGACTTATTTCATGTGATTTTATTAAAACCTTGAAAGAATAGTTATCATAAATTCAATAAATACACACTGGAAAACTTGACTTGAAGCTGGTAAAATTCAGAAAAAAGAGATCCCAAACAAAAAGGAGAATTTTCAGTGGTACACACTTACTCTATCTTTCTTTTGCAGAATAAAAAAAGAAAGTTCTACAAAGTGCTTTGGGATGCAAATTGAAACCCAACAGTTCAACTATTTGAAGTAAGGTGCAACTTACTCTGAAGGATAAGAGATCAAATTCAGAATAGACAGTGTAGCAAAGTCATCATTTTTTCCAGTGTGTGATGCTAAAGAGCATGTCCTTGTTTATATTAATTAGTAAAAATAGGTGCCTGTCATTTTACTTAACTATTTCATAGACTAATTGATGGTGAGCAGAGAAGTTGAGCAGTTTGCAGTCTTATTCCACAAATGATAAGTCAAGTTTACTCTCACCATGAAGAGAAATGAGATCATTATTTTTAATGAACCCTACCTTTCTTTTTTTTGGTTTGAGTCATTCAAATTATTTATTTACACCCCCCCTCAAATTTCTTAGTGTCAGCTTGTATATCCTATTCCAGAAATCCAGGTGAATTTTGGTTGGTCCTACCAAGCAGGACCAGCTTCAGTTATACATACAAAGATGGACTCATTTACTGACATAAGAAGACCAGGCTCAATAACCATGGAGAAGCTTACAATTAGACGGATAGCCAATAAAGCAAAAATGTTTTTCAGCTAAAAAAAAACAGTGAAGACGGGCTACACTGAAAACTAGGTTGATGTATACTTAATAAAGGCTTATCAAATGTATTTGCCAAGGGTCTTGCAAATCTAATTAAGAGATTCCAAACCTAAGAGGAGAGAGCCTAAGAGAATTGATCTCTAAACTCTATTTATCAAGTTATATGTGATAAAACTTAGTTGCAACATAGGAAGAACAATTGTAGAAGTCCAGAGGAGGTGAAATCCAGGAAAGTAGACAGAAATGAAACATATAGCCTCAAGTATTTGTACACCCACTCATTAAGTAAACAGTAATCACTAGAGATCCAAATAGGGAAGTGACTGATCTCACAGGTTCACTGAGTCTTGGGGAGATAACATCCATTATTGGAATATGGCTCTTAAATATTACATCTTATTAAAAATGAACTTGATAGGTAAATGGGAGATATATCTACCTGCTAAAAAGATATATTCATATAGGAAAAAAGTCTAAAAAATAAACAGGGGAAACATGATTTAGGGTGCAGTATTTGGGTAAAGATTACTGAACACTGAAACCTTTGAACAGATAGAAGAAATCAATGAGTTTGGGAAAGAGATTACAAGCCAAGGAAGGCAGCCTAGTATATACTACTACTACTACTACTACTACTACTACTACTACTACTACTAATAATAATAATAATAATAATAACAATAACAATAATAGGGATGAAAGAAGCTCCCTCCATATTTGTTGGAGCTCTCTGCCCCAAGCATAGTAACTAATAATTCCATGATTTGCCTAGATGATAATTTAATGGTTCAAAAATGGAAGAAGCAATGAAAAGAAATCCTACTGTGTACATTTTTTTCTTAGCTATCTTAAAGTTTATTTTTCTTATTTTTATTGATATCTTTCATTTTAAGATAACTTTGATTTCTAAGTATCTCCCTACTCTTTGAACAAAGAATATAAAAATAAAGCTAATGAAAGCAGTTCAGCAGAACTAGCCAAATCTTATAGCATGTTCACCAAACCACATCCCTAGATAGTCCCTTATTCTTGCAAATAATAGATGGAAGTCTATACTTGATTCTTTCTTTCACAAAATTGTTTTTATACAAATAGGTCCATTTCCCTTTTTGTTTATCTCTTTGTCATACAGACTAAGTAGTGGTATTGCTTGGTCAAACGGTATGCAGGGTTTTATAGCAATTTGGGCATAGTTCCAAATTATTCTCCAGAATGGTTGAACAGTTTACAACTCTACTGATAATGCATTACTTTCCCAATTTTTCTAGATCTCCTTCAACATTTATCATAGTCATTTTCTGTCATGTTTGCCAATATGATAGGTGTGTGGTAGCATTTCATAGTGGTTTTAAGTAGCATTTCTCTAACCAGTAGCAATTAAGAGTATTTTTCATGATTATTCATACCTTTGCTTTCTTCTGAAAACTGCCTAGCCATACCCTTTGATCATTGATCAACTGGGAAAAGCCTCTTCTTTTTAGAAGTTTGGCTCAGTTCTCTGTATCTTTATGAGTAATGAAGCCTTACTCAGAGAAATTTGCTGTGTATTTTTTCTCATTTTCCTGTTTTCCTTCTAATTTTGGCATCGTTAATATTGTTTTTGCAAAAGCTCTTTAATTTCATGCCATCATGATTATCCATTTTACAGACCCTCCATCCCTTGTTTGTTCCTTATCCATCAAACTGAAGGCTACATTTTCCATGTTCCTTTAATTTATCGCCCTTTATGTCTAAATTATTTTTCCATTTTGACTTTATCTTGGTATAAGGATAAAGGAGGACTCCCATTTACTATTGATATTCCTTTCAACATTTTTTTGTCAAGGAAGGAGAAAAAAACTAGGTATAGTCTGATGCAGACCCTAGATTTTTGGGAAGCAGAATTTAAAATGTTCCTATAAAAAAGTAAGATACCATGGCATAAAATTCTACATTTGAAGTCCACCTACTAAGGAATGAAATGTTAAAGCTGAATTATGTCTAAAGGAGGGTATTTAGAAGAGTGAAAAACAGTAGATCATTCCAAGAGGTCAGTTGAAAGAAGTGTGATTATTCATTAATAAAAAATATGGGACAAGTAAAGATAATCTCCAAAGATTCAAATTTGTAGATGACACAAAGGACAATGAAAGTTTTGCTGCAAGTACAAATAGACAGCAACATGATCCCAACTCTGACTTGTATTGAAATGACATAAAACACATCTTCGAGGATACCTATGACCAGAAAAAAGTTAGGTCACGTAAATAGCAAGAGCTAGCCTGAGTGCTGCACAAAATAGGAAGAAAACAAGAAGGAGGGGTTCAGTAGATCTTAGTGATCCTAAGTAGATCCTTAGAAGAAGGATGAGAAGGAGAAGAGGGGAGTAGATGGAGAAAAGTATCAGGGCTGGGAGTTAGAATATGCCTATCCCTGGTAGTTTATAGCAGAGGTGTCAAGCAGTCACCTGCTGACCTCCTCAGAGTGGCTCAAATCAGATTCAAATCTAATTGAGGGAGGGGAGGATTCTGGGAAGATGGCAAAGTAGGTCAGCAAATTCCAAGCTCTCCAGATTTCTCCCAGAAACAGAACAAAATTGCATTTCAGGGTGAATGTAGACTAGTGTAAAACAAATAAGACGGGGCAGAACAAGGATTGTCCTTCTGGGACAATCCTGAAAAAAAACAGACTTCAGGATAGGTTTAACTGGTATGAAGTATAAACACCTCTAGGCTAGCTCCAGTGTAACAGCAAGTAAAGAATAGTAGGGCTAGCCAGGTTTGGAGGGAACCTCAGTTCAAACCATAGGAACTCTCCCCTCTAAGACAGTGAGGGGGGGGACTGTTGTGGTCTGAGACTTGGAAAACTGAAAACTGAGGGAACATTGGCTATTAAAAATGCCAGGATAAAAAACTGCCAGACTCATAGTTCCAACAGTCTTATGATGAAGAGAGTCATCTCTAAACAGAGAGAGGTCTTTGGGGATTGAGTATGGATCACAGCATAGTATTTTCACATTTTTTGTTTCCTTGCATTTGGTTTTCTTTCTCATTTTTTCCCTTTTTGATCTGTTTTCTCTTGTGTGGCATGATAATTGTGGAAATTTGTACAGAAGAATTGCACATGTTTGACATATTGCATTACTTGCCATCTGGGGAGGGGTGGGGAGAAAGGAGGGAGAAAAAAAATTTGGAACCCAAAGTTTGGCAAGGATGAATGTTGAAAATTATCTATGTATATGTTTTGAATCTAAAAAGCTTTAATTTAAAAATACCAGGTCTAGCTGTGTTGCAGAAACCTGGGACTGGATGAGAAGGAACCAGCATACCAGGAGTGCACAAGCAGTGGGGCAGGGATGCTAGTGGCTGTAGGTACTTGCAGGAGGGGGAAGCTTTTGGCTTGGGGTTTCAGGTAAGAGAGGAGAGCTGAAGTGAATCTACACCATGCCCCCATCCCAGCATTAAAGATCGTTATGCTAATAATTCTCATTTTCTAAAAATGAACAGGCAAAGAAGAAAGAACCCAACCATAAACACTAACTATGGGAATAGGGAAGAGTAGGGTTCATCTTCAGAAAAGGACATTAAAGTAAAAAAAAGCCTCTCCAACCCCAAAGATACCAATCTGAGCAGAAAGAATTTAAGGAAGAACTCAAAAAAAGACTGCAAAAATCAAATGAGAGTTATTGAGGAAGAACTAAAAAGAAATAAGGATGATCTAAGAAAAACAAGATTATGAAAAATAAGTTAACCAAGTAGAAAAGGAGTTAAAGGGTCTTAAAGATGAAAGTACCTCTTTGAAAATTAGAATTGGTGGTTTTATATCCCAAAGAAATCATAAAGGAAGGAAAGGGCCCCACATGTGCAACAATGTTTGTGGCAGCCCTTTTTGTAGTGGCTAGAAACTGGAAACTGAATAGATGCCCTTCAATTGGAGAATGGCTGAACAAATTATGGTATATGAATATTATGGAATATTATTGTTCTGTAAGAAACAACCAGCAGGACGATTTCAGAGAGGCCTGGAGAGAAGTGCATGAACTGATGCTGAGTGAAATGAGCAGAACCAGGAGATCATTATACACAGCAACAACAATACTATATGACGATCAATTCTGATGGACATGGCTCTCTGCAACAATGAAATGTTTCAAATAACTTCCAATTGTTCAGTGAAGAAAGCCATATACACCCAGAGAGAGGGATGTAAAATGTGGAACACAACATAATATTCTCATACTCTTGATTGATGTTTGCTTACATTGTGTTTCCTTTATCTGATATGTCTTCTGTGTAGATATGATTTTTCTTGCATAACAATGATAAGTTTGGGAATATGTATACATATATTTGATTTGCAAAATATTTTAACATAATTAACATGTAGTGGATATCCTGCCATCTAGGGGAGGGGTGGGGAGTTGGGGGGGGAATCTGTAACAGAAAGCTATGTAAGGGTTAATGTTGAAAAATTACCCATACATATGTTTTGAAAATAAAATAAAATTTAAAAAAAAAAGAAAGAAAATTAGAATTGGGCTAGGGGAAACTAGTGAAGCTATGAGAGACCAAGAAATAAGAACATAAAGAATGAAAAATACAACAATGTGAAATGTAAGAAAAAAATAATAGCTCTGTAGAACAGATCGAGAAGAGAAAACATAAGAATAATCGAACTACCTGAAAGGTATGAGCAAAAAAAGAACCTTGACATAATAATGCAAGAAATAATTAAAGAAAATTGTCCTGCATCTAAATCAACCACCTTATTTATGGATTAGGAAGCAGATGACTCAGAACTGAAGAGAATTTGTTCATATAAGTGTCAGAGTGTGATTTTGACCTCAGTGGGTCAAACTCCCTCAGACTCCAGCTATAACATTTTAAAAAAGTAAGTAGCATTTAATTATTTTTTCTAATTACATGCAAAGATAATTTTTAACATTCATTTTTATAGGATTTTGAATTTCAGATTTGTTCTCCATCCCTCTGTCTCCCCCTCCCAGGATGGCAAGTGATATAGGTTATACATATGCAATCATGTAAGCATATTTTCACATTAGTCATGTTGTGCAAAAGGGAAAAGTCACCAGAAACACCTAAAATAAAAAAGTGAAAATAGTATGCTTCCAAACAAATTGTCCTGGAGGTAAAGAATATTAGGGGAATGTAGAAATAGACAAAAATCCACTGATCACCACCTTAAAGAAATCCTACGTGACAAATACATAGGAATGTTATTGCCAAAGTTGGAAACTTCTGGTTTAAAGAGAAATTTTTACAACAAAGAAACAACAACCACTATGAAAAACCAATTCAAATATGCTGGAGCTACAATTAGAATTGTACGGGATTTATCAGCAGCTACAATAAAAACAAAACAAAAAACAAAATAAAATAAAACAAAAAACCAGATGTCCTAAAATAATATATATCGACAATTAAAAGAATTAGATCTGTGGCCAAAATTATCAAATTACAGCAAAATTAACAATAATATTGAATAAAAATATGGTATTCAACAAATGAAGATTTTCAGGACTTTCTCTCAACCAAATCTAAACTTAATAGAAAAGTTAACATATAAGAGCCAATATCAAAGATTAATTTCAAGGGACTCAACATGGACAGATTATTTATATTTTTTCATGGAAATGTACATCATATGTTTGAGATTGATATCATTAATTGGGTAGTTTAAAAGAAGGATTGAGGCAGAATTAAATATTATCTGATTCGAAAAACCAAAAGTATCTATGAAAAATAGTAATTATGCTATGCAAATGAGGTAGAGAAAAAAATGACACAGAGGCATTAGAGGGGAGGAAGAAGACTGATAGTTCTGAAATATACTCATATTGGGAATGTATTAATAGGGAAGTGTACATATATATATATATACCATAAAGGTTATAGTCCCTCCAAAATTTATAAAGAAATAGAGAAGGGTATAGAACAAAGTAGGGTATAGAAGCATATGCAGATTTATGGCAATGGGTCAAGATTTGTAGATTAATGGGAAAGGAATAAGGGGTGGAGAAAGGTGGCATAGATTAAGGTAGGGATATAGAACGGTGTTTAGATTAACAGGAGTGGGATAAGGTGTGCAGATTAATGGGAATGGAATTAAGAGGGAAGACAAGGGTCTGGGAGAAGATAAGGGTATGATCCATGGATGGGGGACGTTAAGTAATATCAAGGCAAGTTAAAGAATAGAATTAAAGTAGAAGAGTTAGCAGGCATAGGATATAAGAGATATACAGAAATGCTACAATAAGAATCAGGAGCAGAATTTGTTAGAAAAAAAGGAGGGCTAGTAATCATTGCTCTCAGATAAAATCAAACTTAAAGAGTCAATCAAGAGAAATTTACATATGTCAGCCATATTCATCCATATTCATATTGTTTTAGATGCATGTTTCCATATGTTCAAATGTGTGTATGTATGCATGTAAGTAAATGTATGTGTATGTTTATATATGTAAATATATCTATGCTTAACTGTAGCCTGCTGGGGGGAAGTGGGGAGAATAAAAGGGGAAAAAAGAATAAAGTAAAAAGTGTACAGTAGAGAACAAAAGAACCTACAAGAAAGCAAAAAAAAAAGATAGACTGTCATGAATATAATCTCTTCTATTATTATATATGCTTTCTTGAAATGGAAATTCATTATTACATATTTTGAATTCTCCATGATGTTCTGCTGAGTGAGTGACACTCTTTTGTACTTTTTTTTTAAAATTTTCCTTTTCTGTTTTTCTTTTTCTATTTTGTTTTTTTCTTGTTTTATATTTAGTTTAATAAAAAAATAAAAATGTAATTAGAGAGTATTCTATAAATTATATGCACTTTGAATTTTTTGTCGTTAAGTTGCTTCAATTGTGCCCAATTCTTCAGAACCTCATTTGGGGTTTTCTTGGTAAAGATACTGGAGTAATTTGCCTTTTCCTTCTCTAGCTTATTTTACAGATGAGGAAACTGAGGCAAACAAGATTAAATGACTTTCCAGGCCTGATTTGAAATTAGGAAGATAAGTCTGATTCCAGGCCTAGCACCCTATTCACTTGTCCACTGTGATTCCACCTACCTGAACATAGAAAATATTTTTATGTGATTTTCTAAGTTATTATACACTTGCAGAGTTCCATATGTATGGCTTAGTAACTTTAATTTCTATTTGGGTTTGACATCAATGGTGTACCAGTATTTTTTTTTTCTTTTTAAATCCTTTCCCATTGCTTCCTTATTGTTTCACTACCCTAGAGGAATAAGGGTTTACTTTAAAAAATCTTTATCCTGATGAATAGTTTCTCATTTTTTATTTGGATCAGCTCCTCTAATATGAAAGTTACATTGCTAAGTGTGTACCCTTTCCTACAACAAAATGAGTAACATTTCTTTTTTACTCTTGATCTATTGTTGTTCAGTTGTTCACTTATTTCCAACTCTTCATGATCAAATGGATCAGATGCAATTAAGGAGTTAGTATTTTCTGCAAATACTACGAGCTATTAGATTGGAGCCAATGACTACTGACACAGCAGTGCTCACACAACCTTGTTAGTTACATTTCATGCTAAATTATGGCAATTGTGGGATTGTAACTTTAGATATGAAAGTCAACTTAAAAACATTAAGTCAAACTTTTCATTTCATAGAATTGGAAACTGACCCCTAGTGAGATAATGTAACATCCCAAGTTATTCTTTTAGGTGTTATGAATGGCAGAACTCCAATGCAGCTCTTCTTGACCTCAAGACAGCATTCTATTTAGTCTGCCACCTAGCTGCTTCAACTGAATTTTCTGATTTTCTCTTTTTTTTTCATCATGCTTTGGGCTTTTGATCCCATTTCCTCTTTAGGCTTCCAGTGGCAGTAAGTAGTAAACAACTCGGAGTTGAATTGCATATGCAGAAGGATAATATTTACATTGTGGGTTGAATAGCATCATTCGCTGGAGCTAAATGGTTTTCATTGTGCAGAATAATAAAATGTCTGTAGTTTCTTGAACTGTGAGCTGCCATAGTGTTGATTCCTCTCTAGGAGGCTAAAACAAAAGAGGGCTCCCAGGGAACTTAGTATTTTTACATTCTTTTTATGAATTCCTCACAGATAAAAAAATTAGCTTCTAGTGAACATTGGAGTTGAAATTGTAAACTCCTGTCTTGTCTCACCAAAAAAAGGGCAAGCTTTGAAAGGAAGGAATCTGGAAACATCTTGAATGCATTCGATTCTAAGGTATTGTAATAATTTCTTCTTTCTTCTGTCTCTAAGGAGTAACCCCCTTGAACTGGAGTTCCCTGAGCCGTAGATGAGGGGGAATGATTTGGTACCATGCTAATGATGCAGTTTTGGATGGTGAGTCTTAGAGATTCATACCATAGAAGCATCAGTAAGAGAAACTAGGTATCTTGCTTACCTGGTAAAGACATGTACATGGTGATGGATGTGAAGATGGTTTATAGCAGGTACATGATGGCTTCTTTTGGGTACTTGAAGGGCCAGCATATTGTAGTGGGGTTAGGCCCGTTCTCTTTGGCTGTAGAAGGCACAAATGTCTGTTGTAGGGATGTAAATTATACTTGAATTCTCTCAAAGGGTATACTGAAGGAAGGCTTTAATAAGAGAATAATGATTTAGTTAATGCAAACATGATTAACCCGATTTGAGAAATATAAAGAGCTTATATATGTATGATCATTACCAATAGCTTTAGATTTTCATCTTGAAAACCCTGTTTTCAGTTTCTTTCTTACTGTGTTTTGTTTTTACAATTAAAAATGGCTTTACCTTTTGCTCTGGATAAAACCCAGAGGGTCAGCAATAAAGTCTAGCAAAATCACATTTGAGCAGAATGTCAATTTAAAAGAAATTCAGGATTGGTAAAATGAATGTGACTGGTAACCCTTTCGTGTTAATCAGTCAGATGGTCAGATCCCAACTCTTAGGAACTAAGGATAGTTTTTTCTGCTGATATATGCTTATTTGGAATCTATGCTTCCAGTCACTAAACTATCCATAGCCTTTGAAACAATGATCCTGCTACTACCGAAAAAAGATCAAAGAAAGAGGAAAAGGACCCATATGTAAAAAGATATTTGTAGTAGTTCTTTTTGCATTAGAGACAGACTGCAAACTAAGGTGATATGCACATATTGGAAGATGGCTAAATATTATTGTATATGAATGTAATGGAATATTATTGAGCCATAAGAAATGATGAAAGGGACATTTTCAGAGGATGCTGGGAAGACCTCAGTGAACTTATGCACAGTAAAGTGAGCAGAACGGAGAGAATAATTTATATAATGACAACAACATTATAAAGAATAATAACGTTGAAAGACTAGAATTGTGAGCTCTACAGTGAGAAACCACTGTGCCAGAGGAATGAAAATGAAGCATATTATCCACCTCCTTCCAGAGGTGAAGGACTCTTCATGTAGAATGAGGCTTGTTTTTGAGCAAGGCCAATTAAGGAAGTTATTTTGCTGGACTATCCATTTTCCTTAATTTTAAGTTTTACTGTTTGTGCAGAAGAGGGAAAGTAAAAAGAATGCATAATAAATAATGTGTAAAAATAAATTACAAATTTAAAAGAAAGCTAATGGAAAAACTGCTTCTGTAATGATCTAGATTAGCTTTCAAAAGTAAGAATTTAATTCTCAAAATTACTAATTTATGTGGCATATAGATTTCTCTACTTTGCCTTCTTTTATTAATTCCTCTGCTTTCCTTTTGTCTTTTCCCCACCTCACATCAACATTTGATTGAAAAAAGGATTTGAGCCATTTTCAGTCTCCTCAAAGCACTTACAATGTATTTACTGGGGGATAAATTGCTAATCTTCTTCATAGAGAAATTTTGATGTATATTTTTAATTTCTAAAATACATTTTATTACTATAGTCTTTTGGGTTTTTAAATGGCCTTCAATTTTTTTTCTGTTTATCTTCCTCTCTCTCCTTCTAGAAAGGCATTCCATATAACAAAAAATATTTTTTTAAAAAATAAAGAAAAAAAAGATAGAAGATTTTTAAAATAAGCAAAGCCAATCAATAGACCCTTCACTCTTACAAATTAGTACTGAGAGATGTCTTTTCATGTCTCTTCTATGAGACTGTACTTGGTCTTTGTAATTCCATAGCATTCACTTTTGATAATTTTGTAGAACTCATTACTTTCATTTATTTTGTTTTAGGTTTTGTCTCTTGTTTTCACGGCTTTGCTCAATTCACTGCGTATAGTACATATGGGTATTTCTATACTTCTTTATATTCCTCATGTTTTTCATTTCTTCTAACTCAATAATAATTCATTTCATTCATTTACCACAATTTGGTTAGCTATACACCAAACAATGGGCATCTATTTTGTTTTCAAGTGCTGTCACAAAAAGTACTGCTATCATTATTTGGATATATTTGGGGACTTTGCATTCATGGCCTCTTTGGAAACTAAGTCCAGTAATGGAATCTCTGGGCTAAATGGTATAGAAATGTTAGCCACTTAATTTGCACAATTCCAAATTGTTTTCCAAAATAGTTGTGCCAATTTACAATGTGCTTATTTTATTATAATCCTTCCAATAATCATTATTCCCATTTTTATCATTTTTGCCAACTTTCAGGGTATGAGGCTAATCCTTGGGGTTATTTATTTTCATATTTCTCTTAATATTAGTGATTTTGAGTATGCTTTCCTATGGTTCTTAATAGATTGCAATTCTTTTGAGAATTGAAATATTAACTTGCATTTACTTGCAGCACTTTCACTTTTACAAAGAGCTTTGCAAATATCATCTCATTTTATCCTCATAAATAAACCTGGGAAGTAGGTCCTATTATCTCCATTTTAAAAATGAAGAAACTGAGAAAGACGGAAGCTAAGTGATTGTACAAGGTCACAACAGGTAGTAAATATCTGAAGCTGAATTTGAACTCATATCTTCCTGACTCCAGATCCAGTACTTTTTTGTATATGTATATATATGTATATGTATATAATATATGCATATACACATATTGTGTATATATAAAACCAAATACTTTTCTGAAAAAAAAGGTACAAAGTTTTTCCCGATTTACCTACTTCCCTTCTTAGACACATAAATTTTGCTTGTAAGAAACCTTTTCAATTTCATATAATCTAAATAATATACTTTACATTGTATCATTACCCATATACCTTGATGTATCATGGAGAAAGCTGAAACTGGTTTAACTCTTGTTAGTAATTTTTGTCTTGGAGTGGTTTGGGAAGTCATGAAGATTAGAGAAAATATATAGTCTTCCATTTAGTTATCATCAATGAATTTATAGCTATTTACATTTTTATTTCTTTAATGAGCAATTGTTTATAATCAAGATCTATACTAGAATTTTATAGGCTTTAGTATATTGATTCCCAAATATTTTATGTATTTTATAGTTATTTTAAATGGAAGTTTCCTATTATTGTCTTTTATTATTATTAATATTTCTTTTTATTTAGACATGCTGTTGGTTTGTGTGGATCTATTTTGAAGCATACAACTTTGCTGAAGCCATTAATTTTATCAATTGGTGTCTTTTGGGGTTCCCTATTGTTATACCTTTGCCTATTTTTATATCTTTAATTTATTCCCATTATTGCTATTATAAAATTTCTTTCATATTAAATACTAGAAGGGAAAGTGGCTAACCTTGCTTTACTGGTTTATTGAGAAAAGTTCCCATCTATTCCTATTGCCTATAATATTTGGGTTTTATTTAGGTACTTTTTATGATGTTTAAAAAAAAAACAAAACAAACTTCTTGCCTGTTTTGTAGGTTGTTAGCATATAAAAGTCACACTTTTTCAATTTTTTTTTTCCTGCAGAAAGATAATCTTGTGGTCAGGGAAGTTTTTGTTTTGATTAATTGTGTTTATTATTTTTCTGTGATTGAACTATTCTTTTATTCATAGTATAAGTCTAACCTGGTCATAATCAATTATATATTGGATGAATTTCTGTGGTCCATTTGACAAGATTTTATTTGGCTTTATTAATTTTCATTAATGATATTGCCCTATAGTTCTCCTGTTTTATTCATCTTTGCTTTAGGTATTAGGACTATATTTATTTACTAAAAGATTCTCATAGTGTGCTTCATTCTCAATTTTTGAGAATAATTTGTGTAATATTGGTATTTATTCTTAGAGTAAGATAAAATTTTTCCATTACCAGTTTTTCTTCCTTTGGTTTTCTCTTTATCATGAATTCTCTTTCGCTTTCTGAGATCTTTTCTTTTTCTGAGAATTTTTTGTTTTTAAAACTATTTCTCCATTTGCTGTGTGTTTTCAATTTTATTAGCATATAAAAGACCAACATAGTTTCTCCTAATACATTTTAATTTTTTGCTTTATTGTGATGTTAATTTGTTCATTTACCATTTTGTTGATTAAATTTCATATCATCTTTTTAAAAGAGCTTATCCAAAAAGTTTGAGTCTTTTCAAAGAACCAAGTTTCAGTCTTGTTTATTATTGTTATAGTTATTTTGCCAAACTTTTTCTTTTTTTACTCTAATTTTCATTGTTTCTTTTTAAAAAAAATATTTATTTAAAACTTTTATACGTAACAGCAAAACATAAGAGGATTCAAAATATAAGGTAATAAATTTCTATTTCAAAAATGTCTATATAATAAATACTATACATTATGTTCAGAGCTTTCTTCTGTGCTTCTTTGTAAGTTTTCTTTTGTTCTCATTTGTGCACTTGCACTTTTTTTCCCTTCTTCCTCCCTCCCAAGAAGGCTACAATTAAGTGAGAATAAATATGTATATACATACAAGCAAAAACAAATATACACTCATATACATTTATATAACTCCATACTGTTGAGTTTGGGAAAGGAGCCTCAAAAGTTTGGGATCACAGACCAGTGTTGCTGCTGTTAGACACTGTATGATAGACCCCACCGCTCTACCCCTGAGAAAACTGGGTTTGTAAAAGCCCTAAACTTAAGGTGACCCAGAAATCCCAATCCCTTTCACATATGTATAGCAACAGAAAACCTCATGTAGATCCCTGTTTCCCTGTTCCTGTCAGAACCCTCCTTTGCATATTAATAGCAATGGATACCTTATGCAGGCCCCTGTCTCTCTGTTGGTTTTTTTGAAGTATTTCCTTAAAGATTACAACAGCTGCCAGATGTTAGATAAGGAAGTAGGGTGACCACTTGTCTGGCTTCTGTCAATCCTGCTTAGACAGAACCCTATGTAAAGCCCTAAGTCCCCTTTGTTTGATGCCATGTGCTTTGGATGGGAATCCCAGGTGGTCAGTCAGCTTTCAGTAAAACTCTCCACTTAAGTTAAATTGGTCTCAACTCACATCTTTATTGTGGCATAATACTGTGAGGTGTCTCAAAATAATTTGGGGGCTTGAACCCATTCAAGCCAAGGGGCAAAGTTTATTGTAATTGTAATGCCAGTTGGAAGCAGTCTAAATTCCAAGAGAATTTTGCCAAGAAACAGAAGCAGGAGACACATTTAGCTAGTTCTTCATGTTATAGATAATGCTCATTTTATACCCCAGAGGTAGGACCAAGGAGTGGGCTCTAGAATTTGGTTCTCACTGACCAATAGATTAACTATCTGACAGTCAGCAATGAATTGAGGAGTGGTCTAGTCACTATTGTCTCAAAAGTTTCATCAGTGGGACTATCCTGAGGCCAGAAGATTTCAGAATCAGACAGGTTGTTATTCTTAGATTGGGTGTGGGAGTTTCCTGAGCCAGACTCCAAAGCCAGAGGACTTAGAATTATTGACTTATTGTTAGAACAGAAGCCCCCTAAAATCAGGTAACCTCAAAATCATTGCTGTCTTTCCTAGAGGCTATATTACATCAATACTATGCTTGTTTGTCTTCTGTTTCTCTGCAGATTGATAACATCTTCCCTGATAAATCAAAGAATTTCCGTATTTTTTGTCAAAATTGTTTCTTCTTTTGTGCTTATTTTAGGATTATTTATATTCCTAATTTAAAAAAATGTATATACATATCATTAAGCTTTTCTAGTCACTTAATGAACATTTGTTAAGTTCCTTCCCTTTGTCCTTCTCTTCCCCTTCCCTTTTCTTTTCCTTTTCCCCTTCCTCTTTCCTTTCCCTTTCATCTTCCCCCTTTTTTCATTTCACTTTCTTTTCCCCTTTCCCCTTCCCTTTCTTTTCCTTTCTTTCTAATCTTTCTTCTTCCCTTCCATTCTCTCTGTCCACATAGGATAGATAGTACCCTTCCTTGTAGGTACTTGGCCCAAAGTAATATGAATTTTGATCACTGAAACCTTTCAAGATATCTTGAGGTTTTAAATGTTTAAAGTTTCATTTCTTAAGTGCCATGCCTTAAATCCAAATCACTCTGATTCTCTTAGATTGGCCAACTTGGTTGGCCAGGCCAAGCCCAACTTGGTTATTGTTTTGGCCCTGATTGGCTCATAGTAAATATAAATAGCAATTTTTTCAGTTATGGGCAGAAACCCTGAGAGTCTTCCTCTCCCAGATTGATTTTTTAACTAGCTAAAAGAGGTCATTCTCTAGCCTCAATCACTTATTGGGTATTGTCTCAATTAAACTGAGACATATTAAAGGCCTAAGTTTAAGAAGGCCAGGTTCTCTCATTGCATCCACAGCCACCTCCAGTTGTCCTGGTCTGTATCTAGCCACTAGACCCAGATATCTGTAGAAGGGAAAGTGAGGCCAGTGACCTTGCCTAGCCTTCCTCACTCAAATCCAGTTCACTTGCATGTCATGGCATCCCCTTCCTGCTGAGGTCCTCTTCCAGAATGAAGGACAAACAACAACCTCTCTGCTTTAAGTGTGTCTGTGTAAACAACACGTTGTAGGATTTTTTTATTAAAGCTTTATATATGCAAAACATATGCATGGGTAATTTTTCAACACTGACCCTTCCAAAGCCTTCTGTTTCAAATTTTTCTCTCCTTCCCCTCACCCTCTCCCCTAGATGGCAGAAAGTCTAATACATATTAATTATATTAAAATGTATGACAAATCAAATATATATATATATATATATATATATATATATATATACATGTTTATACAGTTATCTTGCTGTACAAGAAAAATCGGATCTACAAGAAAAAAAACCAGAAAAGGAAAACAAAATGCAACAAACATCAGTAGAGAGCATAAAAATGTTATGTTGTGGTCCACACTCAGATCCCATGTGCCTCTTCCTGGGTGGAGATGACTTTCTTCATCACTAAACAATTGGAACTGGTTTGAAACATCTCATTGTTGAAGAGAGCCATGTCCATCAGAAGTGACCATCATAGAGTTTTGTTGTTGCTGCGTACAATGATCTCCTGGTTCTTCTCATTTCACTCAACATCAGTTCATGCAAGTCTCTCCAGGCCTCTCTGAGATCATCCTGCTGGTCATTTCTTATGGAACAATAATATTCCATGACATTCATCTACCATAATTTATTCAGGCATCTTCCAATTAATGGGCATGGGATTTGGTTTTTATTTCACTCTGCTATCTGCTTCCATTTTGTGGGAGAATTCATCTCATTCACATTTACAGTTATGATTACTGTGTATTTCCCTTGATCCTATTTTTCCTCCTGTTTGTCCTCTCTTTACCTTCATCCTTTCCCTCCTCACCAGTATTTTGTTTCTATCACCTCCCTTGATATGCCCTCCTTTCAGCGTCCCCTGCTTTATTTAATCTCCTCCCCACCTATTTTCCTGTTGGGTAAGACACAGTATATTCAACTGATGGTGCATATTATTTTCTCTTTGAATCAATACTAATGAGTATAAGGTTCAAATGATGCTTGTTCTATTACTCACCCTTCCATCCTTCCCTCCACTGTAATAGCTCTTTTGTGCCTCTTCATGTGAAATAGTTTACCCCGTTCTACTTTTCCCTGATGTATTTCTCTTTCTTAACCTTTATTTTTTTAATGTCATTCCCAGAAGTCTGTCTCCATCCTCTGGCTTTTAAAGGCTCTCAGAGAGTGGGTTCCCTCTTACACTTCCTGTATTCCTACATCTCATACCTCCTCACATACTCTGTTCCAGTGACACTGGCCTCCTTGTTATTCCTTGAACAAGACACTTTATTTCCAGGCTCCAGTCCTTTTCACTGGCTATCCCTAATGCCAAGAAGTTGTTCCCTCTTCATTTCTACTTGCTGGCTTCCAGAATTTCCTTCATGTTCTAGCTGAAATCCTACTTTTTGAAGGAAATCTGTCCCCAGTTCATTTTACTTTATTTTCCCAGTTACTTATCTGTCCCATTCCCTTCCCCTCTGTTGATTATCTCCATTTTGTCCCATAGTATTTAATTATTTTTATTTGTTTACACCTTGTCAACCCTAGATTATGAGCAAATAGAAGGCAAGATTTGTCTTTCTTTTGTATTCCTAGCATTTCGGGCATAGCAGGTATGTTTATTGATTGATCGCCCCCAAGGTCCTTCTACCACCCAAGGGTCAGGGCCATACTTTTTTGAGATTAGGGAGTGGCTAAGGGGTGTAAGTGTGTGTGTGTGTATGTGTGTGTGTGTGTGTGTGTGTGTGTGTGTGTGTATGGAATTCACCTTTTGTGGTCAACATCCACCAGCTGTCACACACCCCTGCACCCTACGTCCTTCAGAAACCTGCCTTTCTGCTGATACCATCTCTCAGACTATTGACACAACATCTGGAATCCTTGTCCATCCATTGAACTAGACATACGAACATGCAGCGTCCGCTCTCGGAAGCAACAAAACAACAAATGAAGTCCTGTTTTGCAACAATTGATCGTTTCTGAGTTAAAAACGTTCACCCTGTCAACTTAACAGTGTTTCTTGAGAGCTTTGTTTGAGCTCTATCTAGCACCTGTGCTAGATGCTAGGGAAGCTTGGGGAGGAACTCCAGTTGTACCTAGGCTGCTCCTCGTAGTGATTGCAGTTGGGGAGCGGTTGTAGGGGAAGTCTATTGTTTATCCAAGTGGTGCTGCAGCTGAGAGCCCCACATATGTATTAAGGCGTACTTGATACCATGCAATAGTCACTGGTGGTATCTCTCACCTTGCAGAAACTAACCTGCCCACTCTGCACGCCATCCATTGGAAGAAGCTGAAAACCCTAGCCACCCTATGCAGAGACCCATTTTAGAACCCCTCATTGGCAGTAAGCACTCATGTTCATGCACTGAGTAGAACCTTGGGAGAGGGTAGGATTGAGATGAGGGAAAGGTTGGGAAAGGTGATTGGGTGAGTAGCTTTTACATTCTGCTTGAAACACTTGTAGACTGCCCCTCCTGACTCCAGCCTTGGGATATTAAGACAACATATGGTTACCTTGATCATTGTGCCTGGAAAACATAAGTGCCTCTTCTCTAGCTAGTATTCTCAATCATCATCAAGAAATTAGTATGTCTCACTTAAGTTCATGAATTTTGGAATATTTAATTTTAGAATATAATCAAATTGTTTATATAAACAGCTCCCCTTCTAAAAAATCCTGCTTGCCACACACCTGGGGAGCTTTCCCACTCATGTGCCTTATCATCTTAAACATGTAAACAAGTAACCGTAATACAAATTAGAACATAAGTTCACAGGAGAAATTGAGTGAAATTGTTACAAGCAAATGAAACTTGAATGAATTCATATTTAAATATAAATTAAATTGTATTTCTTTGTAAGAGAAAGCATGGTTAAAGGAATTTTGTGGATCCTTTCTTAAGGTAAAGAATTTCTTTGTAAAACAAATGATGTAACCTGGTTTGTTGGAGAGACTTGAAACATCAAGATTCAATCTGAGAAATTGAACAAATCACTTCCTCTCCTCTGCCTCAGTGTCTTATTTGTAAAATGGGATAAAGGTTGAATAGATGACCTTTGAGCCCTATCTTTCAGTGGTTCTGTAATTTATCTCTTTTGCAATTCTGCATTTTTGTATGCCAAGTTTTCTTAAAAGGAACACATTTATACTTACCTACACTATATCACTAAAACTTGATGAGAAGTAAGGTATGACCTTTTTGATAGAGAGCTACCCTTGACCTTCAAGTCAGAATAACCTTTTTCTGTGGAGTGCTGTCTCTGACATGTAGTGGCTGTGTGCTTAAATCACCCATCATTCTAATGTTGGGCCATCTCTTACAGGCCTTAAGTTGCAGACCAAGTACCATTCTGTATTAGTGGAAGTAGTTTCCTCACTAGCTGCCCTATGTCAGTGACAGAAAGTCTGGCCCCAGACCACAATGAAAGGCACTCAACTCCTAATTAGGTAAATGGCAGACTCATGCTGGTCTTGTTAGGAGAACTTGGTAAATAAGAGTGTTCCAGTGAACAGTCCCCGGTATGAAAGCTGAGCTGCTAGTGGCAAATTCTGGCTCTTCCATTCACTTGAAATCTCTTTTCTTCTGTTCTCATCTATAAAGAGAGGGTTTAGACCAGATGACCTTGGAGAGAATTTCCAGCTCCAAATGATTCTCTCATTTCTTGGTGATCAAGAATTAGTGTTATTAAGAAATCCTTTCTTTTTTTTCTCAAGTAGTTGGTCATGATAGTATTGACTAATTAAAGATTCTGCAAATGGGAGGGAATCTCAGCAGCCATTTAGTCCCTTAACCCTCTTTTTCTACTGTGTATACAAGTGGTCATCCAGCCTGTGCTTGAAGACTTCTGGAGAGGGGCATCTTATTCCCTTTGTCAGCTGCTCAAGCCTAAATTGACTTTCTTTTTAGCTTTCACCCACTATTTTCTCTTCTGCCCTCTGGAGTCAAACAAACTGAGTTGAACCCCTCTTGCACATGATTACCCTGTAGGCACTTTGTTACTGAATGTGGACATCACAAAATTATGATTTATTCTTAGTAAATGTTTTAATTTGTAAGTCTTTTATATACTTATATACCCAGGGTCACCTAACAGTTTCTTGAGTGAAAAGGGGTCACAAGTGGAAAAATTTTAAGAAGCCCTCCTTTAAGATAGCTATGGTGTTCCTTTTCTCAAAGTGTTTTCTAAGTGCTCCTGTTTCCTTCAGCTCATCCTCTTGACCTTGAGGTCTTTTAGTCCCCCAATTTGTTGGTCCAGTTTATCAAGGCCCTTTCTAGAATGTAGTGCTCAGAACTGAACACAATCATCATACTGTGGTCTACCCAGAACAAAGGACAGAGGGTCTGCTGGTACCTCCATGATCCTAGACCTGCCTTAGTTTTCTTTGCTGACGAATCACACTGATGACTCATTTTAATCTTATAGCCCACTACTTTCTACCTCACAATGTTAATTCTTTTTCATAACTCCTATCTGACTATGCTTTGTAAATGTCATGTAATTGTGGATGGGAGTTCAGAGAAGAACTCTGAATCTGGGGCTAATTTAGAGTGCTTTTCTCAAGCCATCTAAATCCTGGCATTTGCTTGGTGCTTTTGAATTCAGATCTGAATTAAGAAATTCACTGTCATATTGAAAGGAAAAAATGCTTGTTCCCCTCATGCCTTAGTAAGCTCACTTATCAATTTAGGTAAATTGAAGCTCTCTGAAAATTAGCCATTATGTTCTGGGTACAGCAAAATATTGTTTTAAATGAGTAAAATTTGTTTACCTGGGCTGCTCATCTCCAGATGGGGAATATACAAAGACTTTGGAGCACTGTACACAGTTCCATATTATTTTTCACCTAGTAATGATGTGAAAGGGCCCTCTTTCCCCCCACCCCCCAGGACATTTAATTAGACATTTATCTGAGACAAGATAGGCATAATTTTACACACCCATTAGCTAATATGCATTTAGAAATCTGTGATCAACAGCTTGAAATCCTGCCAGTTCTCTGAGCTCCAATTAAATATTCATAAATAAATGTGCACTAACCATCTCTAATTTTTTGATAACTTTTCCTTGAAGTTAAATTATTCCCACCCAGTGAAAATATAAAGAAATGAGCTTTTTCCTTTTCTTTTTTCATCGAGGTTGACAATCATTTGCCAGCTTTTTCTTTAAAAGCCCTGAAACAGCTAGAGCTCTTATTAGTCTAGTTTATACAATGTGACTTCAGTTCATGGTAGCCTGACTCAGATGATTACAACTGGATTGTAAAGATGACCTGAAAAATATCACTGAAACAGATTTCTCTTCCCCAAGTGCATTTAAGTTTATTGATGGTTACAAATATGGGACATTTTCATTTCCAACATAGGTATCAGTCTGCTTTTCATTTACGGTGCTGACATACCCTAGATGCAACTGCTTTCTTAGTATACTCATTTCTTGGAATGAATTTTTTACATATTATTAGTGGCTCTTTTATCTTAATACTGTTGTCGAATTATGCATTGCTTTCATGTCTTTAACAGTGTTAAGAATAGTTCTGTTATATTCCCAATACCACCTGTTGCCTGGAGCTGATTTGTGTTTTCCCGGGCTCTAGGCCATGGGCACATCTTCCAGTAGACATTCATTAGCATTTCAAGTTTTGCAATTAGTAGTAGCTCTGGTCTTTCTGTAGGGGACTTTATGCTTTGCCATGGGCATATAGAGCCATTATTTTATTTTGATCCATGAAATAAACCTTTCTTGTAGATGAGGAAATTCAGGGAAAAGAAGCTAAATGACTCCATCGTTGTATGTAAGAAGTCAGTGACAAAGACTACAATGAAGGTGTTTTCTTTAATACTTGTCCACACAAGGTCAAGGCATTCCCGTTGAGGACATGTCCCACAGGAGGGTAATCCAAGGCCAGACACTGGAGCTACAGGCCCTGTGTTCAAATTCTGCTTTCTGATTCTTTCTCCTGTGTGACCACAGTCAAGGCATCACACCTCCCTTAGGTCTCAGTTTTCCTTACAAAAGAAGGTTGTACTATATGACATCTGTGGTCCCTTCCAGACCAAGATCTGTGACCATCTATGTGACCTTGAGAAAGTCACTTTTCAGGCCTTCAGGGGTCTGTTTCCTCCTCTGAAATGAAGCAATTAGACAAAAAATGACCTCTGAAGCGTCTTCTAGCCATAGCTTTCTTGATTCTCCTTGTCTATTGATGTACCAAGAAGGGTCTGGACTTTTTAAGAATGACTTGGGAAAGGGAGGAAAAGAGGAGGGAGAAGGAGGAGTCTCCAAATCTCCTGTTTAGACTAAACACCTCATCCCATACCATTATTTTTATCATCACATTTTTTTTTAATGAAAACTACATTTCTTTCAAATTCTTAAGAATCTTCCAAATCCCTGAGCATTCAAACTGGGAACTTCATTTACTAACAGGCAGCACTTATACACATAATTATTAGTAATGTTTCAATTACTGTAAAACAGTGATTGGGGCTTTATAATCGTTCTCCTAGCTGACTCATTTAATTCCCCCATCACAGAATTAACATTATTTTTATTAAATATGAATAACCACTATAAACAATTCTTCACCAGAGAAGTTATAATCTAAAAATATCTTACTAAAATCAGCTCCAAATTACAAAGTATGCTAAGGAAAATTTGAGCAGTCTCTTTCAAATTTGTTTTTTAAACAGTTCACTAAAATAGTCTTTGAGCTCTAGAACTTAACTCTTTGTGCTGATGATAGAAAATTGAAAAACAACCATTAAAAACATTGACCGAGAGAGGACGCTATGCTAGGGTTCTCAATGCTTCCTTTTCGTTATGTTAACAAGTTAGAAAAGGCTCTGACTTCTAGAGCAGAATATAGTAGACATCTTGGACCATTTCATCAGAGTTTTCTTTTTTTGGGTCCTATATTTTATAATTGGATTGTACATTTTAGGTCTGATTTATTTAGTTTACTCCCTTTGTTGAAGTTGTTTAGGCCCAATGGGAAGGTTCAGTCTCTATAACTGTTCTATGCAGCTACTTCCCATTGTTATAGAAGTGTATTGTCAGCAAGATGGTCTTTCTTCTGAACCACTTTGGCTTGGTTCTTTCAAATTGGGCTTGTCTCTAAAGATGAGAAAATGGTCCTCTCTTCTTTGATGGGAAAAGTGGGAGATTGTGGGTGTGGAATGTTCTATATAGTGTCAGATAGAGGTGTTGTCTTAATTTGGTTTTGCTTAAAGTTTTTTTTGTTTGTTTGTTTTGTTTTGTTTTTTCAGTTGTTCCAGAGGAAGTCTTTCTGGGAGAGAGATTTTTATCCACAAATGACTGCTATATCTATAAGATCTTTCAAAACAGTGAAGCATTTTTAAAAATTAGCCAACACCAAAGTGTTGAATAAGGAAGCAATCAGACATCTGTGTCCCATTAGCAGACTGTAGTCTGAAATATAGAAATCAGAATTTCAAATGAAGTTGTAGAGCAAGTAGGAAGTTAGGTAAGGAACTCAGGAGATAGGGATCTGGCATGTAAAAGTTATTGGATAAATGTTTGTGGAATTGATTGGAATTTTGTTGTGAGCACAGACATGCACACAGTCCTATCATTCTGATCCAACTTGAATGTATTTTAACTCTGCCTGGTAGTTTTAGAATGGCTACATTTATTTGGCAAATCACCAAAAACTACATTAAGGCAAGGGAGGTTTCATCAGGTTGCAAGACATGTAAAAGGCTCTGACATCTAGGGAATATCAGGTCATCTTCTTTTACTATCCATGTATCTGTTCTCTTATTTTTTTTATATATTTTTTTTAAATTTTATTTTATTTGCATAACATATGTGTGGGTAATTCTTCAACAATAACACTTACATAGCTTTCCATTAGAAATTTTTCCCCCCAACTTCCCCACCCCTCCCCTACATGGCAGGATATCCACTACATGTTAATTATGTTAAAATATTGGCAAATCGAATATATGTATACATATTTCCAAACTTATCTTTGTTGTGCAAGAAAAATCTTATCTACACAAATGATATATCAGATAAAGAAAACACAATGTAAGCAAACATCAATCAAGGAGTATGAGAATGTTATGTTGTGGTCCACATTTCGCATCCCTCTCTCTGGGTGTATATGGCTTTCTTCAGTGAACAATTGGAGGTGGTTTGAAACATATCATTGTTGAAGAGAGCCATGTCCATCAGAATTAATCGTCATATAGTACTGTTGTTGCCGTGTATAATGATCTCCTGGTTCTGCTCATTTCACTCAGCATCAGTTCATGTAAGTCTCTCCAGGTCTCTCTGAAGTCATCTTGCTGGTCATTTCTTACAGAACAATAATATTCCATAATATTCATATACCATATTTATTCAGCCATTCTCCAATTGAAGGGCATCTATTCAATTTCCAGTTTCTAGCCACTACAAAAAGGGCTGCCACAAACATTCTTGCACATGTGGGGCCTTTTCCTTTCTTTATGATTTCTTTGGGATATAAGCCCAATAGAAATGCTGCTGGGTCAAAGGGTATGTACAGTTTGATAACTTTTTGAGCATAGCTCCAAATTGTTCTCCAGAATGGCTGTATCCGTTCACAGCTCCACCAACAATGCATCAGTGTCCCAGCCCTCCGACAACCCCTCCAACATTCATCATTAACTTTTCCTGTCATTTTAGCCAATCTGACAGGTGTGAAGTGGTACCTCAGGGTTGTCTTGATTTGCATTTCTCTGATCAATAGTGATTTGGAGCACCTTTTCATATGACTATAAATAGTTTTAATTTCATCCTCTGAAAATTGGCTGTTCATATCCTTTGACCATTTATTGATTGGAGAATGGCTTGAATTTTTATAAATATGAGACAATTCTCTATATATTTTAGAGATGAGACCTTTATCAGAACCCTTGAATGTAAAGATGATTTCCCAGTTTATTACTTCCCTCCTAATCTTGTCTGCATTGATTTTGTTTGTACAAAAACTTTTTAACTTGATATAGTCAAAATTATCTATCTGGTTTTCAATTAAGAGTTCCAGTTCTTCTTTGGACACAAATTTATTCCATCTCCAAAGGTCTGAGAGGTAAACTATATTACATTCCTCTAATTTACTTATAGTATCACTCTTTATATCCAGATCATGAACCCATTTAGATCTTATCTTGGTATGTGGTGTTAGATGTGGGTCAAGCCCTAATTTCTTCCACACTAGTTTCCAGTTTTCCCAGCAGTTTTTGTCAAATAGTGAATACTTATCCCAAAAGCTGGGGTCTTTGGGTTTATCAAAAACCAAATTGCTATAGTTATTGCCTAGTTTGTCTTGTGATTCTATCTTATTCCACTGATCGACTATTCTATTTCTTAGCCAGTACCATATGGTTTTGATGACCGCTGCTTTATAATATAGTTTTAGATCTGGTACAGCAAGTCCACCATCGTCAGCCTTTTTTTTCATTAATCCCCTTGAAATTCTTGACCTTTTGTTTTTCCAAATGAACTTTGCTACTATTTTTTCTAGATCTGTAAGATAATTTCTTGGGAGTTTGATTGGTATGGCACTAAATAAGTAAATTAGTTTGGGTAGTATTGTCATTATTATTATATTTGCTCGGCCTACCCATGAGCATTTTAAGTTTTTCCAATTGACTAGGTCTGATTTGATTTGTGTGGAAAGTGTTTTGTAGTTTAGTTCATATAGTTCCTGAGTATCTCTTGGCAGATAAATTCCCAAATATTTTATACTATCAACAGTTATTTTGAATGGAATTTCTTTTTGTATCTCTTGCTGCTGAACTTTATTGGTAATATATAAAAATGCTGATGATTTATGTGGATTTATTTTGTATCCTGCAACTTTGCTAAAGTTGTGAATTGTTTCTAGTAGTTTTTTAGTTGAGTCTTTAGGGTTCTCTACGTATATCATCATGTCATCTGCAAAGAGTGATAATTTGGTTTCCTCATTACCTACTCTAATTCCTTTAATCTCTTTTTCTTCTCTTACTGCCATAGCTAACATTTCTAAGACAATATTAAATAATAATGGTGACAGTGGGCAGCCTTGTTTCACTCCTGATCTTATTGGGAATGGTTCTAGTTCAACTCCATTACATATGATACTTGCTGAAGGTTTTAAGTAGATACTACTAATCATTTTAAGGAAAAGCCCATTTATTCCTATACTCTCCAGTGTTTTTAATAGGAATGGGTGTTGGATTTTATCAAAGGCTTTTTCTGCATCTATGGAGATAATCATATGGTTTTTATTAATTTGGTTATTGATATAATTGATTATGCTAATTGTTTTCCTAATATTGAACCAGCCCTGCATTCCTGGTATAAATCCTACTTGGTCATGATGTATTATCCTGGGGATGACTTTCTGTAATCTTGTTGCTAAATTCTTATTTAAAATTTTTGCATCAATATTCATTAGGGAAATGGGTCTATAGTTTTCTTTCTCAGTTTTCTCCCTACCTGGTTTAGCTATCAGCACCATATCTGTGTCATAGAAGGAATTTGGTAGTACACCTTCTTTCCCAATTTTTTCAAATAGTTTATATAGTATTGGGATTAATTGTTCTTTGAATGTTTGGTAAAATTCACATGTAAATCCATCTGGACCTGGAGATTTTTTCTCAGGGAGTTGATTAATAGCTTGCTCTATTTCTTTTTCCCGAAATAGGGCTATTTAAATAATTTATTTCCTCTTCTGTTAATCTGGGCAATCTATATTTTTGTAGATATTCCTCCATTTCATTTACATTATCAAATTTATTGGCATAAAGTTGGGCAAAGAAACTCCTAATTATTACTCTAATTTCCTCTTCATTGGAGGAAAGTTCTCCCTTATCATTTTTGAGACTAATAATTTGATTTTCCTCTTTCCTTTTTCTAATCAAATTAACTAAAGGCTTATCTATTTTGTTGGTTTTTTCATAAAACCAACTCTTACTTTTATTTATTAATTCAATAGTTTTCTTATTTTCAATTTTATTGATCTCCCCTTTAATTTTCAGAATTTCCAATTTGGTATTTAATTGAGGGTTTTTGATTTGGTCTTTTTCTAGCTTTTTTAATTGTAAGCCCAGTTCATTAATCTTCTCTTTCTCTGTTTTACGCAAGTAAGCATCTAGAGATATAAAATTACCCCTTATAACTGCTTTAGCCGTGTCCCACAAATTTTGGTATGTGGTCTCATTGTTGTC
>JAJPUD010004117.1:113119-126151 GCA_023553655.1 Myrmecobius fasciatus | reverse complement strand
CAGAGAAAACTGCAAGGATTTGTATTTGCCCTGGGGCAGTTTGCCGAGTTGACTTCCGGTCTGAGGCTGGTGGGGCTAGACCACGTTTTCAGTTTCTCTCGATCCACCCTTTTCCAAAGGCAGATCTGTCAAAGCACCTGCCTGCAAGCAGAGCAAAGTGGCCCAGGCGTCTCCCAGGGGCTTCCTGGGTGCCTTAAATCCGGCCCTCTAGCGCAGCCCTGACTTCCGCCCCGGCTGGACTCTGATCGCGACCAGCAGCCGATTTCCCCTGAGGCTAACCTTCTCAGGAGTTCTTTCCAGGTAGATTTTTGATAGAAGTGCGTTGTAGTCCAAATGTTTCGTGGAGCCTTCACTCACAAACCAGTTCGAAGGCTCACTTTGTCTGGGTTTGAGGGAAGGTCCCAAAGGAGTTCACAGAGAAAGCTGTCTGCAGTTCGCCATCTTGGCTCCGCCCCTCCGTTCTCTTATTTTAAGGATATTTTTTCATGCATCATCCTTCATACTCCCAGTGAACTATAAACTTCTTGAGGGCAACAACTGTCTCATTATTGTATTTCTATTCTCATTCCCTAGCAGACTTCCTGAAACACTGTAGACACTTAATCAAAAGTTTGCTTGCTTCATTCATTCATTCAGTTTTTCTCTTCCACTCTTTCTGATAGGTGTTTGAGACAGATTTTTCTGAGAAATTCCTCCTGGAGGATAAAAGGAAATAGAGGAATCTTCAGGGCTTTTAGCTTTTTCTTCCAATGCAGTTTATCAAAATTATAATAGAAACTTCTTGCAAGACATACTGAATTTCTCCCTCAGATACTGCCTCCTTTCCCCACGAAACCTTTTCTCCTTTCCCCAATATGTAACACTTTTCATGGATCACTTTAGTTTCCATCTTTTTAATCGAATACTGTGTTCTCTATCCTATGAAGTATCTTTATCTTCTCCCTTGTGAGACCACGAATCTACTTCTGAATGGCATAGGTTGTGCCTTAGCCTTGCAGAGTGTTCATTGCAGCCAGTTCCTTAATAAACGATTGATTTTAATGAACTTGAAGAATAAATATTCATCTTCCACCAGTTTGGTAAACTTGGGGTTTTTGTAGTTGGGAAAGAGTGAAAGAAGAAAACTCATGATCAAGGTGGTGTGGGCTTTCAAAGGCTTGAAATAATAGGTCAAAGAGGACTGAGAAGGAACCGTGGTGTACTAATCTATATTCCCCATTAGGGTCAGGGTGATCATGCTGAGGTAGAGTAGAGAAGGATATTTTTATCTTCTGCCATTTGAAATTGAATAAAAAAGAAACATAATTATAGTACCTCTTGAATAAAGAGTTTTAGGCTAGGCTTGAATGTTGCTAAGGTTTTTAGTTTCCTAGTGGGAAAAAGATTAAGCTTGGGGAGAAAACATTACTTAAATTTATTTTAGTTCAAATAGAATTATGATTGTTTCCATAACTGAGTCACTCACACAAAAGAATGTAAATAGAGTAAGAGTAACTAGTACATGATTAGCTTAATGGAGACTCAGGATGTTGGAAATGGAAGGGCAACCTCATGCCTTTCATTGCCTCCCATTGGGATAACCAGAATACATTAGCAATTGTCTTCCAATTTGTGAAAACATTTTTTTAAAACATTTTTTAAACAAGGGAAAGGATGTGATCTTCTAGTAGTTTATTGTTTGCAGGCATAAGAAATCAGGATCTGAATTTTGGTGGCCAAGTCCAAGGTTCTCCTTGGTGATGATTACCTTCAAGCTGGAGAGAAGGATTTCAACTGGTTCTTTTCCACACTGCTGGCCAGTGATGAAAAAACTCATCAGTAGCAAGAGCAACATAATAGCCTGTATGTTCTCATCAGAAACGGCTGCATTTTAATTTGATAGGCAACTTTCACAAGAGCCATTGGGGATCTGAATGGCTAAAGCCACCTTGTGATTTCATAAAATCAGGTATCGTCAGAGATGGGAGAGATGTCCCAGACCATCTAGAGCAAGAGTTACACCAGTGTTCAAAATGAAGTTTAAGGATTGTAGAAAGAATACTGATGGGAGTGACGAGAAATGCAGTTGAGATATGAATTTATTCTAGTGACAAAATGGCAGTAAGAACCACAGATGTCCACTATGTAATATGAGAAAATAACTTAGTGTGCTTCCTTTAGATATGATGCCCACATCTTCACACAGAAATTCAGATCTTCATTAAATAGCCTGTTTTAGAGAGAAATGGTGTTGGAGTATTTGCCTATAAGGCTGGACCAGTTTCTGGGAACTGAATCCCTTGTAATGACACATCAGATTAAAGTTTCAGTTCATATGGAAGGAGCTAAGAAAAATAGTAGAGGAATAATAAAAGGAAGGTATTAAAAATATTACGCAGAGCTCTAGCTAAGACAAATGCAAATAAGCCATAGTTTTTGAATATCTTTTAAATGGAAACAACCCTACTTGAACTTCTGATGTGAATAGACGCTTACTACATTTCTTGATATTTGCCTCAGTCCTGCCACCTAACAAAAATGGGTTGAACCAAAGCTGATATTTGATTCTATAGGCCTTCAGGGAGGCGTAGAGATGCCAAAAAAAATTGTTGACTTGCTTCTGTATTCTCTGCCAATAAAAATAAATGAGGCCATGCAAAAGATTTGTAGTATGTAAAATTTCTCATTTTTGCTGAATATGTAACAAGAATGTTTCCTTTTTCCTCTGATCTGGCCTCTGGGAGTAACTGCTTCAACATTATAGAGAAAAGGCTTTTCATTTGCTGGACTAAAGGAGTTAATGTTATTACCTTCAGTTGTTAGACAGCATTGTGCTTTTGCTTCTTCTCATTGACTATTATTTTAGTGGACAAATTTATTGATCATGTTTTCTAAATGATAAATCTATTTAGAAGGTAATAAATGAACCACCTGTAAGGGACATCTTCAAGAGGTTTGTTATTCATGGTTCTAAAGCCTGGTCTTTCAAATTATAGTTTGGTCCACATCACCAAGTTTAGGGGAAAAAATGATCTACAATCTTCTCTTTATTTTTATCATTTGCATGTCTCTGGATAAAGGCTATTTAATATTATATATTTCATGCATAAAAATTTATCTTGCCAGTCATCAAACATTTATTAAGAAATCATAAGAGTGAAAGTCAGCTTAGACATTTACCACACCCCACTTAAAGTTAGTGAGAAAGTGCTACTCCCTATTACATTGGTATGGTGAGAATGGATCTCATTTCAGGAAGTATAGAAAAGCCTGATATGACAGAAGGTTGTTCACCCTGGTAGAGGGGATTATTATGAATTCATAGTTGTAGTTGGAATCATATTTAAGGGTCTGGAAGTGGAAAGGAGAGAGCTTTCCAGATAAACTACTGAAGAAAAATAGGCAAATGAGGAGTCCTCCCAAATTCTTTTTATGCTACAAATATGATGCTGAAACAGAAATTTCTAGACCATGTTTTATAATGAATATTAATGCAAAAATTTAATAAAATATTAAATAAAATGAAATTTTAGCAATTTATTACTGTGACCAACTGGCGTTTATTCCAGGAATTCAGGGCTGGTTCAGTATTAGGAAACTATCAACATTATAGACCATGTCAATTACAAACTAACAGAAATCTCAGTAGATGCAGAAAAAAGCTTTTGACAAAATACAATATTCATTCTTATTCAAAATACTATAGACCATAAGGATAAGTGGAGTTTTCCTTAAAATGATAAAAATTGAAAACCATCAGTAAGCATCATATGTAATGGGGATAAGCTAAACACTTTTAAAGGTAAGTTGAGGGATGAAACAAGAATGCCCATTCTCTACATTATTATTCAGTATTGTCCTGTTAATTTTAATGTTCCCAATAAGAGAAGAAAAAGAAGCTGAAGGAATCAGATAAACCACTGAGAAGAAATACCTCTTTCTATCTTCTTCTTTTCTGAGGATGACATTGTGAACGTTAGAAAGGTTGACAATTTGAACTTTTCTCTGGTGTTCTTGGTACAGCATCACCTAGCAGCAATATCTGCATTAGGTATCAGACTTTTCTCCTCTCTATACAGGGCACTGTCATATTCTACCATAAAATGGTTTTCCTCTTACCATGTTTGTAGAACTCTTTGTGGTGCTTAACTAGTTTCTATAGGAAGTATTTACTTTGGCACGCATCGGTGGTTTAGTGATCGCATCTAAGCCAATTAGAAATGTCAGGTTGTTGATTATTTTGCCCTCTATAAAACCCTAATATATCGTGTGTGTACACTTTGCTGTAAGAAAATATAATAGTTTGGTAGTGTTTTTCATGGCATGATATCAGATGTATTTTAAAATTTAAGTTATCTCTTGTCTAGTTTATTTTCTACAATTTCGAATGTCATATTATAAGAGTGAAAAAAAGTATCCTTCCAACAAGGAGTCTGTGATTGCCCTTCCTTCAACCTCTCATGGTTTGGAGATAGAACCCAGTAGGACTTATGGATGGTTCTCAGTAACATCATCACAGGGCAACCCCAGTTCAATTGCCTATAATGATTAGTCCCCTTTCTTAATGATCCAGGAGCTTATAGAATACAATCAATGACCACACTGGGCTACTCATTTCCCCCCAACATCCGCTGATTTGTGACAATTTATGGCATGTTTAATTCTGACAAACAAACACTACATCATCTTTTCAAAGTCAGGCAAATGCTCGATCTGTGTTCACCACTCAGAAAGAGGAACTGGAAGGAAACATTTTCTTGGACTGCCCAATATCCAGCCCCCCAGAGTATTCTAGCTGTGGTGTTAAGGTACTGTTTCTGCAAACTGGAAAGCTAACAGACGGATTTTTCTTTTGTCTTCTGTTATGCCATAAAGCAGTAGGAACAAACACAGAATAAAGCCCACAGCAACAAGTTATTTCTTTTACCATCTGGGTGATTTATGTTGTCTTTAAACTGCTTGTATTTTCGAGAGGAATCTGTTTCCTATCTTCCAAAGGACGCCATCCAACATCTCTCAGCTGCTAATTTTGAGCACTTAGAGGTTCCCTTGGGCTGCTGTCAGCTACAACTTATTGTATAGGTACTTTTCACTAAACTCATTATAAAGTGATTAGCCTCCAGCAAGATAGTGCAATGCTACAGTCTTTTTGTATTATCTGCAACTAAAGGATCAGATTCCATACTGTCTAATCCTCTGAGGTGGGTAGGTGTGGAATGAATCCAGGCTTCAGTACATAGAAGGTATCCCTCCCATCTAAAACTATACCTTTCCCCAGTGCAAACACAGGCACAGGTGGAAATGGTATGTTTTCCCTAAAGCTGAAATTCTTGCTAATGCTAGCTTCAAAGAATGATCAGAAAATGCACTATCCTTCTGTTTATACTTGATTTCTAAAAGATCATTGAGAGGGTTTTTTTCTTGATTTTTCCCCATAGTAGGGCATTAGTACATGAACCTATGTGCATATTGATGAGCATATTTGAATTTGATGGATCTCTTTTCTCACATTAGGGAGTCAGGCTTAGTCAACATTTTTTCACATCTTGACAACTCTAATCCAGGCAAAAGAGCTTATTAAAACAAAAGAAAAATGATTGGGCTTGAAACTACTTTGATATATCAGTGGATCTGTGTTCTTGTAGATTTGGGTATTGTTTCCAGTGTCATACACTACAATCCATCCATGTTTCCCCCAATCTATATGTCATATCCTAGTCCTGAGAAGTCCACCCATTATGCTGAAGGTCTTCTAGATCTCTTGACATTCAAGAGTCTAGTTGTCCATCTCTTGCTCTTTGTACATGACTGACTCCACTTTGTTCGAGTTGTTCAATAATTAATAAGTATTTATTAAGCATTTACCAAGTGCCAAATTCTGTGTTAAGTATTTGGGATAAAAAGAAAAATCCCAAATAATCCCTTCCTTAAAAGAGCTTAGTCTAAAGAGGGAGGCAACATATACATAATTAATTCCACAGAAGAGACAATTCTAGGAGGTAAGAGGTTACGAAGAAGAGCCGGTACCAAGACCTGGATACTTGTATTATTAGTAGTATATAATGACTTACTTGAGCTGACCACACAACTCTCCATTGCTCGTTTGTGGTCCCTGTGCTTCACAGTCAGATAGCATCATTTGAGTCAGTGGGCTTAGGAATATCAAAAGAAAATACTCACTTTATGCAGTTTCGATCGATTATCCCTGCTAGGACATCCCTTAGCTACCTTTAGTTACTAGGTCTTTAGTTGTAAAAGTTGTACACACATACCCCTGTACTGAAGTTACTTCGAGTTTTCTCTTTACAGATATTATAAAATCATTTTAAACTATGGGCAAGAACGCCCCTGGGTTGCTTTTCTCCGTTGACTTGTTAGATATAGTAATTTTTATATTTTCATATTATATATGAAAGCAGCAAATAAGCAGGAATATAGCTGTTGTGAAAAACATAACCCAGATGTGAATAAACAAATGTGTGAGTATAAGATGCTCTTTGGGATTCCATATGCCATTGTTCCCCATCATTAATGAATGTTACAGAGACTTGCTTTTAGGAATATTGTGTACATACTTCCACATATTAGTGGATTTGTGAGTCCATTGAAGTAAACAACTGTTCCCTTGAGAATTTGTGCAGTCATAATCCATGTGCATATATATGTATGTATACACATGTATACATGGAGATGCAATCTAAGTACTCATGTATGATTCAGTTACTAAGGTGAATTTTTTCCCTAAGCTTTATTTGCCATGAGGGGTCACATGGCTTAGTGAATAGAGAGCAGATCTAGAAGCCAGGAAGACTTGGTTCCAATCTTCTGACTTCTGACCTCCAACACAGGCTGGGAGCCCCTGACCATCTTACTTCCCCTCTCTGTGCTCTGGGCAATTCTCTGGCATCGATAGACAAAGTTTCCTCTCTCAGAAGCTTAGGAGTTCACTGTCTATTCTGTCTCCCCGTTCTCATTGGGGCCTTAATATGTGTTGTTACATGTGTCATGTATGTGTGGCTCCATATTCATAACTATGACTATACATGTCATTCTCAGTTTCTCCAGTATAAAATTGGTAATATTGTTGTTCATTTATTGAATAAAATATATTACAGACAAGCTTAAATTCACTCTGGGTATTGCCATATCTCCACATGTGTCTGTGTGTATGTTGCATGGTCAAATCCCTTTTTATTAGGAATTATTTTCCTTTTTTTTGCATCATGTCTCCTTTGATAAAGCCTGTGGCCCTTTCTAAGAATAATGTTTTTTTAAACATATACCACAAATATTTAACATTACAACAAAATCAATTATATTAAAAGATGGTTATCTAAATTTTTTTTAAGGTGACAGATTCCAAGTTAAGAACTCCTGCCTTATAAGTGATCTGGTTTGCCCAGTAGTTAGAGCTAGGCGTGATGTCAGGAAGACCTTACCTTAAAACTGACCTTAGATGCTAACTAGCCTCTGTTTGCCTTAATTTCCTCAACTCTAAAATGGGGATAGTAACAGCACTCACCCCCTAGGGTTGTTCTAAGGATCAAATGAGATAATATCTGTATAGCACTTAGCACAGCACCTGACACATAATACGTGCCGTATAAATATTTATTCCACCCCTTCCCCAATCAATATTAACATAATGTATTTTCCTCTGATTAATACTCATATTTTCCTTAGAGTTTCATCATCTGTACAATTTTGCATATTTTTCTACTCATTTTCTAGAAGTCCTGCCCCCAGAGAATAGACAGAGCCTCATACTAGCTAATGAATGTTTCTCACTTCTTTTAGTTTATATATATCCCCTATAGCAACTCCATGAAGAAACATGCTGTACAAGCTGCTTACAGGAACTGAACCCCTTTAAGCCATTTGCTCTGGTGGATTCTGTTCTGGTCCAGGGCTGACTCGGGTCAGTCTCTTGGGTTAGGGTCAGGATTGGAGGGAAAAGAAGTATCCGTAGTCCATATAACATATTACAAAAGGAAGTTTACTTCACAATACTATGAGGAAAGATAGTTCATCTTAATACCCCCTTTAAGTATTTTATGTTGATTCATCCACGGAGCCTGAAGAGCCCCATTTCCTCTTATATTGGGCTTTTCATGCCTTAGGCCAATCAGAGACTCTGCCAGTGTTTCAAACCTCAATCTTCTGGACTGATAAAATTTCAGGGGCAGATTTCAGAATCATTTCTCGATCTGTTTCCTAGGTCTGCTTTTTCACTTTAATACTTTATATTTTTTAAAGTTTTCCATTCTTTTTAATTAGATCTATTATTTCTAGTCTCCTAGGTTTAGTTCTTGAGTATGTCTTCACCCATAATATTTCCTCTGTTTTCTTTTCTCTCTAACTTCAGTTATTAATTTGAGAATTAATTCCAGGGCCAGACTTGGCTTCTTCTACACATTTGGGTGAAGGTGGTTTGGCCCTGCTTGAGTTGTTTTTCCTCTGATTAATACTCATATTTTTTCTTAGCTTTTCATAATCTGTACAATTTCCCATATTTTCCTACTTATTTTATAGAAGTCCTGGCCCCAGAGAACAGACGGAATCTTATGTAAGCTAATGAATGCTTCTCATTAGCTTCTACTTTCCTGTATATCTGTGCCCAGGACACTAATAGGCAGCGGTGTCCCCAGTCATAGCCCTTCCTCAATCTTGGAAAAGCCCTGCCTCAGCATCTCTGCTTTTCTGTCCTCCCTGAACTGCCTCTATTGAAGGCCAAACTGTTGGCTTCCTGACTACCAAGGTGTCCTTGGTTTATGTCCTGCAATGTGATTCAGAGCCTTCTGAGGCATCCTAAATAAGGGCATTGCTACCATGTTCTGTTCCCTCTTGGGTGTCCCTAGCCCCTCTGTGGGACCCTGAGGCTGCTCCAGTCAGGGTACTCTTGTTGGCTTTGGGCCTTTCACCTGTTGACACTTGCTTCCTGACCAGACTCTACTTCCACTACAGGGGGCTTTTGACTGTCTTGTGTATTGTGCTGGTTTGAATGGAAGAATGCTTCTTCTCTTTGCTCTTTTTAATGGTCATTTGTCCTGGTAACCTTTTTAGATTATGTGGGAGAATCAGGCTGCACTTGAACGGCTCCATCTTAAAGTCGGATGTTCCTATTTACAGCTTTACATACTTTTGAACTTGCTTTTCTTGTAGAATTGCGGGTCATAACCTTTCATCTATCCTTTCTACTTGAAATCTGCCTTCTCCAAAATCTTGGGTGTATTTCCGAGTACTCCTGTTTTCCTCATCTACTTACAATTCCAAAATGAAATTACCTTTAGGATATAATACATACTCTGTAACCTGACATTCAAGGCCTTTCATGATCTGCCGCTTTTCTAACTCAAATCAGACTCTACAATTCAATTAGCTGAAAACTAGGCACACTATCACCCATGTCTGTATGGCTTGAAAACCTGTGACTGAAGTGAAGTCTTTCCTTCCCCAAGGGTCACTTCCTCCAAGTTCATAAGAAGCACATACTATATGCCAGTTACTATGGCAGCTATGTGGCTCATTGAATAGATCACCAGGCCTGAAGTCAGGAAGATCCGAGTTCAGATACTTGTTAGCTGGGTGACCCTGGGCAGGTCACTTCACCCTGTTTGTCCCAGTTTCCTCATCTGTAAATTGAGTTGGAGAAGGAATTGGTAAGCCATTCCTGTATCTTTGATGAGAAAACTCCCAGTGGGGTCATGGAGAGTTGGATGTCACTGAAAAACGACTGTACAACAGCAAGTGCTAATCAGTGATGGGACAGAAATAATGCAAAACGGTCAAGGAACTCACCATTTAAACCTTCCTGAAGACTTCTTTGTGTATACAAGTGACAGCTATTTCTCACTCCTCAAATTCTCCTCAAACTCTGCTACAGTGTCTCCTTTGTCTCCAGTGTGTCCGGCCTTCTCTTATATCTGTACATGATTATATTGTTTTATTTCTCTACTGCAATTGATACATTATGAGGGTTTGAATGCAAGGAGCATATTATTTTGTCTTTTTGTATCCCTGACACCTGGCCAAAATGCTGGACACTTTTTGTGTTATTGTCCCTGTTAAAGATTTTAGTAGGATAGGGCTCCCAGTGAGGAAATGCCCTCTACTTATGTAGATCAGTAGCACCTCTTCCTGCAATAGATCTAGAGTATTGACTGGGCCATATGGAGGTTGACATTTTCCCAGGGTCATCCAGTCAATATATTTCAAAAATATGGTTTGAATCTCGCTTTCCCAGACTCCAGCTCTCTTTTCCTCTATGGCACTCTTTCTACTTGCTTGTACATAAGAGGGACTTAATGGATGTTCTCTGATCTAACTTTAAGGGTTTCTGTCATTTCTATTTCTGCACTTTCTTGTTGACCTAAATCAAGTCCATAATAGCACTTCCCTGTGTTGGAGAAACATTCAGTTTTCCATCAATGAAGATAGGCAGCTTCTTGGTACCTTACAGCTTTGCAGAGTTTTCTTGAGGGAAATAAGAGATGAAATGATGTGCTTATGTGTCAAAGGCATGACTTAAACCCAGCTCTTTCAGACTCCAAATATAGCCCTCTATTTGTTATATCCATTATTGTTTCTCAAAAAAAAATCGTATACAATTAAAATTTACCAGATGTTCTCCATGGAAGAGGGAGGGGAAATGAAAAAAAAAAAAAACAGGGGAAAAGGTCTCCAGCTGATGTTCCTTCGCAATCTAGTATCAAACCTTCCTAACAAGTTGATGCTCATATTCATGAATTTGCTTCCTCCTTCTCTCTCTAGGACATCTGTACTATGTTTACATGATAATATCTCTGCTCCTCCTTCTATTTACCTCAACCCAAATATACCTTCTGATTCTCATTCCTGATTTTACACACAAGGCCCTGTCTTTTTCATGTGTGATGATACCCCAGGAAACCTTTCAATTAATAAAGAACATCCTTCTAGGGATGCATTTGCCTTATTAGCATGGGTCCTTCCTGTAGACACTCCCTAGATATTCAGAAAATGGTAAAATGAAGTATAATATTATTTTTCATTATACCATTTTCTGAATATCTAGGGATATCCAGTTTTCTATTTTATGTATCATCTTATTTTTCTCTAATACCCCTGTAAGAGAGATCAGTAATTTTTCTCCATTTTATGTGCTGCAAAAAAGAGGTACATTATTCTTCAAAAAGAGGAATTCTTTTTGGTTCTCCTTTTACCATCCCTGCTGAGTTGCAGAAAAAATGACATACTACAACAATATCTTGTAGTATAGACCAAACTTACAGTCCTACTTTCTCTGATCACTCAAATTTAACTGCATATGACTTTCAAGGTGTCGCAAAGCTAAGATGCAGTTTAAAAATGGAGTCCCAAGCAGTGACTTCCATTTTATGATCTTAACAAAGAGAACAGTGATTTCAATCAGAATCAGGCTCCTTCCCCTACTTCACATCACCGTCAAAGGGGAGGCCGATAATAAAAGTCTTTGCTCTGACCAAAACAGTGAGACTGCTACGTGTGATAGAGAAAATCAGAACTCACAGTTCCTCTCCCTGGCTCTAAGGAAGACCAAAGAGATTCTTGGCCATTTAATCCTAAATGGCTCCTAGAGGTGACAGAGCATGGAGAAAGGCCAGTGTTGATGAAAGAGCAGCTCAGTGGTTGGGTTCTTGTTGACGTGGTTAACATGCCTACTTTTAGTCAGTAATATTTGGAGTACTTGTTGTTTCTCCTGAATCCAAGCTATTCCTTTCCACTGAAATCTGCATAGGTATCAAGAAACATTTAGGCCTCTGAGGCTTTATTACAAAATCAGATGCAGAAACTGGAAGCAGAAGTAGAAATGAAGACTTCCATGTATTTCTGCATTTTCCATACTCTTCTACTTCTGTGAAAGTAAAGTTGGAAAGAGCTACTCTAAGAGGGTGGCAATAAAATGATTTTCTCATCAGATAAGGCCCTTTCTAGCTTATACTCTGTACAGAATAGATTGAACAATGGATCAAATGCAGCAGCCT
Source organism: Myrmecobius fasciatus (assembly GCA_023553655.1). Lineage (NCBI taxonomy): Eukaryota > Metazoa > Chordata > Mammalia > Dasyuromorphia > Myrmecobiidae > Myrmecobius > Myrmecobius fasciatus. Next base: position 114,170 of record JAJPUD010004117.1, on the reverse strand, counting down.
CAAATATTCCAGTTGAGAAAAATGTTGTAAAAACTTGGGTTAAAAAAACAAGCAAACACATGGGCTTAAAAGTTGAACTTCCCATCAGGCTGTAGTGATTTCATTAGCTGAGCAGTTGGACATTAAAGTAGATGAAAATGCAAAACTCCTTGTACCCGGGCCCTTGCTGACTGAGAAATACCACTGATATTGGAAGACAATTCAATTGACATACATATGTAATTTTGTTTAAATAATGATATAGTTGGCAATTCCCAGGGAGCCCATTTTGTCTGCATAGGAAAGTTGCTGTTCTGGGAGTAATGAAAGTGAAAGTGTCAGGAGGCTAGAAAAAGAAAATGTGCTTTGAGGACTTGAGCAGGGATAGAGAATAAGGAAGAATCCTGTCCAAAAAGGATCAAGCTGAGCAAGAAGAAAATCAAAGAAGGGATGGGACCATGAGGTGGGGGGTAGGGCAGGGGGATGGGAGGACCAAGGAAAGACCCAATTCTTTGACTGTTAAGTTACTTATGTTTTCTCTGCAAAAGAAAAAAAAACCTTCACACTGAGAAGAACAGAACTGTAATGGCTAAAAGATAGATGAAACCTAATATAAGAGAGAAGGGAGCATGGAAATGACAAGCTTCCCTGAGTGAATTCAAGTCCCTGAGTTCAAATGAATTCTGTTCCCAGGTAGAATGGTCACCTCAGGGGATTGTTTCGAAAGGAAAATTCCAAGAAAAAAAAGGATTTGGGGATGATTCTGTTCAGCTTTTATGAAATCCAACTCTTCTGTGGCATCATGTTGTGAGTCAGCTTTTAAAGAAGCTAACTCCTCTTTGTCTTTATCATTCTTGCCCTCCCTTTTTCTTCCCTTCCCTTCCCTCCCCTTGTCCTTTTCCTTCCCTCCTTCCTTTCCCCTTCTCTCCTCTCCTCTCTTCTGCTTTTCCCTATTTTGTTCTCTTCAACTTTCCCTTTCCTTTCCTTCCCCTTTTTGTTTTCTTCTTTCTCTTTTCTCCTCTCCTCTCCTTATTAAGTGTTGCATTAGCAGGTAAATTAGTAGAATGGGGAC
>JAJPUD010004117.1:100526-113109 GCA_023553655.1 Myrmecobius fasciatus | reverse complement strand
TGCAGCATTGTGAGGCCAGAATACATTGGGGCAATATGTCCCTTGGGATCTAAAGCTAAGAAATGGACCAGAGACAGCATTTGCTGCCTTTATTTTTGCCAAAAGGGCTAATTTCACAAGCAGGCAAAGTTAGTAAATGTAGAAAAATATCTTCACTATAGATGTGCTATGTAGCTTGTGATCCTAGTCATTAATCACTTCTTTGAGGTAAGGTATTACAAGTGTTTGCTGGGAGTACTAATACATGAAGCCATTACCAAGCATGAACACCTTAATTTAAATGAATTCATCACATTAGCTAGTCAACTGTCCTAAGGAAAGGGTCAGATGGGCTTCCCTTTGAGAGAGAAAGTTCTGGGTCATGAAGGAAGGAAGAAAAACGAGTATTTCCTAAATATTTATTATGTACCAGACACTGTACTAAGCAGTGGGGGTGCAGATAGAAACAAAAAAAAAATCCATCCCCTTCCCTCAAGGAGCTTATGTTGGAAAGGGGGAAAGATAAACACAACAGGGAGCCCAAACCAGGGGCGAGATAGGTTGGAAATTACAAGGGAAGTCAGGAATAGACTTTGACCTAGAATGAAGGAAAGCCAGCCTTGGGTCCTCCAAAAACTTGAGACTCCAAGGAGAACTCACAATAGGAAAAGTATTGAGCCTGTGGAGGGCTCTTCCATGCCTCTTCTAGGGGAAAGAGGACCCTGGCACTGAGAGAAGTTCCAGGGTGAACCAGCAATACAAGAGTCACAACATTTTTAGTCTGGAACAGAATTGGAAGGAGAATGGGGAATTGTAGGTCTGGGAGGGCCTTGTGGGATGAAACCTGAGGCAGGCAAGCCAGAATCCATTAGGTGGGGCCTGGACACCTGGGAAGAGAGGTGAGAGCCCCTGAAAGGAGACCTGAGAAACCAATGGAAAAGACCTCCTTAGTGTTACCTAGGCTCAACCGTGGTTCTGCTCGTGTGCCTGTAAGAGAGAGCTCTCCCAATACTCTGAGATTAGGATGTTTTTTCCTAAAGAAAGCTTCTCCCAGTTAGTATTTGAGCATGTGCTTAAAGGTAAATGCCTATTTGACAGGAAATCAATGAGGGTCAAAGCTAGTTATTTACTAGCAGGAGAGGGGCTTATATAGGGCAGCTCTGGCTGGCTGAGATGTGGGTGGTGCTAGGTTCTCCCCTCCCATTTGTTTTTTCCCCTTGATTTGCCTTTCCATGTCTGAATATTTGCCCACAGCTGACTTTTTACCATTGTTCCTGGCTCGCTTTTCTGTTCCTCTTGTTCCACAAAGTTTGTATCTTTAGACAGACTAAAGACAGTCCCAGAGCTTATTAGCTTTTGAATCATACATAATTTCTTATGATAAAAAGTGTGTGTGGGAAAAACCCAGCCTATATAAATGCCACTGTGGAAGTTACTCATGAACAGGCCCTTTAGAATTTTTCAAGATGCTCATTTTGTAGAGAAATGGAAATACAGAAATGTCAGCCCCAGCATCTGAAAGGGTACCGATCTCCTGGTAATGAGAGAGGCAGCTGTTTCAATACAAAATTTTCTAAGTAAAATGTCCCATTGTGACTTGGATTCCCTAATTAATTACACAGAAGACTCTCAGCTTAGTGGTATTCTACCACCCACCAAAAATGGGGATCTTCCAAAAAAAAGATTTAAACTAAGGCAATTTGACACTAGTGTTTGGAAGTGATAAAAGACAGAGATCAAACCCAGAAAGGGCTCTTCTGAATAAAGACCAAATCTAAAAGTAGCATCAAATTATCAATGGAAAATTCATGATAATTTTCAAGCTTTGAGGAACAGAGAATAAGAAAATGGGGTTTAATCCAAATATCCATAAAGGTTGGGGAGTTGTTGACACATTAGGGAGAGAGACTAGGCCTGGGATTTTATTCATCCAACATGGAAAGCTGTCACATGAAGAAACCTATCTCTCTCTCCCCCTTTGTTTCCCTCTCCCCTTCACCCTCCCCTTTCCTCTCCTTCTGCCTTTCCCTCTTGAACATGTGCGTGTGCTGTGCTTAGCGCCTTATTTTCATCATTTGTCCTCAGAGAGCTTGCTCAGAACCCTACAGAGGTGAACTGACTTGTCCAGAGTCATGTAGCCAATAGGGTCAGAAACAAGGTTCCAGCCTAGGCCTGCCATTGCCATGGGTAACTACCCATTATACTAGATTTGCTCTCCATGAAATGATCTGTCCCTCCCCTAAAGGTAATAGGATTTCTTGGTTCCTCAAGAAGAGTCTACTCAAAAGATGATGGATTGTTTTGGCCACAGTAGCTCACAGAATTATCAGTTAAAGGGGTGGTAAGCTTGTGAGTTTTGCAGGTATGAGTAACATCAAAACCCATTAACGTTATGCATCAGGACATCTGCAGGGAGGCTTTTCTGCCAAATGACCTGGAGGGGGGCACTTGTTTGTGGTGCTCATCAAGCCTCATCACTTAGAGCTTTTCTTTTTCTCTTTTCCTTTTTTTAAACAATTCTTTCTCTATACCTTTTATGTTTCTCCCATGTACTCACTATTTTCTCCTTTTTTCCATATTCTTTCCTTCACTATGCCTAGGTCATTATTTCTAGAACACAGCTTAGTTTGGACTCATTTAACTTAATAACAAAAAGTTATTAAGTAGCTACTGTGTACAAAGTCCTTTATTCAGTGCTGGAGATAAAGGTTCTTTACTCCAGGAGGTTATAATCTAATAATATTGAAAGATATGTGCTTAGGTAACTATTACAGAAGATAGAAATAAGTGAAAAGGAGAATGCATAGAGAATGAAATAGATAAGATATTCACCATTCATGTCATGTGAGCTCACTCTGATTTTCTCAGGTAAAAATAATTTTTGCAGCATCAATAGAATGGAATAAGTTAATTTGCTATAACTTTCTCAACTGAGGCAAAAGACTCCTCTTGGTTCTAAAGGAAGTTGGGGTGGAACCTTATGATAAAAGCACAGACATGAACAAAAACAGTCATTTATTTTTCTCTTCTTGAGATTTAAAGCTCTATATGAGTGATCATGGAAAACCAAATGTAGACTTATAAAAATTAGTGAGTCAAGCTTTTTCCAATATATACTTATGGGACTACACTATGTGCCCATCACTCTGCTGTATGGCTTTATTTCTTTCATTTCCCCTGCCTCTGAGACACCCCCCCAAAAAAAAAACTCTGCCCGTCCAAATTCTCTTGCTCTTTCCAGTCCCAGCTCAAATGGCAGGAGTGATCTCTTTCTCCCATAAACTCTTCTAGCCTGCTCTTTGTTCCGATCATGTGGCATTTATCACATACGTCTTTGTATCGTGACCATTTGTACATATGCTGCTCTTCTTTTCTATATGAAAAGTTCTATGTACATCAAGGACCTGCCTTAATCACCATTATATATTCTGCCTCAGAATTGTGCCTTTGTATAGGATTAGTACCCAATCAAAAGTTCATAAGAAACATAGAATTTGGGACTGAAGAGGACTTAGAGATTATCTGTTGACCCCTTCATTTTGTCATTGAGGAAAGAAAATCCTTTGATATATTATGTTTCTTGGGACCAAAATAAAAATTGGTTACTGGGAAAGCATCAATAACTATGCATCCATATGCATCTCATCACTACAAAAAAAGAGAACAACTTACAACACATTATTTAGGACATCATTGATGAAGGTATAAGAAGGAAAGAGGCAGACTTCCATAAATGATATGCCTAGAGCTCATATTTTGAGTCCCATAATTGATTGAAAGGTGTAGCGATTACAGGATCCCAGTAAAATTGTCTCTTGTTAGTTGTAAAAATCATTTGATTTGGAATAGTAGAAGACCAACTTAAGGTTCTCCTCCAAAACAGCTTTTTCCTCTGTACATATCAAAATCAAGATGCAATGACAGAGATAGCTTTGTTTAGCTAGCCTGTGATTGTGAATATCAATTGAGGCATAATGCAGGGTGACATCTGCAGGGTGCAGAATGGCCACTGAAGACTACAAATGGAAGAAGGATTCTCTGCAGATGGTGAGGTCCTTCAGCTGCTCCTGTTTGTGAATGACATCATGCATCACAAAGCGTTTTCAATGAGATTCACAAGTATCTCAAAGATATACGTTAAGCCTTCACGTGAGAAAAGCCAAGTGAATATGAAATATATGATGCCTAGATTATAATATGCAGTTAGATGGACAAGACACTGGTCCACAACTACATATATTTTTTTTGCAATTTTGAAGACTCTTCTCTTTTTTATTATTATTATTAATACTTTTTATTTGCAAAACATATGTATGGGTAATTACTAAACATTAACCCTTACAAAGCTTTCTGTTACAAATTTTCCCCCCCTACTTCCCACCCCTCCCCTAGATAGCAGGATATCCACTACATGATAATTATGTTAGAATACTTAAGTCGAATATATGTATAGTTATTACCACTCATCATTTTTTTGTTCAGGAGAAATCGTATCTATAAGAGAGAATAATCAGATAAAGGAAATACAATGTGAGCAAACATCAATAGAGAACATGAAAATGTTATGTTGTGGTCCACATTTCACATCCCTCACTCTGAATGTATATGGCCTTCTTCACTGCACAATTGTAATTGGTTTGAAGCATTTCATTGTTGAAGAGAGTCATGTCCATTAGAACTGATCCTCATATAGTACTGTTGTTGCCATGTACAATGATCTCCTGGTTCTGCTCATCTCACTCAGCATCAGTTCATGCAAGTCTCTCCAGGCCTCTCTGAAATTGTCCTGTTGGTCGTTTCTTACAGAGCAATAATATTCCATAACATTCATATACCATAATTTATTCAGCCACTCTCCAATTGATGGACATCCATTCAGTTTCCAGTTTCTAGCCACCACAAAAAGAGCTGCCACAAACATTCCTGCACATGTGGGTCCCTTTCCTTCTTTTATGATTTCTTTGGGATATAAGCCCAATAGAAACACTGCTGGGTCAAAGGGTATGCACAGTTTGATAACTTTTTGAGCATAGCTCCAAATTGCTCTCCAGAATGGTTGGATCCGTTCACAGCTACACCAACAATGTATCAGTGTCCCAGTCTTCCCACATCCCCTCCAACATTCATTGTTATCTTTTACTGTCATTTTAGCCAATCTGACAGGTGTGTAGTGGTACCTCAGAGTTGTCTTAATTTGCATTTCTCTGACCAATAGTGATTTGGAAACTACATATATTTTGGACAGATACTGTGTGTAGACAAGAAATGGGCCACAAATGAAGATGTGGTTGCTTTGCATTTGGGGAATTACATGGTACTTTGAATGATTTCAAGTTTCTCCCTGAAACAGAAGCCCATCACTTTAATACCTATATTCTTCTTATGATACTAAATGTCTGGGAAGTATAGAATAGTATGATCTCAGAAGAATTCAAGGTTTTGGGTGCCCCAAAGGTATTATAAAGATTTGTGGTGGTTATAAGGAGACTACCACACATCACCAATGAAAATCCCTGCACAAGAAGCAGTCTAAAGTGTGCCATGTATTTATTTCTCAAACATAGAGGGAACTGCGTCAAATTTATAAAAAAAAATAGGAACCATGTCCCAATTGATAAATGATCAGAAGATATAATCTAAACTCAAAGGGTTATAAATTCAGGCATATCCTTTGAACCAATAATACCACTGCTAAGCATGAATACCAAAAGAGATTCTAAAAAAGGAAAAGGACCTATATGTACAAAATATTTGTAGTAGTTCTCTTCTCAGAGAAGAAAATTGGAAATTGAGGGGTTGCCCTCCAATTGGGGAATGACTGAATAAATTATGCTATGTGATTGTCACAGAATGTTATTGTTCTATGGGAAATGATGAGCAGGATGCTTTTAGGAAAAAACTTGGAAACTCTTCCATGAACTCAAGCAAGGTGCAATGTACTGTGTACAAAGTAATAGCAATGTTTTAGGGTGACCAGCTGTAAAAGACTTTGCTATTCTTAACAGTACAATGATCCAAAATTACTCTGAAGGGTTTAGGATGAAAAATCCTATCCATACCCAGAGAAGGAAGTGATTGTGTCTGAATACAAATTGAAGCTCTCTCTCTCTCTCTCTCTCTCTCTCTCTCTCTCTCTCTCTCTCTCTTTGTATGTGTGTGCGTTGTTTTTTCTAAGTTTTTAATTAGGGTAGGAGATCTGTGTTTTCTTTCCGAACATGACTTTTATGAAAATATTTTATATGACTTCACATATGATCTAATAATGGGGGTTTGGGGTGGGGATAAGGGAGAGCATCTGAAACTTAAAAGTTTTAAAGAGAAATGTAATAAATTGCTTTACATGTAACTGGGGAAAATATTAAATAAATAAATTAAAAGATATCAAATAAATCCTTGAATGTTAAAGGAGATGACCTAGTCAAGTAGCATGAACAAGGAATATTTAGTAAACCTGTCCTTTGCTCCATTTGTATCCACACAGTACCAGGATATCTTATACCTCCTTCTCCCTTTCCCATGGGAAGTTTGAGAAATAGGATATCTATAGGATGTTCTGGGCCAGATCTGACTCAGATCAGCTGAGCCTAAGAAATGTTCATCTCTGTTTTACTTATACAACAACCTGAAAGCTGTGTTCAACTTCAGTCCTTAGTTCCCAAAACCAATTGATTCTCAAGAGTAATTTATTAGGGTTTTTTTGTTTGTTTTTGGTGGAGGGGATTAGCCTAGCCTGTGTGGTTAGATGTTACTTCTACCACACATCCCTTACTAATTGAGTCCTAAAAATCTTTTTTTCAGGCACCTTGGGCCACTGAACTAACTAGTCTTTGTATTGTATTAACAAGCTAATCCCCTACTCTCCCCATTGTATATGGTGCTACTTCCAGGCCAGGAGTCAGTCTTCAGTAGGGATCAAGATCATTCTGTCCTAAGGAAGTGAAGAGATTCTTATCCTTTCTTTGAGCCAGACTGCTCATATATTTCTCTGGAAAACGTTAAAAATAGCATTTATTTAGAATGGTTAATATTTTGCTCTCTTGGAAGGTAGGGGGAAAGTGTAACATTGACTCTGATGATTAAGTCCAGATTTACCTAGACATCCAAACACATTGTTTGACTCACTGACAGAACTGCAGTGATTAAGAAAATTTGAATTCAAATCCTGCTTCAGATGCTTGCTAGCTGTGTGGTCCTGGACAACTCAGTTATCTACTGTATGCCTCAGTAAACTCATCTGTACCATGATGATGATAATATCAACTACCTCCTAGAGTTGTTTCTAGGATCTGAGAGTAACTTAATTTTTTTATTAAAGCTTTTTTTCCAAAAAATATGCATTGGTAATTTCCATCATTCATCTTGCAAAACCTCGTGTTCCAATTTTTTTTTCTTTCTCTTCTCTCCACCCTCTCCCCTAGATGGCAAGTAATTCAATAAGTTTTAAATGTGTGCTATTCTTTTAAACATATTTCCATATTTATCATGCTGCATAAGAAAAATCAAATCAAAAAGGGAAAAAATGAGAAAAAAAATGCAATAATATTTGTAAAGTGCATTGCAGACCTTGTATCACTGTAAATTCTGTCATCATCATCATCATCATCATCATCATCATCATCATCATCATCATTATCATCATTCTGAATTCTTAGTTGGAGGTTGTTCTCCTAAACTAATGAAGAAATATTAGCTCACAGAAAAGAGAAAGGAAAATTCCAAGGAGGAACTTTTGCCATAGAGGACACCTCAAGCCCTTTGGAAAGTTGCTTTTCATCTTAGCATTGTATCTGCAAATTCAGTGTGTGCCTGGTTTTGGTTTCAGTTTTGTTATTTGGAAGAAAATAAGGGAGCACAGATAAGACACATTTGCTTTATTGACTATTGAAGGGGCATTGATTATTGTTAGGAAGCATGCAGAGTACTGGACTTGAAGACAGCAGAGGCCTGAATTTGGATGCTGCCTCAGACATTTAGTAACTGTGGGGCCTTGGGCAAAAGGCACTTGAACTCTGGATCTCAGCTTTCTCATCTGCAAAATTCATTTCAGTAAACATTTGTTAAGCTCCTACTGTGTGCAGGTACTGAGCTAAATGTTGGGGATAGAAATAAGAAAAGGAGACAGTCTTTGACTGTAAGAAATAACTCATTTGGACCCCTACTCTCTTCTAATCATTGATCAATTTCATAAAATTATATCATAGTTCTGTATATAGGGCCTCAGGCTCTGAGCTGCAAATTCTAATTTCACTTGCTCAAGTGTAGAAAGTTAACTAGAGGCCCTCTAGCCTTGTTTTTCCTTGTCATGATGATCAAATGCAGTGTGGCAGAGGTGACTCATTTATCTGGAAAGTCTTTCAATTTATTTTTATGTCTCTGGGTCATTCTCTCTTGTCCAGTACTAGCATTTGACCATCTTGTGACCATCTTTTGCCTATGTAGCCAGTGGAGACATGCTTTGTTTCATTCAGCTCATGATCCTGCTGACATATCATTTTTGCTTATGCATCATATCTCAAACAGTGAGATCATGTCTTTCACCATGTCTTTTTTTTACATATTTGAATAATCAAATTTTATAAATAAAGGCCTTGAAAGAAGGGGGCATATCAGAGAGTAAGGAAGACCTGAGAGTCACTTAATTTTTTTTATTAAAGTTTTTTTTTCAAAAAATATGCATTGGTAATTTCTATCATTCATCTTGCAAAACCTTGTGTTCCAAAATTTTTCTCTTTCTCTTCTCTCCACCCTCTCCCCTAAATGGCAAGTAATTCAATAAGTGTTAAATGTGTGCTATTCTTTTAAACATATTTCCATATTTATCATGCTGCACAAGAAAAATCAAATCAAAAAGGAAAAAAATGAGAAAGGAAAAAATGCAAGCAAAAAACAACAGAAAAGTGAAAATACTATGTTGTGATCCTCCCTCACTTCCCACAGTCCTCTATCTGCATACAGATGGCTTTCTCCATCACAAGACCATTGGAACTGGCCTGAATCATGAGATTGATGTAATTAAAGGAGACCATGGACCCTTTAATAAAATGCCATTGGTTTAGAGGTCTACCTCAGTCTCTTTTATTGTATTTATATCTTCCAAATCTGTTATTGGGACTTAATTAATCCCTACATGCCCCTAAAAAGTTTACTGTATGATGGGAGAAGAGGCTAAGCAAAAGAAAGCTGGAAAGGAAGAGGTGAGCCAAGGGTCAGGGTACCATTCAGGATACCCACTGGCCCTGGGGCAGCTGGTTCTGTGGAGCTGAAACCAAGGCAAGAGTGAGGTGGAGATAGAATTTCTGTCCCCCTTTGAAGGTTGTGGGTAGAGTTTGGTGTTTTATGCTCTAAGCCCTCCAATCAGAGGTGGTATCCAAGGACTGAGCAAGCTGCATGGTGATGAGATCCGAAGTGATGACTTTATTCGGGGAGGGGCATCTGGTCTCCAGACATAAGTGCCAATGCCCAAATCACAAGGTTGTCCTCAAGATCAACAGGCAAACCAGTACCTAGAGTGCTTTGCAAACCTTCAGTTGCTGCATAAATGTCAGTCGTTGTTATTTCTTACAAAGCTTTTTTTCTTCTTTTTGAATTCATTTGTACAATGTGAGGTAGTATTTTGGAAAGAACTCTGAACTATTTATTCATTTCATTAGGATCTCCTTGAGGGTAGGTACTATCTTTTGCTTCTTTTTGTATGCCCAGTGCTGAACAAACTGCCTGGGGCTTAGTGGGTGCTTAATAAATATTTATTGATATTAATATTGGCATTGAGATTGCAACTAAATGGCACTAATAAGACCTTGACTCCAGTTTCAGTGTAGCACTCTGACATTCTGAACGTTTGACTTCAGGCAAATCAGCTCTGTTTTTCTAATCTGTAACATGAAAGCATTGCCTAGATGATCTACAGTATCTCTTCCAGTGCTACAGTTTCCCATGTGTGATGCTGAGTTTCTGAATTTCAAAGTATCTTCCTATCAATTGGAGGAAAAAAAATCTTTCTGTTTAGCACGACTAAGGCTGGCTAGATTAGGGGTAGCATGTGGCTCTTAAGTGTGTTAGTGTGCTTATTTCTTTCCTTTCCCTTGGGCCATATGTGGTTCATATACTATCTGGAGAAAGGAATCTAAAGCAGGGCTTAAAAACAATGGTTCAAGTCCCAAATATGCCTTGCTACTTGTTTTTAATACAACCCTCAAGACGGGTTTTTGATATTTTAAAGCATAATACAGATTATTTTAAACTATAAAAACCCCTCTTTGCTGGGTCATAGAAAAGGTTATAGCTTCTGGCCTGTCTCTACCAGTCTTGGTCTTTAAGGGGTACATATATATGTATAGGTATAGGTATAGGCATATTTGTGTGTGTCTATACCTACATATATCTATCTATCTGTCTATCTATATACCCTCATATCTCTCTCTTTCTATATATAATACATGATATATGTATATATTATATATATAATATATGTACACATATTATATATATAATATATATATACAACAATATCATATCTATGTATAATATATATACATGTATACATAACATGAGATATCTGTCTCTCTCTTGTTTTTTCTATATAAATGATAGAGGTGACAGAGAGAGAGACAGATAGACAGAGACAGAGACAGAGAGAGGGGGAGGAAAGGAGTGAAGGAAAGAGGGAGAGGGATGGTTGGATGATTCTAAGTTGTCAGCTTGATTTAGAATGGGCAGAGCCAAGGTTATGATTTCTTGCAACTTGGGAAAATACCTCAAAGCGTGCTTATAAAAAGCAGCATGGATTATGTTCTATATTTGGTTGACAGGAGAATGGAATATCACCCCTTGTAGGGGTGAAGCTGTCAGGGAACTGGACACAAGGATGCTTCTGGCAAGGAGTGATAAAGCAGAGTAGGGAAAGGGGCTTCCTTTTTTAACCAATTCTTCTTCCCACTGATGTGCTGAACTGTGTTCTTACTGCTGTGAAAATACTGCAAATATAGTGCCCCTGGGCACGACCCCACCATCTCCTAGTTATTCTCTACTAGTCTAGCACTACCATTCTCTACTAGTTATAGATTTAAAAAGTAGGGTTTATGAAGTCATCATATATTCCTCAAGAGAGTAGCCCAATGAGTATTTCTTTCTGTATAAAACCATCAAGTATCTATGGTGCTCTATACTGGCTAGACCTGGAGAAGTTAGAGAGATGGTCAGCTAAGCTTTCATATGGGGATAAAATAAAACCCATGGGCTTTTAAGTCTAGAAAGATAAAATCTAATTGGAGGATGGGGGTAGGAGGTAAAGGGGGATATATATAGCACATTTTTCAATTATGAATGACTTGCAAATTTTTTTTTATTTTTTTATTTTTTTATATATTCTTTTTTATTTTTATTTATTTTTATTTTATTTTATTTGCATAACATATGTGTGGGTAATTCTTCAACAATAACCCTTACATAGCTTTCCGTTACAAATTTTTCCCCCCAACTCCCCACCCCTCCCCTAGATGGCAGGATATCCACTACATGTTAGTTATGTTAAAATATTGGCAAATCGAATATATGTATACATATTTGCAAACTTATCATTGTTGTGCAAGAAAAATCTTATCTACACAAACGATATATAAGATAAAGGAAACATAATGTAAGCAAACATCATTCAAGGAGTATGAGAATGTTATCTTGTGGTCCACATTTCGCATCCCTCTCTCTGGGTGTATATGGCTATCTTCAGTGAACAATTGGAGGTGGTTTGAAACATTTCATTGTTGAAGAGAGCCATGTCCATCAGAATTAATCTTCATATACTACTGTTGTTGCCGTGTATAATGATCTCCTGGTTCTGCTCATTTCATTCAGCATCAGTTCAGGTAAGTCTCTCCAGGCCTCTCTTAAATCATCTTGCTGGCCATTTCTTACAGAACAATAATATTCCATAATATTCATATACCATAATTTATTCAGCCATTCTCCAATTGAAGGGCATCTATTCAATTTCCAGTTTCTAGCCACTACAAAAAGGGCTGCCACAAACATTCTTGCACATGTGGGGCTTTTTCCTTCCTTTATGATTTCTTTGGGATATAAGCCCAATAGAAATGCTGCTGGATCAAAGGGTATGCCCAGTTGGATAACTTTTTGAGCATAGCTCCAAATTGTTCTCCAGAATGGCTGTATCTGTTCACAACTCCACCAACAATGCATCAGTGTCCCAGCCCTCCCACAACCCCTCCAACATTCATCATTAACTTTTCCTGTCATTTTAGCCAATCTGACAGGTGTGAAGTGGTACCTCAGGGTTGTCTTGATTTGCATTTCTCTGATCAACAGTGATTTGGAGCACCTTTTCATATGACTATAAATAGTTTTAATTTCATCCTCTGAAAATTGTCTGTTCATATCCTTTGACCATTTATTGATTGGAGAATGGCTTGAATTTTTATAAATACGAGACAATTCTCTATATATTTTAGAGATGAGACCTTTATCAGAACTCTTGAATGTAAAGATGATTTCCCAATTTATTACTTCCCTCCTAATCTTGTCTGCATTGATTTTGTTTGTACAAAAACTTTTTAACTTAATATAGTCAAAGTTATCTATCTGGTTTTCA
>JAJPUD010004117.1:71688-100126 GCA_023553655.1 Myrmecobius fasciatus | reverse complement strand
ACCAACTTAAGTCTGCCTTTGTGGCTTCATCTGGGATTGTTTTCATACTGTCAGGATCTGGGGACTGTTCTATTTTTTCTGCGTAAAAGCTTTCTATGGTGAGAGCTCTCTTCTGTTTCTTGCTCATGGTTTAAAGTTGGGATATTGGTCAAAAGCAGAGAAAACTGCAAGGATTTGTATTTGCCCTGGGGCAGTTTGCCGAGTTGACTTCCGGTCTGAGGCTGGTGGGGCTAGATTCGCACTAGGACCACGTTTTCAGTTTCTCTCGATCCACCCTTTACCAAAGGCAGATCTGCCAAAGTACCTGTCCGCAAGCAGAGCAAAGTGGCCCAGGCGTCTCCCAGGGGCTTCCTGGGTGCCCAAAATCCGCCCCTCTATCGCAGCCCTGACTTCCGCCCTGGCTGGAGTCCGATCGCGACCAGCGGCCGATTTCCCCTGAGGCTAACCTTCTCCAGAGTTCTTTCAAGGTAGATTTTTGATAGAAGTGCGTTGTAGTCCAAATGTTTGGCGAAGCCTTCACTCACAAACCAGTTCGAAGGCTCACTTTGTCTGGGTTTGAGGGAAGGTCCCAAAGGAGTTCACAGAGAAAGCTGTCTGCAGTTCGCCATCTTGGCTCCCTATATCGCAAAATTTTTCTTACCAAATCCTTATTTACTTGAATTCAGATTCTCCTGGAATCAGGAATGAGGACTTTAAATATTGGATAATAAGGAAATGAAATCCAAATTTGCATTTCAGAATGAAAAACTATAGACATGCTTCAGAGATTAGTGTCATAAATGCCAGGTCACTAAGCGATTATTAAGGAAAAGCTGGAGACATTAAGGGTCATATCCCCAACTTCTTGAGATGAACATAAAGGAAATGCATCCTTCACTAAAGTATTTCTCTTTGTCACAATTGAGGCAGGCTATTGGGCTAAGTAGATTATGGAGATAATATACAGGCATGGCATATATGTGTATATGTATATATATATATACATTTCTATATATATCCCCAACTATATAGTATCTAAGTATAATATACATATATATGAGCTAGCTGTCTATCTCCATCTTTCTTGCTTTCTCTCTATAAATGCTACTTTCATGATCTCCAGTAGAAATGTAATGCTTGGTAGGATTGGGTGTCAGAAGCTTGAATTCAAATTCTACCTGTGCCTCTCACTCCTGGATTTCCACTTCTTCATGTGGAAATTGAAGAGTTGAACTGGAAGACTTACAAGTTGATAGCTCTGACTCTTGATTTTGGTACATAGATTAATGGATTTCTAAACTAGGCTAAAGTCCATTAGGCTAGAGGGTGCAGCAAAATGCAAAAAAAGAAAGTATACGCTGGAGACAAGAATATATATGGTTTTCTTTAAGGACAATCTTCACCTTTTTCTGACGTGTATCCAAAGTCAGAAATCTCAGTAGCTTAACAGAAATACCCGAGCTATGCAAATTGAAGTAAGATAGCACAAGTATATTGATATGACTTTAGGACCACTAAGAAAACCTTTCAGCCCCAAATTTTCACCAACAGAAATTTGCCCCTGAAGCTGAAAGTTCCATTATCAGCACTTTCATTTCTCCAGTATAAGGGCATTAGTCCAAGTTAAAATATAGATATCCCTTAGATAGAGATTTAAGTTCTTATTAGCATTAAGGACTTAGTGTGAATAGATGCATTAATAATTTTTCAGCTGAGAGAAGGTTTTGATATGGTAGAAAAAGAGGGATGGGGAGCATAGCCTTGTGGAGAAAGAGCTCTATTTAGTCAAATGAAAGAGTTTGATATTTTAAAAGGGAGGTTACCAAAGGAGAAGAAAAGGGACCTTAAAGAAAGGGTAAGATAGGAGCAGGAACAAACAAGGTAACTTAACAGCTTCATGGAGGAGCTTATGCTGTCAGCAGAAATAGATGGCTTGCATTGCACAAATGATAAATGATCAAAAGATATGAACAGGGTGTTTTCACATCAAGAAATCAGAGCTATTTATGGGCCCCTTCAACCACTTTTGATTAGAGAAATGGGAATTAAAACAACTTTGAGCTAACATCTTAAGCCTATCAGATTGGCTAAGATGAAAAACAAAGGAAAATTATACATGTTGGAAAGGATGTGAGGAAATTGTGACACTGATGCCCTGTTGGTAGAGTTGTGAGCCATCCTGGAGAATAGTTTGGAAATTTGCCCAAAGGGCTATAAAACAGTACATACTTTTTCAGCCAGCAGTGCCACTCTGGGTCTGTATCCCAAACAGGTTATAATTGAGGGAAAAGGGCTATGTGTGCAAAAATATTTGTAACGTCCCTTTCCATCGTGGCAAGATACAAGAAATTTCGGGAAAAATACGAGAAATTTCAGGAATGCCCATCAATT
Source organism: Myrmecobius fasciatus (assembly GCA_023553655.1). Taxonomy (NCBI): domain Eukaryota; kingdom Metazoa; phylum Chordata; class Mammalia; order Dasyuromorphia; family Myrmecobiidae; genus Myrmecobius; species Myrmecobius fasciatus. The sequence continues at coordinate 97,756 of JAJPUD010004117.1, read as the reverse complement.
GGGGACTGGCTGAACAAGCTGTGGCACATTAATATACCATACTACCATTGTGCAATAGGAAATGATTACCAGGCAAAATCTGGGAAGACTTGTACGCACTGATGCAAAGCTAAATGAGCAGAACCAGGAACATGTTGTACACCATATCAGCAACACTGTGTGATGACCAATTATGAATGATTCAGCTTTTCTCATCAACTCAATAATCCAAGACAAGTACAAAAGACTCAAGAAGGAAAATATTATCTACATTTAGATAGAGAAGTGATGGACTCTGAATGCAGATCGGTGCAGATTATTTCACATTTCTCTTTTGTATTTTTTTACTTTTGATCTAATATTTTTACATGATAGCATGGGTAACCTATTTAAAGGTGCCTTCCATTTTCAGAAGATGGACAGAGGGAGAGAGAGAGAGAGAGAAAGAGAGAGAGAGAGAGACAGAGAGAGAGACAGAGAGAGAGACAGAGAGAGAGACAGAGAGAGAACGGACAATTTGGAACTCACAATCTTTTAAAGTGAATCCTAAAAATCATTGGCATGTAATTGAGGGAAAATGTTAGTTTTTACAAAAAAATTATATGGCTTATGATACTTATTTCCCTCAAACATGGGCCATGTCCACCCAAGGATTTGCAAATGGCTTATGTTTACCCACAAAGCTTTGGGGTATTGCCTGTGTACATGGCTACTAAATCCCTGTTTTGTCATGTATGCACACACTTTTAGAACATATGTTTGTTGATATAAAAACTGACTGACCTCTCCATGGCAGCACTCCATGAGGTGGTGTCAAGGTTATAGATTCTGATGGATGCTTTTTTTAATTAAAGCTTTTTATTTACAAAACATATGCATGGGTAATTTTTCAACATTGACCCTTGCAAAGCTTTCTGTTCCAAATTTTTCCCTCCTTCCCCCTAACCCCTACCCTAGATGGCAGTTAGTCCAATATATGTTAAATATATGATAAATCCAACATACATATACATATTTATACAGTTAGCTTGCTCTACCAGAAAAATTAGATGGAGAAAGAAAAAAAAAACCTGAGAAGGAAAACAAAATGCAAGCAAACATGAACAGAAAGTATGAAAATGTTATATTGTGAACCACCTTCAGTTCCCATAGTCCTCTTTCTGGGTGTAGATGGCTCTCTTCAGCCCTGAACAATTGGAACTGGTTTGAATCATTTTATTGTTGAAGAGAGCCCTGTCCTGATGGTTGCTTTTTTTTTTAAAGGAGGGAGTCATTTCTATATTGGAGGAGTTTTGGAGGAATACATAATGAAAGCACGTGGTAGAGGTTAAAATAAAGTCATAGGAAGAATCAGGGGTGTAAGTATACTAGAATATTTGAGAACAACCAAGCCCCAGCTGTATTTCCCCTCATCTCCCCTTTTACAACTAGCCCATTTTGGTCTAAAAGCCCTAGTAAGAAATGGTGCATAAAGAGATAGGAGTTGTTACCTTGAAATCTTCTGGGTTGAAGACTTTCATCTGATAAGATAAGAAATGGAGAGTGACAGGATCAGAGTGCTGTCTGAGAAAGATTACTGTCACTGTGGTGACAAAAGAAGAAATTAGATCAAGGAAAGGGGGACAACAACATCCAACTGTTATCAGCTTCTGTCTGTCAACAGTGGCTCAGTCACACATTTCAGAAGCCTCTCTGGGTAGTTGGGCTCCACTCTCCTGATTTGCATTTGGCACCAATTGCCTCCAACTCTCCTAGAGAATGCTTTCCTTCCTCTTGTCCAATACCAAGCGATCAGATCTTGGGAACCTAGAGTGAGCAGCTCACCTTATCCCAAGGCAGTGACATTTATTGGGGTCACGTTAAGTGGGCTTCATTTTGCTACATCACTGCCATCTGAAACTTTGGGTTCAAATGTGCATTGTATTGATCTTTTGAAATTTCTTTTGTCTCTTGTGGGGATCTCAGTATTTTTAATGCTTTGTATTTTTATTTGCCACTGTCCCTTTTCAGAAACATGCTCCCCCCTCCACTCTCTTATGACATATTGGAACACACACAGCTGATCAAAACGGTAGCTTCAGCCGACAAGTACGTGCTCCATTTTGTACCCATAGTCAGTCCCTACTATGTGCCAAATTCTCGAAGTACAAAGAAAGGCAAAAAATGTCCCCAAAGGGAGAGACTGCATGTAGACGTCCATGTCCCAACAACAATTGCCAACATGGAACCAATCTGAGATACTGTGTTTCATCTCAGTGATGACGCCTGTTCTTATCATCAGTTGTACCTTTGTTGTCATTGCACACACCGTCCATCCTCCCGGCTTTATGCTCTCTTTTTAAAAGGAACTTATCCATTAGTGAACCTTTAAATAATCACTTCCTGCTGTGCATTGTGCAAATGTACTTTTCTTAAAAGTGAATGGGCCTTCACTGTAGGAACAGGTGCCTTGTAACACCTTTGTCTAGCCTTCTAATAGTTTTGAGAAAGACCTTTTGTCATTTTCTCTTTAACCCATCAGGTTTTGGGGTGGAGATGGAGTTCTAATTCTTTCCTTTGCTCTAGTTATGTCTCATTTGAGAAGCTCTGTCTTTCACTCCGTCATAAGCTATTGCATCAGCCCCCCCCTTTTTTTTGGCGTACCTAAAGAAGGTCAATTTCACCTTCTACAAAATTCCAGGCTGGCATGTAGTGATGCATTATAGTGCCTGGATTGGGATCGATGCTTTCAAGACAGGCTGTGCACAGCATCAATTACCTTGGTTGAGAATCTGAAGAGAGAGTAAAAAACAGTGGCTACTGAGTTTATGGGGGTGGTGATCACTTTCCATGGGCACATTTGTCAGGTAGATTAAAGTATATAGGATGACCCAAGTCATTGCCAGTAAATATCAGATGATGCTATCTCAATTTAAGAAGGTTTTTAAGAAAAGCATTTCTTTTCCTTTTCTTTCTTCCTTTTTTTTTGAAGGGGGAGGGAAGGGAACAATGAAGAGGGCAGTATGGAGTTGGGAAGGGGAGGAGAGAGATTTCATTTTGTGGTCTGCCCTTTTGAACAAGAGCTCATTTGGCTCCTCAACATTTTACCTGTTGGCATATTAATGTGTATTCAGGAAAAATGACTCCAATCCAAGCGCTGAACTGAGCTTTAATCCGAGTAGAACAGAAAGCTATGTGTCCGTGTGTGTGTGCATGCGTGCATATTATTTTATTTCACATCCAGCTCATTGGAGAGATCTGTGTAGATCAGATGTCCAACAAAGGTCAGAGTGTTGTTTCACTCTTAATCCTATGCAAGGGTGAACTGTTAGACATACTACCCTAGAGGAAAGTAAAACTAAATGAAAAAAAAAAAACATTTCTACTATCAAGGAATACTGGCTTCCCTGGCTAGGGAAGTAGAATGATCTATACTTCTAGAAAAGCAGAAGAATCTCCATGTAGGGCAGCACTTTTGGGATCCCATGGCCCTACAGGCCAGGCCCAACACATGACTCTCTGGTGATCCCGACTGGCATCAAGCTGCTAACAACTCCTCCATCTTTCCTGGGTTTTCCAAACTTAGAGGAGAGGACACAGGACATTTGTTTTTTAACCTCATTTCCTGCTTCTGGCAAACAACAGAATATCCTTTTTCTTTCTTTTTTTTTTAATTAAAGCCTTTTATTTTTGTAACATATGTATGGGTAGTTCCCCAGCATTGATGTTTACAAAGCTTTCCATTACAAATTTTACTCCCAGTCCCCTCCCCTCCCCTAGATGGCAGGAAGTCTACTACACATTAGTAATGTTGAAATACTTGGCAAGTCGAATATATGTATACATATTTCCACACTTATCATTGTTGTGCAAGAAAAATCTTATCTACAAGAAAGAAGAATCAGAGAAAGGCAACACAAAGCAAGAAAACCTCAATAGAGAGCATGAAAATGTGATGTTGTGGTCCATATTTCATATCCCTCTCTCTGGGTGTATATGGTCTTCTTCAGTAAACAATTGGAATTGGTTTGAGACAATTCTTTGTTGCAGAGAGCCATGTCCATCAGAATTGATCATGTAATATTGTTGTTGTCGTGTATAATGATCTCCTGGTTCTGCTCGTTTCACTCAGCATCAGTTCATGCAAGTCTCTCCAGGCCTCTCTGAAATCATCCTGCTGGTCATTTCTTACAGAGCAATAATATTCCATAACATTCATATACCATAATTTATTCAGCCACTCTCCAATTGATGGGCATCCATTCAGTTTCCAGTTTCTAGCCATTACAAAAAGGGCTGCCACAAACATTCTTGCACATGTGGGTCCCTTTCCCTCCTCTAAGATCTCTTTGGGATATAGGCCCAATAGAAACACTGCTGGGTCAAAGGATATGCACAGTTTGATAACTTTTTGAGCATAGCTCCAAATTGCTCTCCAGAATGGTTGGATCCGTTCACAGTTCCACCAACAATGTATCAGTGTCCCAGTTTTCCCACATCCCCTCCAACATTCATCGTTATCTTTTCCTGTCATTTTAGCCAATCTGACAGGTATGTAGTGGTACCTCAGAGTTGTCTTAATTTGCATTTCTCTGATCAATAGTGATTTGGAGCAACTTTTCATATGACTAGAGATGGTTTTAATTTCATCTTCTGAAAATTGTCTCTTCATATCCCTTGACCACTTATCTATTGAAGAGTGTCTTGAATTCTTATAAATATGAGGCAATTCTCTATATATTTTAGAAATGAGGCCTTTATCAGAACCATTAAATGTAAAGATGATTTCCCAATTTGATGCTTCCCTCCTAATCTTGTCTGCATTAGTTTTATTTGTACAGAAACTTTTTAACTTAATATAATCAAAATTATCTATCTGGTGTTCAATTAGGAGTTCCAGATCTTCTTTGGACATAAATTTATTCCATCTCCACAGGTCTGATTTGCTTACAATATCACTCTTTATATTTAGATCATGAACCCATTTAGATCTTATCTTGGTATGTGAAGAATATCCTTTTTCAATACAGAATCACTGTATCTACTGATTGGTACAAACTTCAGAGGCCCTTCAGTTTAACCCACATTTGGACAAGAGTTCTATGTAAGATAGGCCCAACAGGTGGTCATCTGGGCTCTGCTTAAAGACTTCCAGCGAGAAGCAGGGTATTGCTTTTCATATTAGTCCATTTCACTTTGGGATTGTTTTCCCTTACAACAAATCTCAATTTGCTTCTTTGCATCTTCTCCCCATTGCTCTGAGTGCTATCTCCTGGGACCAAGCAGAAATCTAACCACTACTCCATATGACCATTCTTCACATAACTGAAGTCAACTGTTATTTTTCCTTCCCCCATGCTGACTTCTCTAAGCTAGATCTCTTCAATTCTGTCAGCTAGTTTTCACCCATCTGAACTCAAGGCCCTTCATCATTCTAGGTTGTATTGCTCTGGAAGCTTTCCAGCTTCTGAAAATGTGCTTTCCCGAACTGAATATACTACTTACTCTAGATGTGACCTGATCAGAATGGATATGAGTGTCATCTCTCTGATGCAACCTAAGATTTCATTGGTTGACTTGTCCCACTGTCGATTAATATTGAGTTTGTATCTCACTAACAAGGTAGAGATGAGAACTCTGGACCTGGAGTCAGTAAATCCTGTCTCAGACTCTTACTAACAATATGACCCTGGGCAAGTCACTTAACCTGTCTGCCTCAGTTTACTTATCTGCAAAATGGAGGTGATAATAGCAACTTTATCCCAGGTTTGTTGTGAGTACACAGCAAGAGTGTATTTGCAAATAATATTTATACATAAGTTTGCAGATCTTTAAGTATTACATAAATACTAATTGTTACGGTTGCTGCTGCTGTTATTTTCTCTAGATCTTTTTTTTTTTCAGGTAAATTACTGCTTTTCATATCTAATGTCGTTTTGTCCTGGTGAGGTTGACTTTTGAAACCAGTTATATCATCCCCATTAAATGGCATTATTTAGTTCAGTCCAATGTTGTTAGCACATCAGAATTTTTTGAACATCCTAACTCTGTGATCCCATCTTTTTTCTCTGCTTCCCAGCTTGGCATTGTCTGTAAGCTGGATAAACAGGCCACCTTAGCTCTTATCCAAGTCTGGGATAAGTGTATGAAGCAGCGCTGGGCCAAGTGCAAGTTCCTCTGGCTTTCCAATGATGTCGCCTCTAAACGTGTCCAATAATGATTCCTCTTTGGTCCTGGCTGTCCACCTCAGGGCACCTGCATCTCCCTATTTTTCCCACAAATGTAAACATGAGACACTTTATCAAAATGCTTTGCTAAAATCTAGGTAAGCTTCCTTCCCTTGATCTATTGATTTGGTTGCCCTGGCAATAATAGCCTCCTAATTGTTTTCCCTTTTCCAGTCTGGCATAAAAAAAACATCTTCTTAAAATGCACATAGTAGGTCTGGCCATATCACCCTCCTCAAAATTCTCCAGTGACTTCTTCTTGCTTTTAGGTTAAAATCTAAGCCTCTTGGTTTTATATTTAAAGCTCTTCAAACTAGCCTATGATTTATTCTTCCTACCATTCTAGCTCTTGCCTCTAGATCTCCATACATGTCGCCCCCCCATCCCATAGCTACTAGTCTGAAATGTCCTTTCTTCGCATCTCCATCACTTAGATTCTTTATGCTCCTTCAAAACTTACCTCAAGGGTTGGCTTTGACCTGAAGCTTTCCCTTACCCCTCTGCACTTGATAGGATGCTTTTCCTCCTCAAATGGTCTTGTCTTTCTCAGTGTGCATGTTAAGACTCCCAAATGAATGTGAGTTCCCTGCCTAGCAAGGGACCTTCTAGATAGGTCTTTGAAATTAGCTAGAGTTATTACAAATGGATTTAAATGATTTTCTGTTTTCTATTTCCCCCTCCCAATAGTATTTTTCCCGTTACATGTAAAGATAGTTTTCACCATTTATTGTTGTAAGCTTTTATGTTCCAAATGTTCTCCTGCCTTCCTTTCCTTTCACCCTTTCCAAGACAGCAAACAGTCTGATATAGATTATACATGTATAATAATTTTCACCATCCTTTCATAATAGTCATATTGCAAAGGAAAAATCCAAACAGAAGGAAAAAACTACAAGAAAGGAAAAACAGCAACAAACTGGACATAGTGTGCTTCAATCTACATTCAGTCTCTATAGTTCTTTCTCTGGGTATGGATGGCATTTTTCATCACAAGTCTATTGGAATTGTCTTTGATCACTCTACTGCTGAAAAGCGCTGTCTGTCAGAGCCAATCATCACATAATCTTGCTGTTATTATGTACAATGTTCTCCTGGTTCTGCTCAGTTCACTCAGTATGTAAGCCTTTACAAGTTTTTCTGCCATCTGTTCATTATTTCTTATAGAACAATAGTATTAAATTAAATTCATATAACACACTTATTCAGCCATTCTCCAACTGATGGGCAACCATTCAGGTTCCAGTTCCTTGCCATCACAAAAAGAGCTGCCACAAATGTTTTTGCACATGTGGGTCCTTTTCCCTTTTTTATGATCTCTTTGGGACACAGAGCCAGTTGTGGCGCTCTTGGATCAAAGGTTATGCCCAGTTTGATAGCCCTCTGGCCATAGTTCCAAATTGCTCTCCAGAATGGGTTGGAATAGCTCACAACTCCCCCAAGAGCGCATTAGTAACCCAGTTTTCCCACATCCCCTCATTTAGCATTTTCTTTTTCTGTCATCTTATCCAATCTGATAGGTGTGAGATAGTATCTCAGAGTTGTTTTAATCTGCAATTCTTCAATCCATAATAACTTTGAGCTTTTTTCCATATGACTATAGATGGCTTTAATTTCTTCATCTTAGAGTTGCCTGTTCGTGTCCTTTCCTTTGACCATTAATCATTTGGGGAATGACTTCCAGAACAAAACATTATTTTCCTTCCATCTGACACTGAGAAAAAACCAAAACCAAAAGCCTTATCACAAATATTCATAGTCAGGCAAACAATTGCTGCTATTTATAGCCTTGTAATGGATTCAGCATCATGCTAGTCTAACTCAAAGCTCTGTACCTCTGGCAATCCTTGGGGTAGCCATAATTATAAGATTCTCTATTGATCTATGTATGAAGAAAGCTGGCAGCTAGGTTAGGCCTCAATGGAAAAGCAAGGGGATCTGATGCTTCTCTTGGGAGGGCTTTTGTTGGGATATGTATTGGTCTTCTCTGTGCTTCCTTTATAGCTTTCTTCCCACTTCACAACCACCGATTCAGAAGGCTCTTTTTGCTTTTCTCTTCTTCCTATAAGCGATTTCCCCTGAATGGGAGGGAGAATGATGTCCTCCTTGGAACCATTGTACATTGCTGCTTGTTGCCACCTCCCCTCCCTCACGCACACATCTTAACTGCCTTGGCTTCCTCACCACTTTAGTGCTGTTCCGCTGGCACTCTTATGCTGTGAGGTAGGCTTTTTTATCTTATGGTTTTAAATTGGCATCTTTGTGCCCTTTTCTCAGGAAGGCCACGTGGCCTCCCATAAGCCTTCCAAAGGGACATTTTCTGGTTCAGGCCACAACCTCTCCCTGCATTATGTTTCCTTAAGCACCAAGTTCCCTCCTAAACTGAACAAACATCTCAATGTTTTCCCTTCGTAGTGAGTGTTTATCACAATTCTTATTTGTAGCTCCTTTGGTAGAATAGAAATAGTAATCTAAAATCCTATGAGTGATATACATTATCTCTGGACCATTTGATTTGATTGACACTCTTCTTTGAGGGTCAGGGTTCCATGCCAACAGCATGCATGGGGTTTGTGTGTGGAATGGATTTCTGGATAATAGGTTTCATAATATCACAAAATCAAAGAACCAAAAGATCACCCCTAGTATTTTCCCCCTTATACCAAGTAATCAAAACAGTATTTATCTCCACAAGTGCCCAAGGGTCACTGGGTATATGTCTTGAAAAGTCTGATGACGGAAATAATTTGTAGCTTACTAATGTGCCTCTTACTCATATCAGTAAAGTCCCTTCCTTTTCAGGCACCTGTTTCTTGTGAAAGATCTAATGGGTAGTGGTTCCATAACCTCCACCTAGAACTTCAGATCGTGCTTTGGTCCTTTGATCATCCATCAAGCTCTTCTTTATGGCCAGGATTACTGAAAACCAACTAAAAGAATATTCATTCCATGGTCATTGGGAAAGAAGCAACTGACTTCTTTGAGAAAAGAGTCAATCTAACCAAACCCTCTCTCTTTAGTGACTAGTAATACCCACATGACAGCTCTTCTATGCCTATTTGAGCCTATTTCCCTTTGCTTGATGCTTACTGCATATAGAGAGCTGCCCAATACCCTCTTCATATAACCCTCACTTTCTTGAAGCTTGTACCCCTTTAACCCGAGACACAGTGTGCACTACACTACCCTTGTGATCGTTGGTGATTACTTCACATCTCTGTGCTGTGCCTCTGTTTTCTCCCCTATGATTATACTCTGTGGCTTCTAAAGTTACTTCCAGCTCCAGAGCTATAATTTTTTGTGCCTGTTTCCCTTTCTGAAAAGGATCCAGTTTTGTTTTAAATTCTTCTTCTCTGAACTCATTCCAGTTCTTCATATGTATTGTTAAAGTCTCAAGTTATATACCTCTATCCTAATAAGAGCCTTTCCTGATATGAAGGGAAGGGCTCTCTTAGATACAGGCCAATGACAGACTTTAGAGCCCCCAGATAGCTTATAAGGATCTGTTTCTCTGCATACTTGTGAGAGTATTTTAAATCCTTTTTCATATTTTCACAATAAGTGTGATTTATTACCCTTGCATAGTTGCCAAAATTATTCCTGTATCTTTTATTTTATTTTATTTTGCTTTTTTTGCTGAGTCAATTGGTGTTAAGTGACTTGCCCAAGGTCACACAGCTAAGAAGTGTTAAGGGTCTGAGATCAAATTTGAACTCAGGTCTTCCTGACTTCAGGGCTGGCGCTCTATCCACTGCTACAGCTAGCTGCACCTATTCCTGTATCTTTTAAATCTGTAATGTCAAAGTACTTTAAATGTTTCAAAGAAAAATAAATTATTTTGTTGCATTCCTATAAAATTATTTGTAAAAACTTGTTAAGATTAGAAATAATAATTCACATTCATTTTTGTGAGCACAGTTTACCTCTTTTGTTAATGAGCATTAAAACATACCTCAGGGAAGGAGGGGAGGCTCATCCTGGCTCAGACCAATCTCAAGGATGTTTCAGTGGATTTATCAAATCTTTATTAAACAACTGGGCTTTTTACAGGCTGCTGTGCTTTTTGTAGTGTGAGCCCATCCATTGGGGAAGGGCTTGGTTCCTTCCATTAGTGGGAGTCTATGACCCTAGGGCTCAGGGAAGGAGCATTATTAGCTATGCTAAATATGTATATAGAGACATTTGATAAGCATGTTCACAAGAGTAGGTTCTCTCTTCCTTTCTAGTCATATTTCTGGAAGGACTTGTTGAACTTTGGTGGTGTTCTTTAAAAAAAAATTCATATGTAATTTTTTTGACCAGGCAATTGGGGTTAAGTGACTTGCCCATTCATGCAGCTAAGAAGTATTAAGTGTCTTAGGCCTGACTTGAACTCAGATGCTCCTGACTTCATGGTCTGTGCTCTATCCACCAAGCCACATAGCTGCCCCAAGCTTTGCTGCTTTTGGTAATGACTGTTGGCCTAAGCAGACCTGTTCTTTGTTTTAGTTCCCGAGGACATAGAAGCAAATGTAAAGTCACAAAGGATTGGCCTATATCGGCCAATTTTTCTGCCTCAATGTCACTTGTCTTCAGAAAGACTAGTCTTTGCTTTATAGCAGTAAGGGCAACCTAGGTGGGACAGAGCATGCCGTGTCAGCTCCGTGACTGTCACATGTATAGGTTTTGAGACTGAATGAGTGGTAAGGAATTACTTTTCTTTGGTTTATTGCATTGGTTTAATGTAATAGTACTTTTGCAATTATTTATTTTCACGAGTGGGGAGAGGCCCCGCTCCAAACATTTCTACTGGGATTTGAATGCAATCTGAGACATTGGCATTTCTTCTAAGTACAGCCTTGGTTGTACTCTTACCCCATTGTTGCTTACCCAGGAGCAGACTGAAGGGCTGTGGGAAGGAAGAGAACAGAGAAAAAAGTGGCCTCCAGTACAAAAATTGCTAACCCGGCTGCCTGTATTCTTTTTATTCAGAGAATGTTGGCTGTATTTATTTCTATTTTAAAATTAAACTATATAGGGTTGTGAGTAAGAAAGATAAAGCTATTTAATTAATTTCAATACAATAAATATTAATTAAGCACTTCCTAAGTGCAGTGTATTGTTCTAAGTATTAGGGAAGATGCAACGATTATTTAAGACGGGTTTCCTATTCTTCGGGGATTTATTATCTAATATGGTGGATGTGACTAATATACAAACAAAATGAAAGTATTGGGAAAGTAGAAGTCAAGGCTATATATTTGTAGCTGTGATTATAAGCCCAGGTAAAAGCATTTTGCCGGGTTTCTGTGAAGGTGTTGGCAAAACATTTTCCCCATTTCATTACTTGTAATTAGGCTTTACTTACAGAGAAAAGCTGCCCAAGTGTTTAAACAGAGACTTCCTGCCCACTAATGGGCATGAATCTGGTCAAGTGTTGGATTGTATAACCTTTGACTTTCTCTTAGCCTGGCAGACACAGCCATGCTTTCATTCAGCAATATGGTTCTTTGAGAATGAAGCAGAAAGCGTGTATGTATGTGTATGCTTATGTGTGTGTGGATTCTTCAAAAAGCTAGCTACTGTGATTCTCTTTGATATATTTAATAAGAACAGTATCGAAAATGTCATTCAACTGCTATAAATAAACAACTTCCAAAGGCTGTAAAGGAAAATGGCATAAAAGAGGGATTGGGGATATGTTTTCACACAGAGAGATTGATTAGGGAGGGAGAACTTGCCTACAGTCTGGATGAACAGACTTTTCTGTATCAAAAGAGCCATTAACTTTTGAGCCAATGCCCTTCTCCCCTTTCAATAAAGGAAGATGTTCCTTTTGGTTTTGATAAATCTGCCAGTGCTTACAAGGACCTGTCATTCTCCTTTCCCTGGTCTTGGAAAGGAGAAGATAGAACTCCTATTAATAAGTGAAAAAATTCCAATTAAGTTTGGATGTCAAATCTAGAGAATATTTTTATTCTCTTTAACTAGAATTTCTGTAGTTGTCTTGGTGGAAAAGTCAACTGTCACAAGAATAACTCATCTGACTCTAGAACTTGAAAAGTTGTCACCACAGGTAATCTCATTCCCATTGGAGAAATCAGCAGACTGAGCCTTGGAGATGCCACATGGCATGCTAAGCAAAGGACAACTCTGTTAATTTTGAAACGCTTGCCATACACCCTGCAGGTACTCTGGAGTAAAGAGCAGCTCAATGATGCTACAGAGGATAAGAGTCCCAGTCCTGCAGTCAGGAAGACCTGAATTCAAAACTGACCTCAGATACTTCCTAGCTGTGTGAGGACCCTGGGCAAATCATTTTACTCTGTTTGCCTCAGTTTCCTCATCTGTAAAATGAGTTGGGGAAGGAAATGACAAGCCATTCCAGTTGCTTTGCCATGAAAATCCCAAATGGGGTCATGAATGTTGTCATTGAATAACAACAATAACAATACTGTGGTCAGAATGAGTACTTTCAAGTTGGTGCAGTGGAGTAAAAAAAAATTCTTAACAGATTCCTTTTTCGATAAAATGAGAGGCAGGTGTAGATAGAGCTTAGGGAAAAGTGTTCTTGAGAAGATGGAGTTGTATAAATTAGACAATAATAATGCAAGTAGACAAAGTCACAACTGGCTGCATGACCAGACTCAATGATGTCATTGTGGGAACTGCTCTCCAGTGAAGGACTTTAGAGATCTGGGCTCAGAGATGTTCTGTTTAATATTTTTTTAATCAATGATTTCAATAAAGCTCTAAATAGTATCCTTACTAAATTTGCAGATGCTGCAAAGTTGAGAAAGATAGCTAACACAATGTATGATGGGGTAGGGATCCAAAAGGATCTTCACTAGTTATAATCTGAGTCTCAATCTAATAATATGAAGTTCTCCAGAGATAAACATCAAGTCTTGCACTTGGGTACAAAGAATCAATATCACAAGTATAAAACGGGGGCTATATGGTTAGATAGTAGTTATTCTGCAAAAAGATCTAGGGATTTTAATGAACCCCAAGCTCAATTTGAGTTAGCAGTACAATGTGGTTATCCAAAAAAACTAATGTGTTCCTGGGCTGTATAGCATTAAAAGATATATAGTTTCCATGAATAGGGAGCTAAATGTCCTGCTGCACCATTTTCATTAGACATTATTTGGAATGTTAAGTTTGATTATGGGCATCAAATTCAGAAAGGGACACTGATAAACTAGAAGATGTCCAGATGAACCAAGGGTGGCAAACAAGGATGGCAAAAGCTTTTATGTTCATGTTTTAGGAAAGAGAAAGTCATACTGATTGCTTATGTTGCACCTGGAGAAAAGGCGCCTCAGGGAGGATGAGATAGCTATCTTCAGGTGTGAAGGGCTGTCACATGGAAGACTGATTGAACTTGTTCTGTTAGGTCCACATGAAAGACCTAGGAGTTTGGGGTGGGAGTTTCAGAGGAGAATTTGTGTTTTATCTAAAAGGTAGCAAACAACCTTTCCAAAGAAAGAGGGTTTTCCAAAAGTGAAATGACTTCTTTGAGTAGTAGTCAATTTTTTCCCGCTTGGAGGTCTTCAAAGAATGGGTTGTCACTTGCTGGGTGTATTATATTCTAAGGATTGCTTTTGTGCAAGGGTTGGACTAGATGGGCACTGAAGGCCTTTCCAACTCTTAAACTTCATGATGCTGTGAAATTCTTGCCTTGCCATCTCTCTGAAGGTAGAAAGATAAAATACAATTGGATATTTATTAAGGACCTACTGTATTCTAAGTCAAATATTGGATGCTGAGGATACAGATATGTAAAAAAAAATCTCACTTTTGCTTAAAAAGAACTTCTAAATAGAAAAGCTGCCAAGGGCAATGGAGAAGTGGACCAGATTCTGAGGAACAAGGAAGAACTGGTTAGGAATAGAGAACTGACAGGATCTTTGGGGAATATGGCCATGGCATGGTAGAGTTCACAGTAGCTATAGGAACTGAAGTTTGATATCTAACTAATTTTTTTTAAGAATGCAGACTTGAAAATTTTCAGAGAAAAGATAGATATAAAGATATAAACCAGTATTAGAATTCTAAATGACTAAGTCCCCTTGAGAGAATTAGAAGGTGCTCAGAACTAAAACTGTGACAATAGAATCTCTGATGATTCAACAAAAGAAAGGAACAAATCTAGATTAGCAAAAGACCAATGGAAGTGCACAGATAACTATGATGAACTCAGATGCAAATGGTGGAAGGTAGAGCACATAAACAAACATGCATTATAAAGAATGGCATGGAACTGGAAGCATGCTGTCTGAGTCAATATTTGTTATCAACTAATTGGATGAAGACAGAAGAGGAATACTTATGAAATTTGTGCAAGACACAAAGCTGAGATGGATAGCTAATGTGTTATGACAGCATGCTGTAACTGTCACAGGTAGTGCTAAGGTCACAGGCAGTCAAGAGGCACTCATGTGCTTAAGGGCAGTCCTGAAACTTCACATCATGTGACCACATCACAGGGATGCTGCCCTTTCAAGATCCAGCAGTGATAGTGGGATGCTGTCCATAATACCTAGCCCAAGATAGTCTTCACTGATGGTCTCTTTTCATCTACTTTAAGTTACTGGCAATCTGTGCTGAACTGAAAGCTCAAGGCTAGAAAAGTTTCCTTTGGAGTCCATTATCCATGAAATTCTATTTTATGTCCTAAAGAACTCTGTGATAGTAGCCCCTAACCCCTACCCTACAAACTTTGTCTTTTTGTGTTATAAGATTCTGGTCCAGGGGAATTGAACATTATGAATAAGAGAAGAGCCACCTTCCAAGTCTCTGCTTACCTGTGTTTATTTGTGTGAGGTCAGAGGGATTTAAAATGGGTTTTAAGTTGTTCAATATACCAGAGTCTGGTGATGGAGTGTCTTGCTAGAGAAGCAATAAAAAGGTTGGTGTATATGGGAGAGGTAGAAGGTGTAACACATAAAAGGATTGGGAAAATGTGTGCAAGGGCAGGATTTGTAGGGCCTTGAATACCAAACAGAGGATTTTGTATTTGAGTCTGAAGGTTTTTATTGACTATGGGTTGAAATGGAGCATAATTTTGGCGGCCGAGTTGGGGTATAGATTAGTATGGGGATAGACTTGGGGCAATGAAACCCACCAGTAGGATGTTGCAATAATCCAGGGGTGAGGTGATAAGGGCTTACACCATGGTGGTGATGGTTTCAGGAAAAAAAGAAGGACTATACAAGAGATGTTATAAAAGTAAAACCTACAGAACTTGGTCACAAATTCAATATGGAGGAGGTGGTGGGAGAGTCAAGACTGCTACCCATTTGGGGAGTTCAGGTGACTGGCAGGATGGTAGTAATCTTTAAAACACCCTCCAAACCACTTATCACCTCCCAAACCCTGTGTGTTTATCCAGTAGGGGAAATATGGGACTCTTTTGACTAGCAGACTCAGGATCTTGACTCTTGAGGATGGTGGGGAATGGGAAGGGAAAATGAATTTTAAGAGGAATAAACATAAGGCTCTGTATCTAATTCAAAATATCAGCTTCACAAGAGTAACTTGGGAGAGCTAGCTTGATCGACAGGTCAAGGGAAAAGGACTTGGAGATTTTGGTTGACCATCAACTTGTTAAAAAGCTAATGTAATCATAGGCTAAATTGGCTTGAAATCCAGTTTCCTGTCCTTTGGAGGCAATGACCCTAAGGTTTCCTGCAATGCTCAGACTACACACCGAGTATCGTGTTCTGTTGCAAGTGCCACATTTCAGAACCATCACAGGAGAACTACAAGGATAGTGACTGGACTGAAAGCAATGCTAATTTAGAACAAAATGGAGGGGGGGAAATCCTGGAGATTTTTAGCTTAGAGAAGAAAAGGTGTGTAGGGGAGTGAGCAACCTATTTGTTCACCAGTAGGGTTTCAATTATTGGTAGATGAGCAAGGTGGGATTAGCCTTTCTCAGCTTGACTCCAAGAGGCACAATGAAGAGCAATGGGTTGATGTTCAAAGGAAGCAGACTTCAGTCCTTTATTTGGAAATACTTACTGATGATGAATAAATAGAAACTATTCAATAAATGGCCTAAAAAACTAGTGAGCTCACAGTCTGTGGGAGGATTCATGGGAGCTTTGTCCTGAGTGGTAGGTAATGACTCAGGTCTGCCTGTAGTGCTCTTTGCATTAGTCTGTCTACACCTGGTCCAGATCTTTGCAGCCTTGCCCCCCTCCAGCTTGAGCCAGTCCAGTAGGCAAAGCTTTTGCCAAATTTAGGGAGGAGTATCACTGCTGGTCCTGATTCTTGGAGTGGTTTAGAATTTCACTTTTTGTTTTTTTATGCAGGAGAGTCCAGTAATAATGGAAGACTCTAGAGGACCAGAGCTCCAGTGCAATGAATAATTTCAGCAGAGCTTATATTTCCCATTTCAATGCTGTTGAAACAATTATAAATAGTAATGAAGGTTAATCTATCTCCAAAACATTTTTTAATAAGTTAGGAGTAAAACAAAAACAATTTGAACCCACTGAGTCTAACTTCCTCCCACTCCCACATATGTAACAGTAGCCTGGTCCTATTACCCACATAACTGATTCAGATATAATTGTTACTACCATTTATTTTTCAACACAGGAGATTATGAAAAAAATACTTTGAAAGATTTAATTAAAATCTGTTCTTTCACATTTAATACCTCCTAATGCGTTTAATTAATCTGAATATCCTTAATTACTTCTGTAATTTTTGCCATGTGTAAATAGCTAATTAAAGTATTAGACTACCCTCAAATGTAGCCTAGAATTAAATATATAAATGTTCTCAGGCTGATTAAAGGATTACACCAAAAAGGGTAGTACAATGTTTGATAAGGTACACAGTATTCTCTTACTTTGGGCTTTTAAAATTCAGAAACCTTTCAATACCTTTTCTCAGCAGATTGATGCTCCCAGCCTGTGGTCCTCGGTGAAGATATGTGACCAAAGGATTTTCTTTAAAACCATAATAGCCTTTTGTGACTGACCCTTGATTGCTGTTCTTCCAGCACTGAATGTAATTCACATAAATACAGGGGAGGCCTGCCCATACCTATTGAGGAAACAAAAAAGTGGCCCCAATTGCAGGAAAACTGGCCCAGCCCCAGCATAATACTGTATTACAATGTAAGACCTGGGAGGGCCTTTAAAGGTTTTGAACTCAAATCTCCTCATTTTGCCTTGGAACAAATTGAGGAACAAAGATGAAGTGACTTATTCAAGGTGAAATGCTCAATGTGGATTAAGGTTCAGATAGAAGCTGTCATTCTTTGTCATGCATTTCAGTGAAGGAGAGCTTCTTGTCCCATCACACCCCTTTGGCACTGAGCTCTGTAGAAGGGATTGCTAGAAAGACAAAGTTTTATCTATCTGTTTTACTTTCACCTATGAATTCAGTCTCCTAATGAATTCAGTTCATTTTCTAACTTGCCTCTAGCCTGATATTAGGTATTATACCCAGCACAATGAAACCCAGAACCTAAAGACTATAGGGCTTATTCATTTAATTAGAGATTTTTTCATCTTTAAATCACTTTGCAAACATTAATTCAACCCTACAGTGCCCTTAATATGTATCATTAACCTCAGTTTAGATATAGGAACATTGGCGCTAGATTTCTGAAAACTGCCAATAGAAACAGAACTGATTTTTTTTTTTTTATGATTTGAAATGCGGGCCCCGTGGCATGGTGCTGTGCCTTTCTGCAGAAGTGTTTATGCTGCCTGAATCCCTTGAAGAATCTTAGCTGTGGAGAGCTCTTCAGTGTCCTGCAGCAGGGTAATCTTAAATGCATTCAGTGAAACTTGAGGACCGCCATATTGCTAATGGCCCAGTCAGTGAACTTCTCGGGACTAGTTTGTACACAAGCAAGATCTGGTTAAATCTTTCATTCGTTTGCTATTTCGTGGATAGCAGATCTTTTAGGTCTTGTGAGAAAGACGAAGAAATTGAGGGAAACTAAGAAACTTGCTAGCAGTTGCTGGGTGTCTTAGTCTACAAAGTGCTAGGCTTGGAGTCAGGAAGGCCTGAGTTCAAATTCTGCCTCAGATTCTTACTACCTGTATGAACCTGGATAAGTCACTTAACTTGTTTGCCTCAGTTGCTTTATCTGTAAAATGGGAATAATAGTACCTCACCTCATAGGGTTGGGGAGAGACTTTTGATAAAGTGATTTGCGAACCTTACTCACACAAGTTGTTACTCACACAAGTTGTTATCATTAGTCCTTTGCTCTTGAAGAGGACCATGACTTGCAAGTGAATTGGATTGAAGTGAGGGAGGTCACAAGATATAGATCTGGAAGACTGGAGGTGGCTCTGAATGGTGTGGGAGACATTAGCCTTTTAAAGCTAAGGTCTTCAGCAGGTCTCAGTTTCACTGAGGCAACGCCCCATCAGTGATTAAGCATTGGTTGCAATTGAAGCAAAAAATCTCCTCTTTCACTTAGTCCAAAAAAAAAAATCTAAATAAAGAAATGAATGAATGAATCTGAAAGGGGAAGACCCTCAGGGTTTCTGGCTAAAGCAGACATGACTGCTCCTTGCATTCAATCTGAGTCAATCAGGACCCAAATAATGGCCAATTGGGGCTTGGCCTGGGACCTATTTGGTGGCCAGTTAGAATCAGCTTTCTTTCTGTTTAAGGCCTTAAAGCACTGCTTAATTGCTAGCTATTAATATACTTCATCATTAGTCCTTGTTAACCTTATAATGGTCAGTTTGTAGTTTTGGGCTTCTTTTCTGTTAGCACACACAAGCTAGAAGACGAAACCAGACAGTGTCAGCCTTCAGGGAAATTATGGAGTAGGTGAAATATTGTATCCCTTAAACTAATATACCATTGAAATCTATTGACCTTGAACTCTTTCCTTTAGAGCAAAGGGATGCTACTTCCTAGCTGATAGATTAGCTAATCTGATCAACTAATTTGTGCTCCAGGGAGAGGACTATTAGATTTTTCCATCTTTTGCTACCTAGCCTATATATTTAAATAAGGACCTCTTGGAGATAATGTTTCTATTACGCCCCAAATCAAAGTATAATGAAATCAGAACAGGAAAGAGCCAGACCTTAGAGAGAATTTGAACCAATGGGGTAATTTATGGGCTAGCAAAGCCCACAAAACAGCTTTCAAACCACCTCATATATGGCATTGTTTAATCTCTTCATCAAACCAGTCCTGAATCCCATAGGAGGATCCTTTGGAGAAATTTAGAAATGTATCTCCTGGAGAAGTAAAGACTTGGTGAAGGTGAGATAGCAATTTCAAATATATAAATATATATATATATATATATATATATATATATATATATGTAGAGAAGGAATTAGACCTTGAGTTGGCTGGTGGCAGATTTGGGCTCAATGTAAGGGAGAAATACCAATTTCTGAAATGAAAGATCTGGGGAAAGATTTTTGAAGCTATATTCAGGGAAAGAAGGTCAAGAAAATGATAGGAACAATGCTAAGGCTAGCTGGAACCATAATAAGAAACGAAAGAGTGAAGGCAGATACAGAAGAGAAGGTACAAGTATAGTGTCTCTCCAGTATGTATTACTGCTAACAAAGTAATTTGGTGTTCTTCCCAGACAACAAGAATTCTCAGTTCAATTAGATCTCATTTCTCTTTCCACTTTGGCCCTAGTAGGGCTTAGTTTATCTTATATTGCTCAGAGGTTTTATCTTGGCATTGTTCAGAACTGTGAATTTTGCCTCCTCTGCAATTCCTCTAGCCCAGGAAAGAAACTTTAAATGATTAGTTCCTATTTTACAGTACATGGACTCATAAAGAAAGAAGCCAGTTTCCCAGGCCATGGTAACTTTTTTTTTCCCCACTTAGTTTATTTATTTATTTGTTTGTTTGTTTGTTTGTTTGTTTATTCATTTATTTATTTTAATTTTTTTTTTAATTTTTATTTTTTTAATTTTATTTTATTTGCAAAACATATGTATGGGTAATTTTTCAACATTAACCCTTACATAGCTTTCTGTTACAAATTTTTCCCCCCAACTCCCCACCCCTCCCCTAGATGGCAGGATATCCACTACGTGTTAATTATCTTAAAATATTTCAGTGCCAATTTTGCCTTCTTATTCTAGTTTATTTATTTTTAATACACATTGCTTTATGAATCATGCTGGGAGAGAAAAATCAGAGCAAATAGGAAAAACCATGAGAGAGGAAAAAAAACACAGAAAAAGAAGTGTATTTATTTACATTCAATCTCCCAAGTTCCTTTTCTAGGTACAGATGGTATTTTCTGTCCAAAGTTCTTTTGGATCTCTGAACCACTGAGAAGAACCAAGTTTTTCATGGTTGACCATTCTTGCTGTTATCATGTACAATGTATTTCTGGTTTGGATTTTTTCACTCAGTATCAATTCTTGTCAATCTTTCCAGGCTTTTGTGAAATCATCTTGTTCATCATTTTTTTGTAGAACAAGAATTATATATTATCTTTGTATACCACAGCTTATTCAGCCACTCCCCAATTGATGGGTATCTACTCATTTTTCACTGGCAACTATTAATGTACCACTTTGTGACACAGGAGAAATAGCAATGGACTCAGAAATAGAGACCTTAGATCAAGTCCCTGGTCTTCTACCCATGTCACTCTGGGCAAGGCATTCCTATTCCTTGGCCATCAATTGTCACATTATTCTAAGGGGTTAGAATATGTGAATCCTGAAATCCCTCCCAGCTCTATGCTCTTTGATTCTTTTTTTTTATGAAAACTTTTTATTTGCAAAGCATATACATGTGTAATTCTTCAATAGTGACTCTTACAAAGCTTTCTGTTACAAATAATTTCCCCCTAGTCCCCACCCCTCCCATAGATAACAAGAAATTATGATCTTTGATTCTAAATTATTTTTCATGGGTCTTTTTCAAGGTGGCATGTATATGTTTGATTATTTACCTCTACTTTTATTCTTATTGGTTGATAAAACTAGTTTATAACTTCACATCTTGAATACATTTGGCCATTTCCCATGATATTTTCATTTTGATGCTGTCTGTGATGATCATGTGACTCTAGACATTATGAAACCTTTACCTTCTGAGACACGGAGCAGTTTCTGAAGCATATTCTGCCCGAGAGTCTTACCTCCAAAGAATCAGAATTACAGAATCTTGGAATCTGGAGGAAGCTCAGAGGCCATCAACTCCAAGCCATACCTCAATAAAAATACCTCCATCCACCCCACCACCTCAACCTATTTTCTGTAATTTTTCAGAGAATTTTGACAGTAGCTAAGCAATGTTTTTCAATTCCTTAGGATATAGTTAATATGGATCTTGTGATTTTGCATTTCTGGAAGGGGTAGATAAATGTTATTTTGCTTATCTTGTATCCTTCCCCCCTCTTTAGACATTTTTAGCAGTTAATTCTTCCTGGTTGGTGAGAATCAGGTCCTGGTTAAGCAATTCCTCAAACTGAACTTACACTTATATAGCTTACAATATAGCTAAAAGTCTAAAGCCTAGAAGGGGGAAATGTGTTATTTGGAAAGTAGAAGGAAGAAGAACTTCATCTCAGGAAGACATTTTCTTTGTGGTGAGGAAGTAGATAAAAATTATCCGAACAGATCCTTACAGAGGTCATGGTGAAGTAACCTCAATGTAGAGATTCCTTATAAGGAAAACTCAAGAATCTTTCTCTAGTCTATGTTTTGCTATTGTAATGAGAGAAGAATCCAGTGGGGGTTTTGGTTTGTTTTTTATTTATTTTTTTTTTCCTGAATAGCTTATTAGAGCCTTTGGAGAATAATTAAATATATATCTGAGTATCCCAAGCACAAATACATATGGAGGAAAAAATAAAAGTCTGAAAAAATATTATTGAAAACCAGTGTTTTTTCAGTCTCTTCTTCAGATAATAGGAACCAATTGTACATCCCTACAATGACCATGAACCATAAAATTCTCTATGTTTACGCCTTTCTTCTAAAAATATTATATGACTGCAAGTCATAGGAAAAGAAAATATACTGGCAAATCTTGGTGATTTTTTTAAAGTCTTGAAACTGTGGAATTCTGTGGATCGATGACTGCAACCAAAGATTTACAGTCTCTCTCACTGAAAGCTCGAAATCGAACAGTGGTGTGGTATTGTAAAGTCGACAGGGCTATAAGGAGTCATGTGAAAGATTGCAGTCCCGGAAACCTACCAGAAACCTTACATAAACAAAGGCCCTTGGCTACTTAGGTTACAATTAAAAGGTCACCCGAGCAATTGACAGCAGTGGGCCACTAAATCTGTTTCAGTTCAGTGTCTGCTCCTGGCCTGTGCCTTACTTTCCATCAGTAACTGGATGTCAGCAATCTAGAATTGCTGTGTAGCCATGTAACCCATTTACTCGTGGTTTCCCCATCCACTATCAGCACAGTTCTTTATGTCCCAATTCACCGACTTACCTCCTTCAGTTCCTATGCACTCTCTCCTAGAACGTTGGGATTTTCCTCAGTGTCATGCTTGACTGAACCAATTAATCGTGGAATCACAGCTTTTTCTGTATCATATTGTATATCATCTCACATCATAGTATATAACATGATATAATAAAATACAATGAAACTATAAGATGTCTGATGAGAGGTCATCCAACTTTTGATAGAAGACCTCTGGTAAAGGGCCATTTCCTACTTCCTGAGGCATCCTATTTCACCTTTGCATAACTTTAATAGTTAGAAAACCTCTCTTAAATAAAAATCCAAATATTGGCAATTTCTGTTTTTTTATTAATACTTTTTATTTGCAAAACATATGTATGGGTAATTCCTAAACATTAACCCTTACAAAGCTTTCTGTTACAAATTTTTCCCCCCTACTCCCCAACCCTCCCCTAGATAGCAGGATATCCACTACATGATAATTATGTTAGAATACTTAAATCAATATATGTATAGTTATTGCCACACATCATTTTTTTGTTCAGGAGAAATCGTATTTATAAGAGAGAATAATCCAATAAAGAAAATACAATGCAAGCAAACATCAATAGAGAACATGAAAATGTTATGTTGTGGTCCACATTTCACATCCCTCTCTCTGGGTATATATGGCCTTCTTCACTGAACAATTGTAATTGGTTTGAAGCATTTCATTGTTGAAGAGAGTCATGTCCATTAGAACTGATGCTCACATAGTACTGTTGTTGCCGTGTACAACGATCTCCTGGTTCTGCTCATCTCAATCAGCATCAGTTCATGCAAGTCTCTCCAGGCCTCTCTGAAATTGTCCTGTTGGTCGTTTCTTACAGAGCAATAATATTCCATAACATTCATATACCATAATTTATTCAGCCACTCTCCAATTGATGGGCATCTATTCAGTTTCCAGTTTCTAGCCACCACAAAAAGAGCTGCCACAAACATTCCTGCACATGTGGGTCCCTTTCCTTCTTTTATGATTTCTTTGGCATATAAGCCCAATAGAAACACTGCTGGGTCAAAGCGTATGCACAGTTTGATAACTTTTTGAGCATAGCTCCAAATTGCTCTCCAGAATTGTTGGATCCATTCACAGCTCCACCAACAATGCATCAGTGTCCCAGTCTTCCCACAACCCCTCCAACATTCATCATTATCTTTTCCTGTCATTTTAGCCAATCTGACAGGTGTGTAGTGGTACCTCAGAGTTGTCTTAATTTGCATTTCTATCATCAATAGTGATTTGGAGCACCTTTTCATATGACTATAAATAGTTTTAATTTCATCCTCTGAAAATCGTCTGTTCATATCCTTTGACCATTTATCAATTGGAAAATGGCTTGAATTTTAATAAATGTGAGACAATTCCCTATATATCTTAGAGATGAGACCTTTATCAGAATCCTTAAATGTAAAGATGATTTCCCATTTTGATGCTTCCCTCCTAATCTTGTCTGCATTAGTTTTGCTTGTACAGAAACTTTTTAACTTAATGTAATCAAAATTATCTATCTGGTGTTCAATTAAGAGTTCCAGATCTTCCCTGAACATAAAATTATTCCATCTCCACAGGTCTGAGAGGTAAACTATCCCATGTTCCTCTAATTTGGTTATAACATCACTCTTTAGATCATGAACCCATTTAGATCTTATCTTTGTGTGCGGTGTTAGGTGTGGGTCCAGCCTTAATTTCTTCCACACTACTTTCCAATTATCCCAGCAGTTTTTGCTGAATAGTGAGTACTTATCCCAAAAGCTGGGGTCTTTGGGTTTATCAAACACTAAATTGCTAACGTTATTACTTAGTTTGTCCTGATATCCTATTCTATGCCACTGATCGACTGCTCTATTTCTCAGCCAGTACCAAATGGTTTTGATGACTGCTGCTTTGTAATATAGTTTTATATCTGATACAGCAAGGCCACCTTCATCTGTCTTTTTTTTTCATTAATTCCCTTGAAATCCTTGACCTTTTGTTCTTCCAAATGAACTTTGCTACTATTTTTTCTAGATCTGTAAAATAATTTCTTGGGAGTTTGATTGGTATGGCACTAAATAAGTAAATTAGTTTGGGTAGTATTGTCATTTTTGTTATATTCGCTTGGCCTACCCATGAGCACTTAATGTTTTTCCAATTGATTAGGTCTGATTTTATTTGTGTGGAAAGTGTTTTGTAGTTTAGTTCATATAGTTTCTGACATTTTCTTGGCAGATAGATTCCCAAATATTTTATGCTATCATCCATTATTCTGAATGGAATTTCTTTTTCTATCTCTTGCTGCTGAACTTTGCTGGTAATATATAAAAATGCTGATGATTTATGTGGATTTATTTTGAATCCTGCAACTTTACTAAAGTTGTGAATTGTTTCTAGTAGTTTTTTGGTTGAGTCTCTAGGGTTCTCTAAGTATACCATCATGTCATCTGCAAAGAGTGATAATTTGGTTTCTTCATTACCTACTCTGATTCCTTTTATCTCTTTTTCTTCTCTTATTGCCAAAGCTAACATTTCTAATACAATAATAAATACTAATGGTGACAGTGGACAGCCTTGTTTCACTCCTGATCTTATTGGGAATGGTTCTAGTTTGTCTCCATTACATATGATACTTGCTGATGGTTTCAAGTAGATGCTACTAATCATTTTAGGGAAAAGCCCATTTATTCCTATACTCTCTAGTGTTTTTTAATAGGAATGGGTGTTGGATTTTATCGAATGCTTTTTCTGTATCGATGGAGATAATCATATGTTTTTTGTTAGTTTGGTTATTAATATAATTGATTATGCTGATCGTTTTCCTGATATTGAACCAGCCCTGCATTCCTGGTATAAATCCTACTTGGTCAAGATGTATTATCCTGGGGATGACTTTCTGTAATCTCATTGCTAAAATCTTATTTAAAATTTTTGCATCAATATTCATTAGGGAAATGGGTCTATAGTTTTCTTTCTCTGTTTTCACTCTACCTGGTTTAGCTATCAGCACCATATTGGTATCATAGAAGGAATTTGGCAGTATACCTTCTGTCCCTATTTTCTCAAATAGTTTGTATAGTATTGGAATTAATTTTTCTTTGAATGTTTGGTACAATTCACATGTAAATCCATCTGGCCCTGGAGATTTTTTCTTAGGGAGTTGATTAATAGCTGGTTCTATTTCTTTTTCTAAAATGGGGCTATTTAAATAATTTATTTTCTCTTCTGTTAACCTGGGCAATCTATATTTTTGTCGATATTCCTCCATTTCATTTATATTATCGAATTTATTGGCATAAAGTTGGGCAAAGTAACTCCTAATTATTACTCTAATTTCCTCTTCATTGGAGGAAAGTTCTCCCTTATCATTTTTGAGACTAACAATTTGATTTTCCTCTTTCCTTTTTCTGATCAAATTAACTAAAGGCTTATCTATTTTGTTGGTTTTTTCATAAAACCAACTCTTAGTTTTATTTATTAA
>JAJPUD010004117.1:18151-40214 GCA_023553655.1 Myrmecobius fasciatus | reverse complement strand
TTTTTTTTTTTTTTTTTTTTTTTTTTTTTTTTTTTTTTTTTTTTTTTGACTGTTTATTTTTTTTTATAAGTGACATGGATAAAAGTATAAATGGTATGATTGTACGATTTGTGGATGACATGAAGCTTCATTTAACATGGGAAGCAATGGCTCCCATGTTAAATAACAATTCTATTTATTTATTTATTTATTTGCTTTTTGCTGAGGCATTTGGGGTTAAGTGACTTGTCCAGGGTCACACAGCTAGGGAATGTTAAGTGTCTGAGAATAGATTTGAACTCAGGTCCTCCTGACTTCAGGGCTAGTGCTCTATCCACTGCACCACCTAGCTGCCCCTAAATAACAATTTTAAAAATCACTTGGCAAATTAGAACATTGAATCAATTTAGGTGAAATTTAATAGAGATAAATGTAACACCACTGGCTTGGGTTCAAGATATCAGCCCTCACAAGTACAAAATGGAAAGTAATGTCTAGACAGTAACCAGCCTGGAAAAAAATTGGGGTGGGGGACAGTATTTGACTCTGCTCTCTCTAACATTAGTGCAATATGATCTAGAGTAGGTGAAAGAGAGACATAGTGTTTATCTCAGACCATGTCTGGAATACTAAGTCTAGTTCTGACCACCACTTTAGGGGAGGAAAACCCAGAGGGAAATTATTTAATATTTACTGAGCCCAAATTTTGTAAGCAAGAAGACTGAGATTCACATCTTACTTCTGTAACCATGGTTAAATCTCTTAACCTATCAATGCCCCAAGCACTCTAAGCTATAAATAGCAGATGACTATAAATTATATTAATGGGAAAAAAATTTCCCACCAGGAGTTCCCCCTATTGAAAACATTAATGGATATGAAAAAGGAAAAGAAAAGAAAAGAACTACACTGTCCAGAGGAAGGCAACTGGAATTGTAAAGGGCCATTGTGATTGAGGTTTAGTTGAAAGGACTGGGGATCACAGTAACAGCAGCATTGTAAGGATGATCACCTGTGAAAGACGTAGCTTCTCTGATCAAGACAATGATCCAAGACAATTCCAAAGGACCCGTGATGAAAAACGCTATCCACCTCCAGAGAGAGAACTGATAAACTCTGAATGCAAATTGAAGCATACTTTTTTTAAACTTTATTTTTCTCGGGATTTTTGGTCTGTTTTCTTTTACAACTAAAATGGAAATATATTCTGCAGGACATCACATATATAATTGATATCAAATTGCCTTTTCCAGGAAGGGGAGGGGCAGGAAGGAGGGAGATCATTTGAAATTTAAAATAAAAAAAATGAATATAAAATTGCTTTATGTGATTGGGAAATATAAAAGGAAATAAATATGTATATATGCATGTGTTTGTGTATGCTTTTCTACACAGATATGTACACACACATATATGTGAAAAATGACTGGTGTCCCAATCCTGGGCAAGAGAAGAGGGAATGGAAAATGATTATGGCCCAGGGGAGAGAGATTGGATGGATTCTACTTGGCCTTATTGGCCAGAATCAAGACCAGTGTTTGGAAATAGCAATAAGGAAAATTCAGATTAATTGAAAAGAACTTCCTGAAAATGAAAGCTGTCC
This sequence comes from Myrmecobius fasciatus, assembly GCA_023553655.1. Classification (NCBI taxonomy): domain Eukaryota; kingdom Metazoa; phylum Chordata; class Mammalia; order Dasyuromorphia; family Myrmecobiidae; genus Myrmecobius; species Myrmecobius fasciatus. The sequence goes on along the minus strand of JAJPUD010004117.1, from coordinate 38,632 downwards.
CAAAATGAAATAGACTTCCAAGAAGACGCTATCACTGGAGGCCTGTAAGACAAGGCTGGCTGGTGACCACCTAAGAAGATAATTGGAAAAACAATCTTTTGTCAGGTGTGAGACTTGTTGGCCACCAAAGTCCTTTCTACATTTCTGAAATTCTGTGATTCTGCATTGTTCTTCCTCCTACTTTGTGCACTCACTGCCTTCTCTTCATCATTGAGAAGGATATGATATCAGTGATTTCTACTTAATTATTGAACAACTGACACTCATTCAAGCCCTAGTGTTATCCTAGCTATTATTCAAAGCCATTATTCCTAATTTGTCCTCCAATAGCAGGGATTTTTAACCTTTTTTGTTCCATTGACCCCTTTGACAATTCAGGGAAGGGCCTATGGACCCCTTCTCAAAATATTTTAAGTACATAAAATAAAATATAAAGGAATTTAGAGGATATCAGTTATATTGAAACATTTAAATATATACACACAAATGCAAGAGTATGTACTATACACACACATATATGCATTTATCATATATATGTCTATCTATAGCTATATCTATATATGGTGCGATGTGTACACAATACCTCCACCCCCAAATTCCTTTAAGATGGGAGTTCTTCTTTTTCTTTCTTTATTTTTAATGCACATTGCTTTATGAATCATGTTGAGTGATGAAAATCAGAGCAAAAGGGGAAAACCATGGGAGAAAGGAAAAAAGCAGAAAAATGAAGTGAACTTAGCTTGTGCTGATTTACATTCACTCTCCTTTGTTCTATTTCTTGGTGCAAATGTCATTTTCTGTCCAAAGTCTATTGGGTTTGCTTTGGGTCCCTGAACCACTGAGAAGAACCAAGTCTTTCATAGTTGATCATCGCACAGTCTTGCTGTTATTGTGTAGAATGTATTCCTGGTTCTGCTTGTTTCACTCAGCATCAGTTCCTGTAAATCTTTCCCGGCCTTTCTAAAATCAGCTTGTTCATCATTTTTTATAGAACAATAATTTTCCATTACATTCATATACCACAACTTGTTCAGACATTTCCCAGTTGATGGGCATCTGGTCATTTTCCAATCCTTCGCTACCACCAAAGGAGCAGCTACAAACATTTTTGCCCTTTTCCCTCTTTTATAATTTCCTTGGGATGCAGACTCAATAGTGACGCTGCTGGGTCAAAGGGTATACACAATTTGATAGCCCTTTGAGTATAGATCCAAATTGCTCTTCAGAATGGTTATATAAGTTCACAACTTTACCAACAGTGTGTTCGTGTCCCAGTTTTCCCACATCTCCACCAACATTAATCATTGTATTTTCTGACATCTTAACCAGTCTGATTGTTTTAATTTGCATTTCTCTAATCAGTAGTGATTTAAAGCATTTTTGTATAATTATAAATGTCTTTAATTTTGTTAAATGAAAATTGTTCATATGCTTTGACCATTTATCTTTTTTTTGCTCAATGTTTATTAACTCATTTGAAACCTCAAATCAGAAAATCACAAAGGCCACAAATTATATTACTAACCTTGCCTGTCTCAAAGATTATGGTAATTTATCTAAAGTACTTGGAAAATTTAAGCAACATACAAATATCAGATATCCTTCTGATTTTAGCTCATCATCCAGTTTCTTTTTTATTATTATTAAAGCTTTTTATTTGCAAAACATATGTATGGGTAATTTTTCGACATTGACCCTTGCAAAGTTTTCTGTTACAAATTTTTCTCCCTTTCCTCCTACTCCCTCCCCTAGATGGCAGGAAGTCTAATACATGTTAATTATGTTATAATACTTGACAAATTGAATATATGCATACACATTTATACATTTATCTTGCTGTACAAGAAAAATCGAATCTAGTAAGAGAGAAAAAAAACCTGAGAAGAAAAACAAAATGCAAGAAAACATCAATAGAGAGCATGAAAATGTTATGTTGTGGTCCACACTCAGATCCCACAGGCCTCTCCCTGGGTGTATATGGCTTTCTTCACTGAACAATTGGAACTGGTTTGAAACATCTCATTGTTGCAGAGAACCTTGTCCATCAGAATTGATTATCATAGTCTTGTTGTCACCGTGTATAAAGATCTCCTGCTTGTGCTCATTTCATTCAGCATCCTTTCATGCAATTGACCATTTATCAATGGGAGAAAAGATGGGAGTTCTTAATGTAGGAGCCTTGCATTTGTATGTGTGCTTAGAAAAATAACAATAAGATAGAGAAACCATTGGTTAATTTAATTAAAAAAAAACAAATTACCAGAATCAAAGATGAAAAGGATGAACTCCTCACCAGTGAAGATAAAATTAGAACAATTATTAGGACCTATTTTACCCAGTTATATGCCAATGATTTTAACAACCTAAGCTAAATGGATGAATATTTAAAAATATAAATTTCCCAGATTAACAAAAGAGGAAATGAAATATTTAAATAGCCTTATCTTAGAAAAAGAAATTGAATAAGCCATAAATGAGCTCACCAAGCAAAAAATCCTCAGGACCAAACTAATTCTACCAAATATTTAAAGAACAATTAAGTTTAATATATACATATATATATATATATAAATTATGTGGAAAAAATAGACAAAGAAGAAGTCGTATCAAAATCCTTTTGGTGCTAATACCTTAACCTAGAAAAGCAAAAAAAAAAACAAACAAAAAACAAAAAACAAGAAAAAGATTATAGAAAAATTTTCTTAATTAATATTGATGTAAATATTTTAAATAAAATACTAGCAAGGAGGTTATAGTGATATATCACAAAAATAATCCAGTATGACTAGATGGCATTCATACCAAAAATTCAGGAATGACAGCATTGGGGAAATGATCAGTGTAAATGTTCATATCAATAACACTAACAATAAAAATCTTGTGATTTTCTCCCAGAAAAAAAATCCTTTGGATAAAATACTATACTGATTCCTATAAAACCTGTAGAAAACCTGGGGATATATGAATTTTTCTTTTAAGTGATAAATAGTATCCATCTAAAACCAGCAGGAAGCATTATATGCAATATAATGTAAGCTGGAAGCTATCACAGTAAAATCAGGGATGAAACAAAGATGCCCATTACCACTACTTTTCAATATTGCACTAAATGTTAGCAATAGCACTAAGAGAAGAAATAATTAAAGGCATTAGAACAAGTAGAAAAGAAACAAAACCATCTCTCTTGGTGGATGATATGATGATATATTTAAACAATCCTAGATAATCAATTAAAATGGTAGTGGAAATAATTCACAAATCATCAGCATTTCTATATCTTACCAACAAAGTCCAACAGTGAAAGATAAGAGAAATTCCATTTAAAATAACTATAGACAATAAATAACACTTGGGAGTTTATCTGTCAAGACAAACTCAGGAATTATATGAAAGAAATTACAAAACATTTTTCTCAAATGTAAAGTCAGATCTACTCAGTTGGAGAAATATTAATTGTTTGGGGGTAGGCTGAGTCAACACAATAAAATGACAATTCTACTCAAATTATGTGACTTATTCAGTGCCATACCATCAAATTACTAAAAACTATTTTTACAAAGCTAGAAAAATAGTGACACAATCTATCTGAAAGAAAAGAATATCAGGAATATTAAGGGAATCAATGAAAAAATATGAAGAAAGGTACTATTGCAGCACCAGATCTCAAAATATATTACAATCTGTTAGTGAGTAGGGAATAGAGTGGTCAATCTGTTGGATTAGATATACAATTTTTGTTGTTCAGTATTTTTGTCAGTTATGTCTGACTCTTTGTGACCCCTTTCCTTGGCAGATAATGGAGTAATTTGCCATTTTCTTCTCCAGTTTATTTTACAGATAGGGAAACCAAGGTAAATGGGATTAAGTGAGTTGCTCAGAATCAGAAAGCAAGTAAATATCTGAGTACAGATCTGAACTCAAGAAGATGAATTTTCTTGACTCTGAATTTGGCTCTCTTTCTCCTTTGCCACCTAGTTCCCCCTAGGTACACAATATAGAGTATAAAATGATGTTAATAGGTTAGTGTTTGATAGAGCCAAAGATCCAAGCTTTGGGGAAAATAATTAACTATTTGACAAAAAATGTTTGGAAAATTGGAAAGCAGTTTGGCAGAAGCTAGGCATAGACCAACATATCACACTGTATATACCAAGTGAAGGTCAAGATCAGCCCCTTACTTAGACATAAAGGATGATAGCAGAAGCAAAATTGGGAGCATGGAATACTTCACATATCAGATTATTGTCTAAAGGAAGATTTTATGATCAAGCAAGAGATAGAACATTAGAGTATGTAAAAGGGATTATTTTAATTGCATTGAATTCAAAAGGTTTTGCACAAGCAAGATTAGAAGGAAAGAGAAAACTAGGAAGGAAATGTATAGCAAGTTTCTCTACTCAAGGCTTCATTTTTCAAATATATATATATATATATATATATATATATAAGTGAATTAAGTCTGAAAGAATATGGTTGATTCTCCAATTGATAAATGGTCAAAAATATGAACAGATAGTTTTCAGAGAAATCAAATATCTGTAGTCATATAAAATGTTCTAAATAGCTATTTGTTATAAAATGCAAATTAAAACAATTCTTATTTCTCCCTGTTAGATTAGATAGTATGACAGAAATTTAAAATAACAGATGTTGGAGAGGGAATGGGAAAATGTGGCATTCATCCACTCTTGATGGAGTTGTAAAAAAATGACCCCTACTGTTTGTAATTATGCTGAAAGGACTTGATAACTTTGCATTGACCCAGTAATACTGTGACTAAGTCTGTATCCCAAAGAGATACAAAAAAAGAAGCAAACAATCTATATGTAAGTAATTATTTGTAGCAGTTCTTTTTGTGGTGTCAAAAAATTGGCGATTGAGGGGATACCCATCAATGCGGTAATGGCTTAACAAATGATTGTATGTATATGATTGTAATGGGATATTATGGTGCTTCAAGCAAGCTGAGTGCTTTTAGAAAAATCTGGGAAGGCTTATCTGAACTAATGCAAAGTGAACTAACCAAAGCCAGGATAACAATGTATACAGTAACGGCAGTATCTTGTGATTCAACTCTGAATGACTTAGTTATTCTCAGCAATACAATTCTGAATGATTCAGAATGAAAAATGCTATCTACGTCTAGAGAATGTAGATCCAAAGTGTACTTGTTAATTTTCTTTTTCTTTCTTTCATTTGGTTTATTGTTTTTTCTCTTTTGCAACATGACTGATATGGAAATATATTTTGCATGACTGTACATGTTTAATCTATATTGAAGTATTTGCCTTTTCAAAAAGTGGTGAAGAGAAAGAGGGAAGAAATTTAAAACAAAAAATATTCTTAAAATTTTAAAATTGCTTTTAAACATAATTGAGAAAAAATAAAATGTAAAATGTTTAAGTATCGTAAAGCTATTGTATTGTATTGTAAGTATTATAAGTCCATTTCAAACTCTGTATCTTTTTTAGTGGCTTAAAAGTACTGACTTAGTGGGGCAGCTAGTTAGTGTAGTGGCACCAACCCTGAAGTCAGGAGGACCTGGATTCAAATTTGGCCTCAGATACTTAACACTTCTTGGCTGTGTGACCTTGGGCGAGTCACTTAATACCAGTTGCCTCAGCAAAAAATAATACTGATTTAGTGAGGATGAGAGATTATTTGCTATCAATAAATGTATTATTTATATTTAGTAACATTATTGGATAAAAGAGCAAGATGTTTCACTTTTTTCTATCCTCCTTCCTAATTTAATCTGGTATTTACGTAATTGTTTTCTATCATCACATTTTTTCTTCAAATATTTGAGAGTTTTGTTTTTAAATCTATGTTGTTTTTAGCAGTTTTCCTGGAATTTTGGAACTATTAAAAACTGATAATATAACACATACTGTCTTGTCTGGATCACAAGGAAAAAAACCAATTTGGCGTTACATACTTTATTTCCAGATCTTATATATTATATAAAACTATATTAAGAAGTTATGTTTAGATTAGGTTTATGGGTATTTATATCATCAATAGAGCTCCTTGTTATTTACACGAATATATTCTTGTCTCTTTGAACTTTGTAGTTTTCTTCAATTATTAGTAAGGGAATTACTGCAAAAATAAAATATAAATGCATACTCATTATTTAGCATGTACTTTTCTAAGGAAGACGGACAATCATGTCATGATGTGTCATAATTATTAAGTGTATTCAAGAATCGGATCTAGGCCACTAAAAAGCCAACTTTTCAGTAATATTATCAGTTTAAAAAAATCTCAAATTTTTCTCTGATTTGGACTTTTATGCATACAGAAAAAAAAGTAGAGAGCACTTTTGTGTCTGCCTTTTTACTATTTCGCTTTTTTTTCCCTTTTCATTTTTCATAGACCTCTAAGATTCCAAAGAACAATGACACATGCTAATGGTGGACTAAGCTACAGATTGGCAAGTACATGTATGTGTTAATTTGACTCTAGATTACAAGGAAGAGAAATAGAGTCCCCCATTCTGCTTAGATCTAGCTCTGGAATTTGTTTTTGGATTAGTTTACTATATTAATAGAGAAACCACATCGTTATACTGATGAATGTTTAACAACTGGATCTCTGAACAAAAATACACATGACACTTCTAAACTTAATCTGCATTATTACTATGTTCTTCATCATGTAAATGTAGACAATAAATTCATCCCCGAGTTGTAGTATTTTTAAATTTTGAGATATAGATACTCACACTAAACTTTCAAAAATCACACTGGTGAAGCTATACATCCCAAAACAATGCTATAGCATAAGAATTGAGCAGCTTCCACAGGCTATTGTAGTCTTAGTTGGTTCTGTTTTCTAAGATGGGGAGCTACATATATAGCAGTTACAGAATTAGCCCTCCCCAGAATTGCAAGCTGGGTCTGCCTGCCCCCAGCACTTGAATATATAAGTTTTATCCTGTTTCAGTTCCAATATCTTCATAGTGGAATGTAGCTGTAGCAAAACCAAAAGTAGAATAATTATTAACATATGTATGGACATCTTTTTTTTTGCCCTGAAAAACTGGGTTGGGATAAGCTGGAAAAGTAGAGGCCTGCCATTGTCAATCTGCCGCAAGCTGGAAGGGGTTTCCTCCTTCCATCCTTCTCTTTGCCCTCTCATAGCATAGATGATGGCACTGAAATATTACAGTGCCTCAAATCAGTTACCAAATTTTGAAAATACCTATTTTCTTCATACTATCATATGTCTTTTTCTGTGTCTCCTGCTTTCACACCTCCCCAGCCACTAAATCATAAAGCACACCAAGCCGTGTACTTATAAGAAATCAGATAGATAAGCCAGGGATTTGCTAATTAAAATAAGAAGCATAAGAGAACTTTAAAGACGAGGAAAACATTGGAATCAATCTCTTCCCTCTAATACAAATAGAGAGGAGGAGTTTCAGGGCCATTTATTTATGGTGCCTATTGTTCCAAAAGTAAAGTTGCTTCTAGATATGATTATTTTATAAAAGGAGAGATTAATATAATTGAAAGTAAGAAAAGTATTGAACTACTAAACAAAGCTAAGAGTTGGTTTTATGGAAAAACCAACAAAATAGATATTCTAATTTGTTTAGAAAAAAGAAAGAAGAAAATCAAATTGCCAGTATCAAAAATGAAAAGGGTGAACTTGCCACCAATGAAGAGGAAATTAAAGCGGTAATTAGGAGATGTTTTGCCCAACTGTATGCCAATAAACCTGTTAATTTAAGTGAAATAGATGAATACTTATAGAAATATAGCTTGCTCAGATTAAGAGAGAAGGAAATAAATTATTTAAATAACCCCATTTTAGAACAAGAAATTGAACAACCTAGTAATGAACTCCCTAGATATGGTTATTTTAGAGAGGGGCTGAGTAATCCCTATCCCTCTCCATTGTATGTGTTTTCATGTCAATTCAGATGGCAGCTGTTGAACTTCAAAGGAAGCAAGAACAGTACAAAAGTGAAAATGATTGTTAACAACAGATCTATCCCTGCCCCATGTGGTACCTGTTATTTAGTGGAGATCAGGAGTATCTAGTGAGAAAACTCCCTCTCTCAACATAAGTCTGTACTAATTGTTACTGCCTCTTTGCAATATACAGTCTTGGAGAGTTGCCCAGGGTCAGGCTAAGTGATGTTCCTCCATTCACATAGCTAGGAGTAAAAGTGGATTTGAACTACATCCTCTGTGATTCCAAGACTTAATTTTCCATCTGTCATATAATATTTTTTACCGACACTGGTTACCTTGCTAATTATGAATGCTCTAGATAAGGGCGTACACAGGACTTGCTAGAATTATTTTGGTCTTCAGGGATATCCTTGTGGATCCGTTGGTCATTCTAGCTGTTGCTGGCTATTTGGAGCCTGCCAGCCCCCATTTCACTCCTGCCAGAGAGTTCATTCAGTCCACAATGTATTACTATGTAAATTCCAGATCAACCCCCCTAATAATTTAGAAGAGATTTCAGACTCATAAGTGGTTTGTTTGTCTGGATAACATGTGAAGTCTCCGTTTCAGTTTGACTTTGACATTTCACTTATTTATTTATCTTTTTGTCCTTGGTTGTTCCATTATAACTGTTGAAGTTAACTGATTTCAGAATACAACTAAGAGCCATAAAGATATGCCTTAAGTTCAATTTATGGCTCAATCTTGAAACAACATGATAAATGTTTTGAGATTACACTGAGTAAGATCTTCAGAACCACTAGTAAATATTTTATATGTTATCTATCTCTTTAGAGCCCATTGTTGCAGTATCTGGGGATTTCTTGGCTATGATGATCAATTTACTAAGGCCTCTTAGCACAGTCATGGGCCTGCCTGCTTCCATATTTCCTAAGCCATAAAGACTTCTTTCTAGGCTCTTGTAATTCAGTTTTCTTAAGAAGTATACCAACCTCGGACAGGAAGGAGAAGCAGAGAGCCAAGCCAGCTGACCATGAAAATCCATACCTGTGAATAAGCATGCCTATATACATATCCCTCTCACCCCCTAGCCCTGTCACTCACATGTGATCACATCAATCCTTTATTTTGGAAAAAAAATAACCTGCAATAGTAGCAGGAGACCAGGGCCCCTTAGCTGCATGGACTAGAGGAAATAGACCATTGTGAGTCCTGCTCAAAAGAATATTCTGGAAACTACTGTGGTCATGGACCTTTCCTGAGAGCTATTCTCTAATAAGACCTTAACATTTCCCTGTTGTCGTTGCTTAGTCATGTCCAACTTTGAGTTCCTCTTTGGGGTTTTCTTGGTACAGATTGTGAAATGTTTGGCCATTTTCTTCTCTAGTTCCTTTTACAGATGAGGAACCTGAGGCAAATAGAGTGAAGGGGCTTTCCCAGAGTTACAGAACTAGTAAATATCTGAGACTAGATTTGAACTCAGAGGTGAGTATTTCTGAATCTAGGTCTGGCAATATATCCATTGAGCCATCTAGCTGCTTCTTATTGCTTGGCAGACTTCCAAATTTTACTCCTGTTCTTGTAATGATAGTAGTTATCCTTTGTACTATATTTCATTCATTGAAAACCATTATTCTAAAGTGTCCAACCATAGGCTTTATCAGATTTGACAAAGAGGTCCATGAGAAAAACACACACACACACACACACACACACATAAGAAGTCCTTAGAATTTGAATGTTTTCCTTAGCCCAGCTTATTCAGCCATGTTCTTCCCTTGTGCCTGTTCTGTTTAACCTCTGGTGATTTGGATCAACAACCCTTAGAGCGGGGCTCTTATTTAGGGTCTGTGAATGTCTTTTGATAAATGGATTTCACTCTCAACAGTTTCCTTTGAAAGTATTTGTATTTTATTTTATGAATTTGCAAGCATGATTCAGAGAAAGAATCGTAGGCTTCCCCAGCTAATTAAAGGGATCTAGGACATCAAATGGTCACGAATCTTACCTTTCTTTAGAATTTGTAACTGTCAGGTGACAGCAGTGGTCCAGATGCGGAATTCGTTTAGGTTACGATTAAGTTAATTGCCTTATAGATGACTGTTAGTGAAGAACTAATAGAAAAGGCATTCTAAGGCTCTCAGCAGATGAAAGCCATAATGATGGTTCTCATATGCAGGAATTGGACTGACGTCCACCATAGGGGTTAGCTACACGACCATCTTCCTTTGCTCTGTATAAATTTGTGTCATCTGGCACAGCAAATCTTCATTAAGGAAATGCCATGTTGTAACATGACTGCTGAAAACAGTGATATCTTGAAGAGTTTAACACTTGAAATAGATCAAAAGATGAACCAGTCAACAAGTATCCTGAATCAAACTCTGCACCAAGTGCTGGGGATACAAATAAGAGCAATAGCAAAGTCAATCCCTGTTCTCAAAGAGTTTATGTTCTCATGAAGGAAAACAACCAATAAAAGGGAGCTGAAAAGTCTGGAGAAGGGAAGGGAAGGTCCATGCAAGGGTACATGGTGAAATGCAGAGAGGCGGTTGCAAAGCCAGGAGGGGAATGATGCTTTGCAGGCTTGGGCTCATCCTCCCAAAAGGAGACCTGTAAGGTATTCACCAATGGCATAGTGGAAGGATTTCTAGGGGGAGAAGTCACCTGAGTCATTCTGGCAAAGGTCATATTAGGCAGAAGCACATCTGGGAGGGAACAAGTTGTAGCCAACCTGAGCCTGTTCCCCAAATGGAGAAGTATATTATTCCAGTGCTTAGAAGATATTCAGCAACACATATTGCAGCCCTCCTTTTACAGATGAAGAAACTGAAGTAATCAAAGCTATCCCTCCCATCATGTCTCTCCTCCCTTTCCACAGTCCAATTGCTAAGGAAAAAGGAAAACCAAACCATTTATACTACCTGAACTCCATTTTCCTGCCTCACACTCTCTTCTCAGCTCCCTACAGTCCGGCCTCCATACTGAAAGCACTTTGGCCAAGTGTACCAATGGTCTTGTGACTGCTAAGCCCAGAGACCCTTTCTCAGGCTTTGGCCTTCTTAGCCTCCCTTAACTTGGGCATTTGATGTCATTGACTACCCCTGGCTCTTCACCTGACCCTGATTTGTTGTGTTTCTCTTACTAGTTATCAGACCAGCTCTTTGCAGACTCATTTACAAGATCATTGTCCATGTTCCTTCCCTCTATGTGGATATACCCAAGATCTGTGGCCTGGGGCCTCTTCTTTTTTTCCTCCTGCCCTCTCAGTAATAGTGTCACTTCCCATGGGTTCAGATGCCGTTTCTCTATACTTGAATCCCAGTTTTATGTTTAATCATCTTTCATCTCTTTCTTCCTTTTGAGCATGTACACCTAGATGTCCCATAGGTACCTGGAACATATCCTCTTGACCACTAACCCCACTCCTCTTTCACAATTCCCTCTTTTTATTGAACATCTTTGTATTTTTCTCACCACCCAGGTTTGCAACATAGGAATCATTCTTAGGTCCTCATTCTCACTGTCCCCTTTTCCTCCTCCCCTTTGTCAGTTGTTAAATCTTGCCAATTCCATGTCCACAATTATCTTTCATTTTTCATCTGCTTTTCTCTCCTCATGCCACAACCACTCTAATACAGGCCTCATCATCTCCTAGACAGTTGGGATAGCCCCCTAATTGGACTTCCTATGTCAAATCTTTTCCATTTTCTTCCATACAAGTGCTAAATTATTATTTCTAAATTCTCTCTAACCATATCACTCCTCTGCTCTAAACCATCAGTGATCCTTAGTATCTGGCAGATTAAATGTAAACGTTTCTGACATTTCAAGACATTCACAATTGGGCACTCCTCTATCTGGGGTAAACATGTTATATTTCCCTCACGTTCTCTACACCCCAGTCAAATCATTCTATTTGTTGTTCCCTATGTCTGTCTTTCTCTCTACCAATTTTGTTCAGGATGTTCCACTATCCAGAATTCTCTCTCTTCTCCTCTCAAAATCCTTAGTGCCTTCAAGGCTTTGCTCAAGGGCCACCTCCATCAAGAAGCCTTTCCCAATTTCCCCCATTGTTAATGCACCACCCCCTCCCAGCATTGATTTTAGGTCCACTTTATGTGAGCTGTGCATTCACTTATCTATGTGAGGTACCCCTCAGTAATAATAAAATAATAATGATAATGACTAAGATTAATGTACTACCTGAAGTTTTGCAACGTGTTCATGTTATGTCAGTTGATCTGCACAGCAACACTGGGAGGCAGGTATTATTACTGTTTCTATTTTACAGATGAGGAAACTGAGACAGTTAAAGGCTAACTGACTTGCCCAAGGTCTTGAAACTAATAAATGCCTTCTTCCAAATTTGAACTCCAGTTTTCCCCATGCCAAGTTCCCTCCTCTAATCACTAAACTCCTTGATGTCCCAAACTGTCATTTTTATCTTTGTGTTTCCCTTGTCTTTCAAACTGAGTGCTTCATAAAGGATTGCAGGCTTGAACTGAATTGAACTGAATAATACCCAAGGTTGTTCAGTGATTGGCTGCCTCAATAATGTGTCACACACTTAGTTTGGGACAGAGTCAGCTCTAGAACTAATAGCTCTTGACTCTTAGTCGCATGTCTCTCCAAAGCTGCTCAGAGAGGATTGTTCTATGGGAGTAAGATATAGATTCTTCTTCTGATGTATTTAAAAGGCAATCCTTTTTTGCTAGAAATAAAATTGAATAGAAAGAACAAGATCAATTTTAAGAAATGTGCTTATTTCTAGTCATTTTTCTTTAGAGCTTTATCTTAAAACTGTCTAACTTTGAAATACTCGTATATATTCTGAGCAATTAATTTTCTAGAATAGTCACCCTTAAAGGGTATCATTGGAATTTCTCTCTTCCATAAATTTATCTGTGTACATATATACACATATGTAGTGGGCTAAAGATATGTTAAACTCAGACACTGACTTTCCTACTTATAAGGATTCCTGGCCGGGAATGGGATTGGGGGGATACATGCTTACTAAATTATTATCAACTGTTTGATTGATCCACTGTTACCTTTTGGGTTTTTTTTCTGAAAATATGGAAATCTCAGCAGTAGCCACTCTCCATTTCCTCAATGCTTTTTTTTCTATTTGCAATTCTATGTGTATTTCTACAATTATCTTGTTGCACAAGAAAAATCACATCAAAAAAGAAAAAAAATGAGAAAGAAAACAAAAAACAAGCAAACAACATCAAAAAGGTAAAAATACTATGTTATATTCAGTCCCCATTAGTCCTCTCTCTGGATGTAGATGGCTCTCTCTATCACAAGTCTATTGGAATTGGCCTTAATCACCTCATTGTTGAAAAGAGCCACATCCTTTGGAACTGATCATCATATAATCTTGTTTGCTGTGTGCAGTGTTGTCTTGGTTCTGCTCACTTCACTTAACATCAGTTCATGCAGGTCTCTCCCAGGCCTTTCTTAAATCATCCTGCTGATGGTTTCTTATAGAACAATGATATTCCATCACATTCGTATATTGTAAATTATTCAGCCATTCCCCAACTGATGTGCAGCCTGCCAGATTCCAGTTTCTTGCCACTACAAAAAAGGCTGCTACCAACATTTTGCACACATGGGGCCTTTTTAACTTCTTTATAATCTCTTTGGGGTAGAGACCCAGAAGAGACATTGCTGCATTAAAGGGTATACACAGTTTCATAGCCTTTTGTGCATAGTCCCAAATTGTTCTTCCGAATGGTTGTATTTTACCAACAGTATGTTCGTGTCCCAGTTTTCACACATCCCCTCAAATATTTGTCATTACCTTTTTCTGTCATCTTAGCTAGTCTTAGAGGTATATAGTGGTACCTCAGAGTTATTTCTAATTTGATTTCTCTGATCAATATTGATTTAGTGCATTTTTTCATCTGATTAGAAATAGTTTTAATTTTGTTGTCTGAAAATGATCTGTTCGATGTTTCTGGCAGCCCTTTTTGTAATGGCAAGAAACTGGAAACTGAATGGATGCCCATCATTTGGAGAATGGCTGAACAAATTATTGTATATGAGTGTTATAGAATATTATTGTTCTGTAAGAAACGATCAGAAGGATTTCAGAGAGGCCTGGAGAGACTTGCATGAGCTGATGCTGAGTGAAATGAGCAGAACCAGGAGAACATTATACACAGCAACAAGACTCTACGATGATCAATTCTGATGGACACAGTTCTCTTCAACAATGAGGTGATTCAAACCATTTCCTATTGTTCAGTGATGAAGATAATCATCTACATCCAGAGAGAGGCCTGAAGAAACTGAGTGTGAACCACAATACAGCATTTTAATGCTTTCTGTGACTATTTCCTTGCATTTTGTTTTCCTTCTTAGGTTGTTTTTTTTTCTCTTTCTAGATTTGATTTTTCTTGGGCAGTAAGATAACTGTATAGATACGTATACATATATTGGATTTGTCATATAATTTAACATATTTAGCATGTATTAGACTACCTGTCATCTAGGGGTGGGGGTGGGGGGAAGGAGGGGAAAATTTGAAACAAAAAAAAAGTTTTGCAAAGGTCAATGTAGAAAAATCACTCATTTGTTCTGTAAATAAAAAGCTTTAATAAAACATAAAAGAAATGATCTGTTCATATCCTTTGCCCATTTATCAAGTGAAGAATGGCTTGTCTCAATACTTTTTTCAGAGCAATTCCAGGAGGTGAAGTCAAAAGAAACTTTAAGGGTGACCAGATCCAAATGCTTCATTTTTACAGATAAGAAAATTGAGACCCACAGAGTGATTTTGTGATTCTGTGAATTCTCCTCTCAGAGGTCATCAATGACTTCTGAATTGGTCAAGCCAGTAGCCTCCTTGAACATTATGCTCCATTCATCATTGTTAACTCTTCTTTTTGTGTAGATGATGTTTGCTTCCTTGGCTTTCCCATCTCATCTCTTATTTATCTGATCACATCTTATCAGTCTCACTTGGTGGACCATGCCCAACTCTTCCCTACTAATTATGGGTGCCCCCATTATCTTGTCCTAAAACTTTTTCTCATCTCTCCTGAACTTAGTCCAGTTATTACTTATCTGGAGCTGAATTCCACATGTGTATATCAGCTCTAATCTGTCCTCAGCTCCTACCTTGCATCTGTATGTCCCACCCCAAACTAAACATTTTAAAAACTGAAATCATAATCTTCCCTTTTTCTGAACTTCTCAGCACCACTAAGTTACCATTCCCCTAGACTTCAAAGCTCAGGATTCTCTTTGTCTTTTCCTTCTCCCTCCTTTTCCTCTGCCTTCTTCAATCCACCGAGTTTCTGGTTTCCCTTCATTCTATTCACATTGCATCTTTCTTTTCATTCATCCTTCCAAGAACCTGATTCAGGCCCTCAACCACTCCTGCTAAAACTATTACAATTGCTTCTGAACTCGTTTCCCTGCCTGAAATCTATCCCCTGTCCAATTCATCCTTCACACTTCTGCAAAAGTAATTCTTTTTAAGTTTAGATAGGGCTTACCAGGTAAGTGCCCCTTTCAAAATCTCTTCACCATTTCCTCATTGTGACTACACCTGAATACAGAGTCTTTAATAGTTCCGTAGTACTTTCATGGTAGAATATAAACTCTTCACTTTGGAGTTTCAGGGCTTCCCACCTACATATGGCTCCAAACACCTTGCAGCCATACCTCACACCAAGCCTTTTCACACATTTGAAATTGCAGATAAACTGACCTTTTAACTGTTCCCTGAATTTACCCCACTCTCTAGCCTCCTCGTATTTGTGCAGACTGTTCTTTAAGTCTTCAATTTCCTATTTCCCCATCTTTGCCATTCTAAACTTTTCCTTCCTAACTCAGCTTACCCATTCCCTGCTTCTGCCATAAAGCCTTTTCTCATCTCCCAACTGGATTTGTTCCCAAGTTCCCTAAATACCTTGCTCAGATCTAAGGTTCCTTCCAGTTCTGTATCGATGATCTTGACAATCCCTCCATTGTCCCTGTTTTATTCTTCCTCTGTATTATACTTATTTGTGTATATATCATGCCCTCACCCATAGCCTAAAGAAGAATGGGGCTATATCCATTGTACCTCCCAGAGTACAACACAAAGTAAGTGCACAAAATAGGTGCTCCGGTATTCTGTCCACTACACACCATGCTGCCTTTTAATTTGGGTTTTCTCTTGCCTGCTCTAGGCTGTAGTTAATACAAATCTCCAAGTACCCATAAAATACTATCTCTCCAGACAGACTCCTCTCCCACCTCCCATATAATTCAGCATGCTTTCTTCACTGGTATGAAATCTTGCTCTGGTCTGTTCCTTAAGGGAAACCAAACCAGGTAAATAATACCGAGGAAGCTCACAGGTAGATTGGTAATGAAGTCACAAAAATCCTTATTTCTGCTAGAGCTGCCAGCAAGTATAGACCGGTATGACCAGACAGACACCGGTAATTCAGTGTCTATTTTTCCTGAGTTGTTTGGGGACACATACAGAAAAGACCAAATAATCAAAAGAAAATGAATCCTTGACCCTTAGATCACATAACTCAAAGGTAGCTGGACTTATTTTCTTTGAGCATTTCAAAAAAAAAAATCACTTTTTTGGCAGAATGAGCATGGAAAGCTTCACCATCCATTGAGATCTCTCCTCATCTCCCCTAGTGTTAGGAGGCTGCTTCAGGGACAGGACAAGTAATTAAGAAAATGATTGCTGGATCCTGATGATGACAGCTTTCTAAATGAGGCAAAGGCGAAAATGCTCCCTGGTTTTTTGTTGTTGTTTTCTTTTAATCCCCCTTTGGATGAGCTAATTGGACATGCATTTTCAAAGTCATACTTGGTTTAATGAAAATAGAGGTCAGGATATGCTTAGGTCTAGATTCTATTTGCCACACAGCTAAATTTCTCTCCTCCATGGACCTCAGGTCCCCCCCCCCGAGATTTGGTGGTTTAATTTCATACAAATAATTCTCATGAACTGTTGACAGCAGGAACATCTGTAAAATTTTGCATTTCCAAGTGCTCTCTATCCCCAGTAGCACAAGCTGCTGCCCTCTTTCTTTCTGTGTTCTCTGTACTATGGACTTTCTCTGCCAACATGATCTATTTAAAAAGTAAATAATCTGTAGGGGCTTGGGCAAGGGGAGCCAGGGGTAGACTAACGGAAACCTGTGCTCTTGAGGTTTATTATCTGCAGACCTTCAAAATGGAATTATGGCTTCCTATTTAGTTAGTGACCTAAAAAGAAGCAGCCCAACGCTTCGGGGTCCTTCCTTTAGGCTTTAACTCCATAGCAAAATTGAATTCCACCCCAAAAGGAGGTGAAGGTTGAAAAAAAAAGCCTTTCCTTACCTTGTTAAGGAAATTGGGAAGCAAAATCTTTGTGCAATGTTTGGACATGATTTTCTTGTCTAGCAATATAATGGTTAGAGATAACAACTTGCCTGGGACTCACAGGGTTGATGACCTGCACTGCTTCCTTTTCTGTCACACAGCTGTGCGATTGGGTTTGCTGTGTTCATTTCAGGGGATACCCTGATTTTTAAATAGGGAAAGCGAGCTCTCCAGTTCTTATATTCTTTGGGTCATCATGCCCATTCCAGTATACTAGGAAAGTTTCTACTTATATAATTGCAATAAGGCCATATGTACTAGGGGCCTTTCCCGCCCCCTCTCTCGGTGGTATGGGGGAATCTCTGTGGCTGTAAGAGGGGCAGAATAGACATTTACTAACGTCTTCTCCCTGCCTCTCCTCCTCCACTTCTCCAAGGGAAACTCATTTCTTCCAGGAAACAAAGTAAGAGAGGGCAGGGACTAGAGGCTGTCACTCTGCTCTCCTCAGAGAGAGCAGATACATGGTTAGAATTTTATCTGTTTCCTTAAATATTATTAGTCTAGGGAATGGAGCTAACTTCTGATTGTTGTCATTATTGCGGGGAAGCAAGACCTCAAACTTTGTATCCAGGGTTGTTTTCCCTTCTCTCCAAATACTAGTTTCACAATGAATACACATAGCAGTTATCAAAGAAAACCTATTTAAAGGACCGCTAGATAAAGAATCAAGCCTGGAATTAAGAGGATCTGGAGTCAGGGAGGAGCTGAGTTCTAATCCAGCCCTTGACAATAACTAGCTATGGGACCTTGGCAAATCATTTAACTCTAATTGCCTTACCAGAAGAAGGAAAAAAATATTTATTCAAATTGCTAGCAAGACAGAAATCAGAGAAAGTCTACAAGAGAATATATATAAGACCCAGGAGAATGAAGGAGCTTTCCCATTGGGATCCATGTAACTCAGCTCAACCAAGAGATTGGATGTCACTCAAGGGGAAACTGCCTTGAAGTCTGTAGTGCAGGGGGCAGCTAGGTGGCGCAGTGGATAGAGCACCAGCCCTGAATTCAGGAGGACCTGAGTGCAAATCTGGTCTCAGACACTTCCTAGCTGTGTGACCCTGGGCAAGTCACTTAACCCCAATTGCCTCAGCAAAAAGCAAAAAAAAAAAAAAAAAAAAAAAAAAGGAAGTGTGTAGTGCAGAGTTTAGGGACAGTGATATGATAGAAACTGCCAGCTCCTCTCATGTCTTCTCACTCTTTGCCATCAGCGTCTGAAGTGGACGTGGCCCTAGCTATTTTGAAGCTGGAAGCCAGAAGCCCTGAAGCAACTTGAAGCTTAGAGAGAACTGAAGAGGTCTATTCTCTGTTGCTCTTGACACTAATGTCACACTTCTCCTATAGGAATGGGGAATTTATTTCCACCAATCAGGAGAGAATCCCATACTAATTGACTTTCAACTGGGATTGCAGTTGTATTCATTTAAGATGTTTCCCAGACAGGGGGAAAAGTAAGAAAAAACAGATTGATAGATGGTAGATAGATAGATAGAGACAGATATGAATCTTACCTGGGACAGTGCATTTATCCCCACACAAACAAAAAGATACTAAACATAAAAAATCATAGTCATATTAATGGATTGATTTGAGTATTTTTCAGAGTCATAACTCATATACTATTAGTACAGCTTGAGTGGCAAAGATTAGATTTGAGGCCAGGTCTTTTGACTCAAAATCTTGTATTCTTTCCATTACTGTGTAACTGAGCCACAGATTCCAGCTCAGATACTTGGTAACTAATTCTGTTATCTTGGGCTAATCATTTCAATTCTCTGTAGCTCTGTTTCTTCATCTGTCGAATGAGGGAATTAAATTAGATGACTTTTGAGGTTATTTCTAGCTAAATCTATGATCCTATGAATCTCTAATACTACTATTAGGTTTGTTTTTTCCTCAATTATTTTTCTATTAAAACATCATTAAAACTATGCTTCAATAGGCTATATATTGAGAAAGCAGTTTAAAGAAAGAAATTTAAATGCTTAGGTAAATTTGGATTCCTTTGTCACTAAATTCTCGTTTTTGGCAAACATCATTGACCTTGGTTTTAGACTGAGCTTTTCTTTGAATTTACCTGTGACTCTCAAACTCCTAGGGTATGTTAAATACCCTTGCATGTGGCCTTTATTTGTTCTAGTTAAAGAGATGGCTTCAGTATTCCCGCTGGCTTTTTCTTTTTAGATCATACTTAATTGGTTCAGTGGTACAATGCCCAGACTTGTCTCTGGATCACCTATGATTTCACTTGGAAGCTAAAGATCCCATTTCTTGTTTTCCATGAGTTAAATTTTACTTATGACAGCAAAAGCTAATTCTGGGAAAGGCCTTAGAAATAATGCTTTACACTTAATAAAGATTTGTCTCCTCAGTTTCTCAGGACTGCCCATCACCTCTCAGTCTCAGAATTTTTGTATCAGTTTCCTTTCAATGACAGAAGTAGAAGGCGAAAGATCAAGGATGCCATTTGTGGTTTGCCAAAAGAACTTGTCCACAGATGGCCTTTTTTCATAGTACGTTTAGGTGGATTCAGAATTCAATGAGCAGATCCCAAGAAGCCCTTTAAAGGGTTGGTGTTAACCTGGTTTCATGAAGCTTCTAGAGTATCATAATAGAAAAATCCATGTAATCACTCTGCTCCCAACAGGGTAAGATTCATATGATGCATTTCCACTCTCATCCACCAGAGATTTATTAAGCATTTATATGTCACACCCTGGAGATTTGAAGTGATAAGAAGGAATGCTTATCTTGAAGAAGCTTACATTGTACTGGAGGAGGCAGGGAATATGTCATATCATTAGATAATTAAACTGGATGCTAATATGAGAAGAACAAAGGTCACTCCTACAACTAGGGGAGTCTGGAAGGGCTTCTTAGAGGCAAGAAGGGAACCTTGAAGTTCACTAGGATTTCTGAGAAGTGGAGGAGAGGGTGAACTGAGTGATCGCTAATGAAAATTTGTGCAAAGGAACATATGTCTAAGGTAGAATGTCAAGTTCCGCCACTTTGGCAATCACTTTGACTGGAAAATGCCATATATGAATGTTTGTATGTATGTATGAATACTTGAAATGAAAGAAGAAAGAAAATACAAAATATTAATCACTTATTACATATATATATATATATATATATATATATATATATATATATATATATA
>JAJPUD010004117.1:4031-18141 GCA_023553655.1 Myrmecobius fasciatus | reverse complement strand
TATATATATATATATATATATATATATATATATATATATATATATATCCTAGGTGCTTTGGCTAAGCCCTGGGGATAGAAATGATGGCAAAAATGCAATTTCTGCTCTTCTTAAAGAGCTCACATTCTGAAAAAATGAAGTCAATGCAGCAACTATTATGTACAACTGTCATCCATACCCTCAAATGCCTTATATTCGAAGGAATGAGACAGTACATATCTGAGAATTTTGGTTTGAGAAGACACAGGGCTGGTCAGGGGTGACAAATGGGATTTGGATGTCCCAACCTTTCCAGCAATAAGGGCAATGCTAATACAACTATCGTTCCAGTATTGGAAAATGGCCAAGGGAGTGGAAGGGGACTTAAATGGTGACAGGGGGCATGCAAAGTCCATTGTTCTAGAGGTTGTAGAAGAAGACAGGGCAGAAAGCCAGAAAATGGCCTTGGCTGGATTTGGCTAAATCTGAATGCATAGACTGGAGCTTGATTGTGAAGGGCTTAATATGTCATACTTAGGAGTTGTTCTGCATTAGAGGTTTTTAACCATTTGTGTATCATTGATCCCTCTGGCACTCTAGTGAAGGCTTCTTAGAAAAAAAAATTATTGCCTATATTTGTAATTGACAAAAATATGATTTTAGTTAATTAATGCAAATAATTAATTAAATAATGTAAATAATGTAAATAAATGAATTTTTCCATCTAAATTCCTAGACCTTGTGAAATTTATCCATAGATCTCTCAGATGGGAGGTTAAGAACCTGTGTCTTACAGGTAATAAGCAATTGCTGATAGATCTTGAATTAGAGAATCATACAATCTTTAGGAAGGCTATTTTAACAGCTGTGTGGAAGATGATTTGGAGATTAGAGAGACTGAATTAGAGAGATTAGAGAGAGAAACAGTAATCTAAGAGGTGGTGAGGGCCTGATCTAGGGTAGTAGCTGTGTGAGTAGAAAGGGGCAGACATTATTGTGGAGGTAGAATGGACAAAATTTGACAACTGATCGGATATAGAATAAAATGCGTGAGTGAGAGTGAAGAGTCAAGCATTACCTTATATATCTTATATGCACTCTTTCTGTAGCTTATATATCATTGTTTGCTTGTTGATTTCCCTCTGAGTTTGTCAATCAATAAATATTTATTCAGTGCTTATTATGTGCCGGGTACTGTGCTAAGTCTGGGAATACAAATGAAGCAGAAAAATACTTCCTGCCCTCCAGGAGTTTACATTCTAATGGGGATACCTCACATATCAAAGGGTGCTAAAAAGGAGGTGAGAAGATGAAGGTACAAGGAGAAGAAGTGAGGGATAGACAACTTTCTGTGGAGATGAGTCAGGAGTACAGCCTGGAGAGGAATGAGGGCATATTTAACCTAGGCATCCTTCTTTAGATGAAGATTCTGGGAGGATTTGGCCAACCAGAGGAGAAGTCATACAGAAAGAAGGGGTTTCCAATATGAAAAGTTGTCTGGTCTGGAGCAAGCTTCCAGGGTGAACACGTTGCCCTGGTACAATGGAGACCAGTCCTTTGGAGATGAATCTGGAATACAGCCTTGAGACAAATGCAAGTTCCATTAGACTGGTAGCAATTTGAGGTCAAGGCCCATGTATTTATCTTTCTTTTTATCCTTTTACATGATTTCTGGGATATAGTAAAGGATTAATAAAATGTGTGTTGATGTACAAAAGTCAGCTTGCTAATCAAAGCAGTTCAAAGACATTTGACATCTGGATAGATGAGGAAGAAATGAAATGTCCTAGTATTAGCCATATTGGCACTGGGCACAATTGTGAATCAGGGTATGTATTGCTCAAGAGACCCTTCATTTTGTTCCATTTCCCAGTGTGTCCTCTATCTTTTGACTTTCAGCAACCCTCACCCCTACTCAACACAAATTCAGCTCCTAAAAGCTTGGCAACTTATCCAGTGTTTAGAAAACTGCCTGGCATCTAGTAGGTAGTTTAAATAAATGCTTGTTAATTTGGTATTCTTATAGAGTTCCTACTCTTATAACTGACATACTATTTGATCAATTAATTCAGAGTAAGTTTAAATGTTTCCTTTATATAAAAAAATTGAATTCACTTTCAGAGAAGCTTGCCCGGTTGGGGCAATTCTTAGTACAAAGGAATGATTTGTTAAAACTGTAACATCAGGAATTAATAACGGGAAGAGCTGGCCAACATCACACCATGCAAGTCACTTCCTTTGCCAGCTTACAAGGCTAATCCTCAATACATTTTATGTATTATTTTTCTACAATGACATATAAAATCATTTTAAACATTTATTTTTTTTAAATTTTGAATTCCAAATTCTCTCCCTCCTTTTGTACCTTTCCCATTCTTATCCATGTGAAGTCATGCAGAACAGATTTCCATATTAGTCATGTTGCAAGGGAAAAAACAGACAAAAAGTCCAAGAAAAATAAAGTGAAAAATAATATACTTCAGTTTATATTTAGACTCCATCACTTCTTTCTCTAAAGGTGGATAGCATTTTTATCATAAGTCCTTCAGAATTACCTTGGATCATTGTATTGCTGAGAATAGCTACGGCATTCACACTTGGTCATCCTTATGATATTGCGGTTACTGTGCACAATCTTCTTCTGGCTCTGTTCACTTCACTTCACATTAATTCATAGAAATTTTCCCAGTTTTTTTTTCTGAAACCTTCCTTCTTGTTATTTTTTATAGCACAGTAGCATTTCATCCCAATCATATATTGCAACCTGTTCAGCCATCCCCTAACTGATGGGCATCCCCTCAATTTCCAATTTTTTACTACCAGATTCCTCTCTGTATTAATGATAATATCTAATTTTCATCAAACATTAAGCAATCTCTGCAATTCTGGAAAGTGAACCTTTTTCCCTTTGCTCCATCTTTTAAGATATTCTCACATCAGTTATTCCTCTTACCATCTATCTGCCATCCCATGATAATTTTCAAAAGATAAAGCAACCAAATCATTTCCATAACCACAAGAGCTGGGGAATAGGCTTGCAACCTTATTACAAAGAATTCTATGCAATAACAATGACTTTCTCATCTTCTATAGATTTTTAAAAATATCTTTTCCTCTGAAAACCTCCTCCTGGAGAAGAAATGTACGATTTCATAAAAAGAAATCTTCACATAGACAGTAATCTGTGATTAACAGTAGTCAGGAGAATAAGTTACTGCAGGTAAAGACAAGCCTTGGCTTGAAGCCTAAAGCTCTGTACCACACACAGCATGGTGGACGGATGTGTTTGCTGCCCAAGGAAGCTGATGCTTGTGATGCTTGTGTCCTGCTGGGGGGAGATCTAGGTCGCATACTAAAGAAGTAGCTTCAGATCATAGCTATGCTTTGGAGGATTATTGTTCGCTCCCTCTAAAACAAATTATTCCAGTGGTAAATCCTGGTGATAAAGCTTGCCAAATAGACATGTACCCTGCTTAGAAAGTGCTACCATGTGACATGGCAAAGCCACTCAAAAAAAAACCCATCCAAGAAGTAGAGTGTTATGGTTCACCTAATGTTCTTATCACCTGAGGAATTGCCTTTTAATCATTCTGTTGACATTCTTTGTAAAGTCTATTTTCCTGCCTTAGGAAAGAGAGTAAGTAAAAATAACTGAATCTCATGAATGGATGGCCTTATAATACTATCACATCCTCATTTTGAAATCACTTTTCATAGCACTGTGGATAGTAAGTAACTCGCATTTATATGGTGTGTCTTGTTTTATAAAGCAAGAAGGTGCAAGAAGCTGGACAAGAGTGATCTTCAGAAAAGTCTACCCTTTGATAAATTGCTTTTGGTTTACATTCCTATTAGAATCATATTTTCAGTTCAATAAGTTCAATTTCCCCCAAAATCATTTATTAGGTACCTTCTATTTATAAGGCAGAGGATTGTGGTACAAAGCTAAAAATGAAATGATTGTTGCCCTCAAAGGAGTTCATATTCTATTATATTATTGCCATTTGTCATTTTTCTAAAATGGGAATACAGAAAACCTAGTTAATTGAAAGCTTAAAATTAGTTGAGTCCTTTGTTTTTCCAGGATCATGTATCTTAATCCTTGTGCAAATATGCACAATTAATGTTCTTCACTTTTCTTTTATTGCCTGCTCACCAGCAATAGAAGACTTAAAAGGATTTGTTCCTATATTCCATGAACTCATTTTGAGATTTTCTTTACTGTATCATCACACTAATGGGCTGTTCCAAGTATTTCAAACTAACTGGCTAAAGTTTGCATTTTAAAATCAAGGATGTGTGACGCCAAAAGACTGACTGAGATCAAGCTGGCCAATTTTCTGGTAGTCCTGACAATAGCTAGACAGATGGGTGGCTACTGTCATGACCTACCATTTGGCTCATCTTTGTAGACGTTGCCGATCAGCACTGAAGTGATGTAGCTGCAGCCATTCGTTTCAACTAGGAAAATCTTCAGAGATCAGCTGTGTTACACTCCAGTGACAAAGGCATATTGTAGACGTGACATTTCTCCAAGGGGAAAATTTTTCTTGGCCACTTTTTTTGGGTATCTAATTATCCTTAGTCTCTTCCTGAATCCTGCTCAAATCTATTATGTTGCACTTTAAGCCTGTTTTCTTTTACAGAAACTCCTCTGTGAAGAGAGGAAACATTATGCTCGCTATTCTCCTGATAAAGGAGAGTTTTATTGATTTGCTTTATTCTTTTCTTCATATTTTCTATTTCCCAGCGCTTTGGCCACTTTCTTTTCTGTTCTTACATTGTGGGGCAGGCCGAAGGGCAATTATTGGAAGTCTCAAAGCAACAAATTAGATTTAAGGAGAAACTTCCTGACAATTAGTGGTCTCCAAAATTGGAATAGGTGGCCTTGGGAGAAAACTCTAGGACGTCTTTAAGCAAAGGCAGGATATGGAGTGGAGTCTTGTTCAGCTTTGGGTTTGAGTAGATGGCCTGTAATCTCTGCTGTAGTTTGGATTTTGAGTCTCTCTACAAACATGTCCTTGGGATAAAATTGATCCCCAAAACAATAACAGTAATCACCAAATCCAACGGAATCTTTGACTACAAAATAGCAGTAGCCATGATTATTTTCAAATGTGTAGGCCTTCTATTGCACACACCAGAACCCAGCTCACCAGCCATGAGGTCAGGTCTCAGAACTCTGAGCCTGTGTGATGCTGAGCAGAACCAAAGGCTCTCAAGCCAAGTAGGCCTAGGATAGAAGTGTGATATTAGGAAATAATATTGTGCATAAATGGATTTTTAATGCTGCATTTCAAATTTAAGATATGATATTAATGATTTAGTCTGATGTTAGTTGCCTCTCTCCATTCCAGGCCCATAATGACAAGCTTCCTTTTTAATGTTCAAGACCTGCTGTGCCAATGGTACTTTTAACAAAATACATTTGCTTCTGGCTTTTTGACATGGCCTCACACTGAGATAAACACAATTAACAAGACCTATTTAAATTCTGGCTTTTTGGTACTTATTTATTAATGGATCTTTAAGATTGCTCTTCCCTTTTTATTTGAAAATACACTCAGCCAAGACTCTTTTTTTTTCTTGTATGCTTTCCATACTTAAAAATAGTAAACTTGATTGATTTCTTCATGGCACAAAAATGATGTATGTAATCATATAGGTGGCCATTCTTCTCTTTTTCAAGCTTGAGGTGAGGAATCTTCAGAAGAAGAAAACACATATCAAACAGTCATCATGAACAAAGGAAGTACAGTCGTAAAGGAGCTTTCTTTTTTTAAACAATCATTCATTTTGTCTCTAGCTAAAAAAAAACCTGAATTTTGTAGGCAAATATCTATCATCTACCTGTCTGTTGGATTTATATTCATTTTTTAAACACTGTTGGTTACTGACACTGTTCTCACTGTGCACAGAGCCTTGCATAGAAAGATCTGCTCACTCCCCTATCCCCAAAATAGTATGTACTTTACAAAGCAAGTCGGGCATTTTTTTTAAATTCTGGGCTAGAGGGTACAATTTCTAGGAGCTAAAAGTTCAGATTAAACCATAAGCTCTGAAGGAAAATGCCCAATTTCCATATGGCTTATTTTCAACATCAAGGAGTTTACAATTTAGTAAGAGAAGCAGAGGGTATCAGTTTTAAAAGGCAATGCTTGCAGATGGAAATTAAGTCCTGGTTTATATGTCTTATATGTAAGAGACAGAGAGATTCCTAGAGTTGGAAGAGTGATGAGAGTCATGCTTTGTACCTAATGTTCCTTTGCTTTTCTTTCTCAATACTCTCCCTAGTACTTTTTGTAACTCCTCATCCAAGACCAGAGCTATCCCCCAGATAACACATTCCTTGGTGAGGGTCTCTATTCATTATTTAGCACTGCATTTCTTAGTAATTAGGCATCTAAAGTGGCTTCTCATACCCAGGCCCACAAGTATCCAGGGCTACCTAAACTCTCATGAGATTAGGAAAGTCGATTTCTAATTCTCTGTCTCTGTCTCTCCCTCTCTTTCATGCCACTCCCTCCTGAAATTCTTTTGCTACTTCATGTTTCCTAGTCCCTTCCTTTAGACCGGGAGTTTGCAAACCACATTCTACAGGCCAGATCTGCTCTACTCTCTGTTTCTATATTCTCTGTAAGCTAAGAATGCTGTATATATATATATTTAAATTAAATTAAAACTACAAATTAAAATGAATTTTTCTTTATTGAAAAAATAAAACAAATTTTCCCTATTTAAAAAATGTAAAAACTATTCTTATACAGGACATATACAAATTGACCTGTCAACAAACCCCTGCTCTAGTCAAAGCTTTGTCGTTGGGTTGATGCACTAATACCATTTCCACTGTTGCTGCCTGCCACTTGTCACTGAGGCTGACATGAGGGTCACTATACCATTTAGTTCTTCTGCAGTGAGATAGACAGGACTGGTATATGTCCAGCTACTTGACCAATTTCCATCACTTTGGTAGACCAACCATTCTACCCAAAATAGGAAAGAGATCCTCCAAACTCACTGATAGACTTAAGGCAGAGTCTTTAGTCTTTGCTCCTTGCTGACTTAGGGTAACAGCCCCCTTGACTTCCTTCTCCTTAAGCAGACTGTATTCCCCAATGTGGTTGGTGTCTTGCCCTTCCATATACATCTTTGCAGCTGCTTTCCCAGATTCCATGATTTTCCCATCCCTTGTCCCACTACCTCCTTTGACCTATTGGGGTCAGCTTATGGAAAGTATCCTTCAAGAAGCCTTTAAAAACACCAGAAAGCAAGAGTCAAACTTGGAAGCTTAATGATCGAAATTTTTTAAAATTTAGAAGATAATAGTTTTCTAGTTTTTCAAAATCAATGAGGAAATTGTAGAAAAGTGATCTCTTCTAAGCCTGAGTGAGCCGAAACATCATTTCGGTTGCCTGCTCCATGGTCACTGATGTTGGGGTTCTAATAGCATAATGTTACACTTACACCATAGGAGGAGGAGCTTTTATCTATCTTAGTATTTACCCAGCTATTGCATTCCTAGAGATGCTGGGCTATGATGGCTGAGTTGTGTTGCTTAAAATAATGCAGCAATATTGACTTTTTCTGCTTCACTCATTTTCCACATAAGTTCTTTATGAAAACAGGTGCCTTAATGGAATTTTCTGTAATTGAGAATTGGTAATGCTAGAATCTTGTAAAACATTCACATGTTTAAAAGATCCCAATATTTTTTCCTCTAAAAGCTTTCCTATTAGCATGGTCAAGAAAATACCTCATGACTTAAAGCCTTTGACCATTGTGTATTACGGAGTTATTGTGTATTTAACTGCAAGTCCTAGAGATGAAATGCTTGATTCATTCATTTTAGGATGTTTTCCTTTCACGTGCACCTTTTGGGATTATGGTACATGGGTAGATATTGTACCAAGATGTCTTGCCTGCTACCCCATACTTGATTGTAATAATAATAATTGACCCGAATGTAGGAAGGAACAGATATATCAACTGATGCAAAAATTTGCTCGATTCTTTGAGCTATTCTTAAACTCATGAGTTCTGATCCTACTGGTATATTGGTGGTGGCGTTATAAACAGATGCAACCATTCTGGAGAACAATTTGGAGCTATGGCCAAAGGGTTCTCAAACTGTGCACACCTTTTGATTCAGCAAGTGTCTCTACTGGGTCTATATCCCAAGGAAATCATAAAGAAGGGAAAGGACTCACATGTATAAAAATGTTTATAGCAACCCTTTTTGTAATGGCAAGGAACTGGAAGCTGAATGGATGCCCTCAACTGGGGAATGGCTGAATAAGTTACAGTATCTGAATGTAATGGAATATTATTGTTCTATAAGAAACGATCAGCAGGATGATTTTAGAAAGACCTGGAGAGACTTGCATGAACTGATGCTAGTTGAAGTGAGTGGAACCAAGAAAATATTATACATAGCAATAACAAGATTATATGACGGACATGACTCTTTTCAGCAATGAGATGATTCAGGCCAATTCCAGCAGAACTTGTGATGGAGAGAGCCATCAGCATCCAGAAAGGAGACTGTCGGGATTGAATCTGAATCACAATAGAGTATTTTCACCTATTTTGTTGTTGTTAGCTTGCTTTTTTTCTTTCTTTCTCATCCCCCCCCCACTTTCAAAAATCTGATTATATTCTTGTACAGCATGATAAATGTGGAAATCTGTTCAGAAGAACTGCACATGTTTAAACTATATTGGATTACTTGCTGTCTAGGGGAAGAAGAGGGGGAAAGGGAGGAAAAAAATTTGTAATACAGGGTTTTGAAAGGGTGAATGTTGAAAACTATCTTTACATATATTTTGAAAATAAAAATCTATTATTTAAAAAATAAAATCTTTTTTGAGTAAAAAAATCCAGTCCTTTATGGTTTACAAAGCTTTATGAAAATTATTTCTTTCTACCCCCACAACAACCTTTAGAAATAAATGCTATTATTATCCTCATTTTAAAAATGAGGAAACTGAAGTGGAAAAACATTAATTGATTTGCTCAGGGTCAAGCAGCTAGCATATATCTAAGGCTAAATTCAAACTCACATCTTCCAACATATCTTTCTAGTCAGATTTCATTTTGCTTCTCACATATATTGCATAATTAAACTCCATGACTTGCTACTCCCTGTATATCTCTGATCCCTTAAATGTATACATCATTCCATCTCTTAGCCTTTCATAGACCACCTCCATTGCCTAGAATGTTCTTCCTTCTTACCTCTACCTCACAGAATCACTCTCCTACTTTCTTCAAAGTATAACTCAGTTATAATGTCCCAGAGGGTATTGTTCTAATCTGCCCTCCCCACTTTTTAAGATGATTTACCAGCCCTCTCCCCCATAACAGAGAATATGTTTTGCATATATTTATCTATCTAAATGCCCTTTCTTCTAGTAGAATGTCATGGGGGCCTTCCTTAAAGGTAATTTCATTTTTGTCTTTGTATTATCAGTGTCCCAGCACATACTAAGTATTCAATAAATGCTTGTTGAATTAAATTGAACTGAATACCTGACTCCAAATTTCTTGCTTGACCCTTGATTCTATCATGCCTTTCTCACTATGAGTGTTGTTTTACAACTGTTAGCACCTTCATGACCTTCATTTTTCTCTCTCCTTTCATCTTTCTCAATTATGTCCAAACTCTTTTTTATTGGAGGGTAAGCTTCTTGAGGTCAGCGACTCTTTATTTTTCTATCAGAGCATTTCTAGCACTTAGCACATAGTTTGCACATTGGCCTGGTGTTTTGTTTGATTGAATTATACTTCTCTTTCTTTTCCTTTGAGTTCCTTTTCCTTTACTGTGGGGAAGGTCTTCAAGTGGCACTGGGAACAGCGCTTAATTCTGAAAAGATTGCCGACTCCTTTCTCAGAAGACCCAAAGGCTCTGGTAGGATGAGGTTCCCAGAGGCTGCCCTAATATCTTACTGCATCCCTCTGGGGTGCTAACATTTAAATATTTATATGAGAGAAAGTTTGCCAAGTTCATAATAAGCACGAAGCAAATAAATTCATTATGCTTAGGGTGATTACTTTTTACCACAAAGTCTTCTACAGGGCAGCTGTTTATTTTCAGTGTTCATTTTCTTGGATCATTCAGGTAGACAGATGTTCTTTTAGGGCATTTCTGTTCATTTAAGTAACTCCTTTGAATTGTAAATCTACCACCACATTTACTTCTAAAAATTCAGCCTGGAGCTCACAATTCTATCATCAGAAAAATCTTTAGATTAATAATTCAGAAAAAAATCTTCATGTTCTAGATATTTTAAACACATACAAAGATTACGCATCATAAATTATCTTAATTCATCAGAACTTCAGTAAAACAAGATACTTTTTTATGTAGCTAGAGAATGTCTTCATAATTCCTGGACAAGGTAAAATATTGCAGTGGGCATATCGTCATAAAATTATACAAGTGTGCTTCACTGTATGCAATTGGTGTAGTCCTGCCAATGTGGGTGTGGTTAAGCATATAAATTTGAAACCTTCTGCCACACAAATTTAAATGATAGTGGTTGAGTGAGTTTCTTAGGCTGTGTCTACGCAATATTAAAGCATCTGGCCAATTCACTGAGGGAAAAATCCATTAAATTGGTTATTTGGCATCTTGTAACTGAAATCGCTAGGTGACAAACTATCTTTGATTTTTCAATCAGTTGGTTTGGTTACATATGGCCATAACCTTAACAAAGAAAACCAACAGTAGGCTTAAGGTATATCAACATTTGTTCATTTGTTGATTGAACTTTTTTTTTTCTCTAAGGGGATTAGGACCTCAGGAATATGATGCCATGAATTGCAAGTGAATTGGAATTAAGTGAGGGAGGGATGAACAAGTCACCAGTCTCCTTCTCTCTGCTGGAACAGCCTAAGTCCAGTGTCCAGATATACATCAGGAACACTGGAGATGGCCCTGGACACATCTTGGCCTTTTAAGCTAAGTCTTTAAGTTAGATCATCAAAGCGTTTTGGAATTTTGGAAATTGTTTGGAATTAATTGGCCAATTCATCCTTTTTAAAGAAGTTTTTGGATTATAACAGCACACAGTTAGAGCTGCAAGAGGCCCTAGAGGCCATCTAGTCCACCCCCCTCATTTGGCAAAAGAGGAAACTAAAGCTCAAGGGAGGAGAAGCAGCTAGGTTGTGGTCAGATGTAAATATATAGACGAAGAGAAGGAAGGGATTTCAGAGGTAGTTAGCCTTCTCATTTTTAGACGAAGAAACTGATGCCTTGAGAGAGATGAAGGGACTTTCCCAGTATCACAAGGTTAGGCCAATCAATTTTTACTAAATTCTCTACCTCCCCCCACACTGAAACAAAAACAAAGTTATTTTGAGAAGTCTAAGAGACTCATATTTGGGTAATAAATAAAACAGTGTAAGACATTTCAGTTTTTTTTTCCTTTTGAGAAACAAATTTTAATATGTAGTTTATCTGATCCACCTAGTGACCAAAATTTTTGGGTGAAAAATACTCCCAATAATATACTTGAAAAGGAAAATTTGTGATCACTCAACTCATTTGACTCCATTCAGCAACTGATCCCATTTCACATAACATAGAATTACAGCCTAGCCCTGTAGTCTGCTCAATTCCCAATTTCTGATCTTAGTCTAGTATTTATTTCCTTCACCTAAGGCTATGTCTGGGAGTTGGTGAGATATCACTACTACTTACACTGAAACTGTCTCTTCTTGTTTCTCAAGTGATTGAATTTATTATAACATTTTGTAAACATCATTGGTTTCTCAACAAAGACAGCATAATTATTCATAATAATGATATATCACTATTAATGAAATTGGTTTATGCTTATCTTTCTCTGCATGGTCACTCCATGTTCTGAGTTTCAGTATCTTACACTATTAAAAAGAGTCTGATTGATTGCCTTCTCTCTCTGTTGTTGAGGGAAAAAATTTTAGCATAGGTTATATGGCTCATAAAACATTTGCTAAAATTCATTGTAAATCTGCAGTTCCACTTTCCACTTCATTCTTCCCCTATCCCCATCACACACTGACCATTCATCTATGTTGTGCTCACCTTCTTTTTCTGAAGTTGCATTGTTTAAAATCTTTGTTGCTTCTTGTATTGGTTTGGATAATTTATATTTTTTGTAGATACTTATCAATTTCTTTTGAATCCTCAGTTTTGAGGGCATTATTGTTCACAAGAAATATTTTTATTTTCTTTCTATTGTAATTACACCTTGTTAACTTTCTAAAAAATTTGATGACTTGATTTTCCTCATGCTTTTGTATTATTGGATATTGGCTATGTTTTCCTAGCCTTTAAAATTACAGTTCTTAATTTTGTTTTATCATTTCAACAAGCTATATTTTAATGTCTCTTAATTTCCATAATTTTCCAGATTTCTTCTTTTGTACTTGTTTTAGACTTGCTAATTTGCTTATTTTGAGTCTTTCTATTTGCATGCTCAGTTCGTTGATCTTTTCTTTTTTTTCCTATTTCATTAAAGTGAGTTTTTAGAAATATAAACTTTCCTAGAAAGGTGGCTTTTGTTTTCAAATCTTTTAAATTACATGCTCACTCCATTGAACCACTCTTTTTCTATTTTGCTATAAGTTTTATAAGTATATACAAGTTATAAATTAATATAAGTACAAATAAGATTAAATTTTCTAAATACCATATAGATTATTGTTGTCTTATTATTTTTTGAATGGCGACTTACTGTTTCTATTATTTGTTCTTTTATCTAGTTTTTTTTTCCTGGATGTCATTATTCTTAATTTTTCTTCACTCATTGTTAAGTTTTCATAGTTTTGTGCTCTAAAAATTATTTCTGCATTATTTCTTTTTTACTCATTTATTTATGATTCGTTTATGCCCTTATATATGATAAGTCTTTGCAAAGATACTGTGTGTTACTAAGGAATAAATCTTTTAAAAATATTTACATGCAGAAGTCAACATTGGTGAGTCAAAGCTATAACTGCCAACAGTGTTTTCAGCTCTGTATTTTCCTTTGTGTTTGTCTTCATGTTTGATTTATTTAATTGTGAGAAAAGAATACAATTATTATTCTACAAATACATATGTATATATTTATTTTTGAGAGATATTGTATCACATAGAGAGGTAGTGTATTATAATGGAAAGAGTTCTGTACTTTAGAGGCAGGAATACTTGGGTTCAAATATGGCTTCAGAGACTTACTCATTGTGTGATCCTCAGTAAGAAACTATACTTCTTTTTTCCTCAATTTCTTTATCCTTAAAGTAAGGGAGCTGACTAAATGGCCTTTAAACTTCCTACCAACATCAAAGTTATGATTCCATGAACTCATTTTGTTTATGCATATTCAATAACATCTTACTTTTTCATTGTTGGTGGTACCTTTAAGCATAATAGAGGTTCCTAATTTTTATTTTTTTCCTCTCTTGGCTTCATCTATTTTACTCTAATTCACTTTGGATCATGAATTCCACTCCTGTTTTTCTGAAGATGTATGTTACATACATACATCTTACATACATGTTGATTTTGTTTCATCCACCGGGTTTTACTCTTTGTTTCTGTATGTCTTAAATATGTTCTTTATGTGTAGAATTTTTTATTTAATATGCATTCCTTCTTTCTCTTTATACTTACTAGATAATTTGATGCATTTACATACAGGGTTTTAAATGTTAAGCTTGTGTTCTTTTGTTACAGCATAGATGCAAACATAGATACCTCTATCCTAGGAAAACTGAATTAAAACATAGGCAAGCATAGTGATCCATTGTTAGGTAGATAGATAGATAGATAGATAGATAGATAGATAGATAGATAATCGTGTTAAATATGTGCATCTATAGATTCTTGGGAGATGATGGAGTAGGCCAGAAAATTTCAAGCTCTCCAAATTTATCCCACAAACAAAACTAAATTGTATCTTGTGACTGACATAGACCAGTGAAAAACAAGACTGGGGCAGAACAGGAGTCCTCCTTGAATGATCTAAGAAAAACCAAAGAAAAATCCCAGGACTCAGGAAAACTGAATGAGATAGAGACATACAGGCAAGCATAGTGATACATTGTTAGATAGGTAGATAGATAGATAGATAGATAGATAGATAGATAGATAGATAGATAG
>JAJPUD010004116.1:159204-211618 GCA_023553655.1 Myrmecobius fasciatus | reverse complement strand
CAGATTGACTAAGATGACAGGAAAAGATCATGATGAATGTTGGAGGGGATGTGGGAAAACTGGGACACTAATACATTGTTGGTGGAACTGTGAAAGGATCCAACCATTCTGGAGAGCAATTTGGAACTATGCTCAAAAAGTTATCAAACTGTGCATACCCTTTGACCCAGCAGTGTTTCTACTGGGCCTATATCCCAAAGAGATCTTAGAGGAGGAAAAGGAACCCACATGTGCAAGAATGTTTGTGACAGCCCTTTTTGTAGTGGCTAGAAACTGGAAACTGAATGGATGCCCATCAATTGGAGAGTGGCTGAATAAATTATGGTATATGAATGTTATGGAATATTATTGCTCTGTAAGAAATGATCAGCAGGACGATTTCAGAGAGGCCTGGAGAGACTTGCATGAACTGATGCTGAGTGAAACGAGCAGAACCAGGAGATCATTATACACAGCAACAATAATATTACATGACGATCAATTCTGATGGACATGGCTCTCTGCAACAAAGAATTGTCTCAAACCAGTTCCATTTGTTCACTGAAGAAAACCATATACACCCAGAGAGAGGGATATGAAATATGGACCACAACGTAACATTTTCATGATCTCTATTGATGTTTGTTTGCATTGTGTTGCCTTTCTCTGATTTTCTTTTTTTTCTTGTAGATAGGATTTTTCTTGCACAACTTGTCAAGTATTTCAATATTATTGACATGTAG
The DNA here is from genome assembly GCA_023553655.1 of Myrmecobius fasciatus. Taxonomy (NCBI): domain Eukaryota; kingdom Metazoa; phylum Chordata; class Mammalia; order Dasyuromorphia; family Myrmecobiidae; genus Myrmecobius; species Myrmecobius fasciatus. The sequence goes on along the minus strand of JAJPUD010004116.1, from coordinate 210,896 downwards.
TGGACTTCCTGCCATCTAGGGGAGGAGAGGGGACTGCGGGTAAAAGTTGTAATGGAGAGCTTTGTAAAGATCAATGCTGGGGAACTACCCATACATATGTTATACAAATAAAAAGCTTTAATAAAAAAATTAAAAAAAATAAAAAATAAAAATAAGAAAATAAAAAAAATTTTAAAAAGAAGTAAGCAAGTGAGATGGGATCGATTTTTTAATTAAAGCTTTTGATTTGCAAAACATATGCATGGGTAATTTTTCAACATTGACACTTGAAAAACTTTCTGTTCCAAATTTTTATCTCCGTCCCCGACCCCCTCCCCTAGATGGAAGTCCAATACATGTTATATATGTTAAAATATATGATAAATTCAATACATGTATACATATCTATACAGTTATCTTGCTGTACAAGAAAAATTGGATTTAGAAAGAAAGGAAAAAAAAACCTGAGAAGGAAAACAAAATGCAAGCAAACATCAACAGAAAGCGTGAAAAACCTATGGTGTGGTCCACACTCAGTTCCCACAGGTCTCTCCCTAGGTGTATATGGCTTTCTTCATCACTGAACAATTGGAACTGGTTTGAATCATCTCATTGTTGAAGAGAACTACGTCCATCAGAATTGATCACCAAATATTATTGTTGCCGTGTATAATAGTCTCCTGATTCTGCTCATTTCACTTAGCATCAGTACATGTAGATCTCTCCAGGTCTCTCTGACATCATCCTGATGGTCATTTCTTACAAAACAATAATATCCCATGACATTCATATACCATGGTTTATTCAGCCATTCTCCAATTGATAGGCATATATTCAAGTTTCCAGTTTCTTGCCACTACAAAAAGGGCTCCCACAAACATTCTTGCACATGTGGGTCCCTTTCCCTCCTCTAAGGTCTCTTTGGGATATAGGTCCAATAGAAACACTGCTGGGTCAAAGGGTATGCACAGTTTGATAACTTTTTGAGCATAGCTCCAAATTGCTCTCCAGAATGGTTGGATACATTCACGGCTCCACCAACAATGTATCAGTGTCCCAGTTTTCCCACATACCCTCCAACATTCATCATGATCTTTTCCTGTCATCTTAGTCAATCTGACAGGTGTGTAGTGGTACCTCAGAGTTGTCTTAATTTGCATTCCTCTGATCAATAGTGATTTGGAGCACATTTTCATATGACTAGAAATAGTTTTAATTTTATCATCTGAAAAGTGTCTCTTCATATCCTTTGACCATCATCAATTGGAGAGTGGCTTGAATTCTTATAAATTTTACTTAATTCTCTATATGTTTTAGAAATGAAGCCTTTGTCAGAACCTTTGAATGTAAAACTGTTTTCTCAGTTTATTGCTTCAGAAAGGATGGGTTTTAAGGAAAAATATAATTCTATCTGTTAGGTGACCTTGCAGTGTACCAGTTTGTGGTCTCACAATGGAGCTAGGCTTTAGCTGGTGTTTGTTTTGTTTGTTTGTTTTCTTTTTTGTAAAGTAGAGGTGGTCCAAAACTTTGTAGATGGTCTTATTGGATGTCTGGTACTAGTGATCTTAATAGGGACCTAGCATTCAAGTGGTAATCCCAAAGAGGCCCTAGACTTCAGGGAATGGACAATGGTTTGTGTAGGGATCTGTCATAAATGGGAGTCTCATGGAGGCTCTGTAACACAAGTGGTCGTCTCATTTAGGGTCTGGGATTTCATGTGTCACTTTCATGTGGGCCAGGTGGACAAGTAGAAGTTGAAATAGAGACCTGACACTTAATTGTAGGTCTCTTTAGGAATGTGATGTCCATGCAGACCCTACCCCCTGTACAGGAAGGAGTATGGCAGCTCCTGAGATTATAAGGAAGGTAAAGGACTCTCAATGCAATAAATGTTAAATTAAATTTTTTGGACAATAAAAATGAAACTTGTTTGGTTCCTATGCATTTCCAACCAATGTTTTGAATAGATTTTTAAAATGGGCAGATTTCCGTTACCAAATGTGTCACTCTCAGTAGATATTTGCAAGAGCAGATTTCATGATTAAATTTTTAGTTCATGTATGATGAGTCATAGACACAGGGATTTTTACTTCATCCATGGTGATGAGTTGGACATCTGAGCAGGGGAAAAAATTGAGGGAACCCCTGCTGATCAGAAATGCCAGACCCAGCTGTATTGCCTAGACCTGGCCCTGGGTTGTCTCTGTGTGAATGCAAAAGCAGTGGGGCAGGGACACTGCTGCCCATGGACACTTATAAGAGGGAAGAGTTCTTGGTTTCCATTCCAGGCCAGCAGAAGAAGCGAAGGGGGATCTGAGGCCAGAGGCACCATTCCCAACATCCCAGGACTAGAGATGTTTGCAATAACAAGGTGCTATAAAGGGTTTTTTTGTTTGTTTGTTTTTAATGAGCAAGAAAAGAGAAAAACCCAACCACAATAACATGATGAGGACAGCAAGGACTGTCATTCCTTTTCAAAGAAGAATACTGAAGCAAAACGAACAAATAAAAAACAAACCTCCCCTATACCAATGCACAATATCAAATGGTCACCTTTCCCAAAAAAATTCCTAGAACAACTTTAGAAACTTTAAAAATCAAACGAGAGAGATAAAAAAATTAAAAATAAATAAGAACAGTCTAAGAAAAACAAGATTATGAAAAGAAAGTCAATCAAATGAAATGGCGATCTTAAATCTAAAGGAAGAAAATGACTCTTGGAAAACTAGAATTGGGCAAGAAAAATCCAGTAAAGTTAAAAGAGACAAAGAAATAATAAAACAAAAACTAAAGATTAAAAAAAATGAGAAAGTGAAACATTTCATAAGTAAAACAATTAATAGAATAGATCAAGAAAAGATGAGAATAATTGGACTACTTGAAAGCTACAATAAAAAAAGAGTATTGAATCCATAATAAAAGATATAATTCAAGAAAATTGAAGTGGTAGAACAAGAGGGGAAATTAGAAGTAGAAAAACTCCATTGATTACCATCTGACTCTACAAGGAAAATATACACAAATATCATAGCTATATTAAAAAAAACCTCAGGTCAAGGAGAAAATATTATGAACTACAAGAGAAAAATATTCAGACATGGCAGAGTCACGATCAGAATCATACAAAACCTAGCAGCAGCTCCATTAAAAGACTATGTGTCTTGGAACACTACATATTAAAGGGAAAGAATAAAAGAAAAACTGGGTTTGCATACAAAAATATCATACCCAGCAAAGTTAAGCATAATCCTGCATGAAAAGTGAACAATTAATAAATTGCTAATTTTGTTGAAAAAAATCCTGAACTTAGTGGAAAATTTAACTTACACGATCCTAGAGAAATAAAAGGTAAACAACAAAGATTAATTACAAGGGACTCAATGAGGACAAACTATTTTTTAATATGTGGAAATGTAAACCACACTTCTAGGACTGTCATTAGTAATTGGGTAGTGCAAAAGAAAGACAGGTAGAGATAGTTATGATTTTAAGAAGCAAAACTCTGTAGGAAAAGGGAGAAAGAGTAATTGTCTTCTCCAAATGAGAAGTGAGTGGAAGAACTGACATGGAGAAATTAGATGAGGTAGGAGGACTGATAGATCTGGAAACCTCCTTTCATCAGGAATGGGTTAAAAAGGGAACAATACATATCTATCTATAAGGGGATAAAAGTCTTCTAAATTCAAAAGAAAATCAGAAAGTAAGGGGATTGAAGTTTGGCAGTTGAGTGGACCCTTCTCTGCAGAAGATGCTTCCCCACCTGAAGGCTGTGAGAGGTGGGCTGGAAGCAGGCTTACTGGTCTGGAGAATACTGCCACTGCAAGGACTCTTGGGTGCTTTGTGTGCATTGGGACAGCTGGTGAGTAGTTGCTGTTGGAAGTGCTGAGGATGGTGGGCTCTGCCTTTCCAGTGATTTCTCATTTCAGCTATGCTTGGGGGGACTAGGCTAGAACGTTGGGGGATCTGATCTTCCCAAAGCTCTGGAGTTCAGGGCCTAGGTCACTTATCTTCTCAGTCAATGGGGAGACGCTGGAAGAGGTGGTGGTGCTGTATTGAGCTGTCGCACATGCTGTCCCCATCTCTCCCTCAGTTACCTTTGAAAGGCATTTGCCCACAATGTAGAAAATTAAGAGACCTCCTGAAACAGAGCTTGTCCTGAAGCACAATTCCCAAGTTCTAGTCTTGCATCCTACAAAACAGTCATGTTGAGTTTTACCATGGCAACTCCAGCTTCTCAAGTTCTCATCCCACTTGCTTTTTCATTATATTTTGGACACTGACTTTAGTTTTAGTTTTTTTTTTTTTCCTCAGAGAAAAACTGGTGGAGGCTCTTGCTTACTTAATAGCTCCAAACCCATCATCATTTTGAAAAGAACTCTGTATCATCAGCCCTGAATTGGTGAATGAATGAATGAAAAAAGCATTTTTAAGCATTTGCTATCTGCAAAGAACTGGACTAAGGGTGGTAAGTACCTACATGCAGTATCAGTTCCCACTTGTACTTTCTGAATCCATCAAGATTTATGCTATGATGGTAAGGTTTTGGTCCTATGCTATTCCTCTTGGAGACTTCTCATCCTTAAGATGCTTCCTGTCTTCAGGATGTATTTCTTGGGTAGGGAACAAGTTTTCTTTAAATGTTATTTATTTTTGTTTCTCATATTTTAGACTGCCATTCACTTCTGTGCAGATTTCAGTTCATCACTTCTACTCATCAGTCCTACTATGGAGGCCATACATTCTGCTCTCCTATTATTTCTTCTGTGAAAATCAAAGCAACCCTGAGGTTTCACCCTACATGCTCAAACTGGAGGAAACAACAACAGAAATTGTACAGGGGTTGTTGAAGGACAGGTACATTGTTGATGGAGCTGTAAAATGATCTAGCTATTTCATAAAACAGTTTGTAGTTATGCAAATAATGTACCTAAAATGGCCATACACTTTGAATCAGAAACCCCATTACTGACCTTATAACCTATGGAAGCCATGATAAGGAGAGGGTTCCTACATTCTAGAAAAAATTTATAACAAGGATTTTTGGTGGTAGGTAACAAGAGGAAAGAAATAGCTGCCTATGGCTAATGGGAAATGGCTAAACAATTTGTGGTACATAAATGTAATAGAATATTACTATATTGTAGGAAGTGAAGTACATGATGAGTATAGAGGAGCATGGAAAGGTCTATATGAACTGATGATGCAGAGAGTTCTAAGAAGAACCAAGAAAACAGCATACACAACATTTGACATGGAAACAAACCACCAAAATTAAAAATTAAATGTGAGAAAGTCATAGATATCAAGCATGATTCAAATGAGAAAACACACACATATTATATATACATATATATGTATGTATATATAAGTACATATAAATATATATATATATGTGTGTGTGTATATATAAAATGTGCATGCGTGCACATATGGGGCATTTCCTAAAGTTTTGTAGCCCCTGGTGATTTAGATAAGGACAAAGCTGAGAAGAAGTCCTCCTCTCCTCCCACCTATGTATCATAATGGATGCATCCTAAAGAGGTAGCCTGAATGTTTACAACTCAGGATTCCAGGTATCCTTGGCATCGACCAGTCATCATGGCAACCACATTCGATTAGAACAAGCTGCTGCAGCCTTACTGGATGCTCAATTATTTGACTTCTAGAGAGATTAAAGTCCTCCAAAAATGGGGTGTCTGACTTGATGTGGAAAAAATGAGGGTCTCTTTGGAGAAGTCAAGGATAAGGATCCAGGAGCCCAGTGTTTGAGCTTTTGGCACAAGGGGATTCAATGCTTATTTGTCTTTTCACATTTACATTGATTAATTGATTCATCTCAGAAATAATTTGCAATGATGGAGGTCAAGCAGCAAGCATTAGTCTCTCATACAATGGCAGCAATAAACTATGACTTATATAAGTTCAGTAATGCTGTCTGACAAGAGAAAAATGTGTTTTTGTCTTTGGGTTTAGGCAGGCTGAATTTGTCTTATACAGACCTTAGGTTCTGCCCAAGGTGAGATGGTGGAAGGAAGAATTAGGTCTTAATTAGCTTTGAAAGATCAAGGGTCCTGAGCAAAGGTATCGATTGACTTCACGTCATTTCCACTCCCTAATTGGGAAGGTTTCTATCACAAACTATGTGAGCTTAGACAAATACCCTTCTAGCAATGAGAGTCAGTATTCTGAAGACCCTCCCAGTTCTGTCTGTCTATGCTGAGGACCCTTCTAGTATGGTCAGTCTATATATAGTTAGAGGGGATATTGGATCAGTGACATTCTGGGATCCAAGGCCTCTTTAATTCTGGCATCTTGTGGTGCTGACATGACCCTGCAAAGTTTTGATGTTTCGTTTTCCAAGGACTTTGCATCTGTGTTTTCCAGGATGCTCTTATCTCACTGTCCACCTAGATTTCACATTCTATCATCTAAGGACATTCTGTGATATATGATGCCCATTATCACCATTATTATTTAATATTGCACTATAAACATTAGCTCTAGCAATAAGAGGGAAAAATAAATTGAAGGAAATGGAATAGGCAATGAGGAAACAAAAATTCCACTCTTTATATATGGTATAGAGAATTTTAGAGAATAAACTAAAATGGAATAAAACCAAAAACTAGTTGAAAGGATTAATAACTCTAAACTAGTTGGAGGGTATAAAATAAACCCACATAAATCATTATTTCTTTTACAAAGGCCAGCAGCCAGAGATAGAAAGAAAACCCTACAGAAGAAAATAAATTAAAGAAAAAGTTAATAAAACAAGTCAAAACATTGAAAATATCTGAAAATAAATTCATGAAGCCATCCCTGTGGATCTTTCACCTCTGGACATGAAGGGTGAGACTTGTTTTAAAGTCCATGCTTATCCTTATCTCTGAGGGCAGGGACTATTTTCTTTTAAACTTGGATTTCTAGCACCCTGAACAGAGTGTGGCACATATTAGGTTTTTAATAAATGATTTTTTAAAAACCAATTTAATGTCTTTGAAAATTGAGGGGAGGGAGAAAGGAGAGTGAGTAATATTAATGATCTGGTGACATTTTGTGGTCATTGTAAACATTTCAGAAGTTTGAAATTTTATTTGCCATCTTGTGTACAGACTTAATGTTGAATTGTCATGAAAGTTTTAGGCGAGAAAGGGATATATTATGCACCTGAAATTTCATCTGTCCACTAATTCAGGCATTACATTTTAGTTTAGTTTAGACTAATAGCCATCTCATGTCCAAGCCTGCAAGACATTTTAAACCATATCTTTACTGAATTTAGGCCACATCATAGCTCCTTCCTGATTGAGCAGTCAAAAGGGAACTAAGTTGATGAAATCCTAAATTGATCAAATAAAGACAATGCTGATTTCCCTTAGTATAAATAGGAATTCAGATTAAATCAACATTATCCAAATTATCTATTGTGCTTTTCATCATGTTAAAAGTCATTGGATACAGGATAAGCCTCCCTAGCTGTGGTGACAACGTTGAGCTGATTTCACCTTCCATTTCAGTTAGGAAGATAAGAGTCTTAATTTTGTCCAACCAAAGGATTTAAAAACTTTGCGACAATAAATGCCAAAAACATGTCTGAGTTTTGAAAGTAATTTATGAAACAAATATCAAATTTGAATGCAATTCTACCAGGAGAAATCAGGCAGTCAGGTAAATATTTGTCCAGAGTTATTGTTATTCAGTCAGTCAGTGACATTGGACTTTATGTTTTGCCATGGACCTTTATCAATGGAGTTTTATTAGAAAGGAGATGGAGTGGTTTGCTATTTCTTTATCCAGTGTGTTCCCATTTTAAAGATGAGGAACTGAGGCAAATAAGGGTTAACTGACTTGTCTAGAGTCTTAATGTCTAAGGCAAGACTTGAACTCAGATCTTCCTGGTTCCAAATGCATTGTTCTATGCATTGCACCACCTAACTTCCCTGTCTAGGGCCAATAAGAAAAAAAAAAAACAATGACCCTGGAAGTACCCCAAACCAGATAGTGAGTCTGTAGCTGTACCATTGCCCTTGGTAGTAGGGCTGGGGTTCCAATTAGGCTTTGCTACATCTAAGTCTCATCTTCTGATTAAGAGAAGTGATTTTTTCCTCTATTATATTAATAACCAATTATTAAATTATTATTAAGGCTTTTTTTCTCCATTTCATTTTTTTGTTTGTTTGGTTTTTTGCTGAGGCAGTTGGGGTTAAGTGATTTGCCCAGAGTCATACAGCTAGAAGGTGTTAAGTATCTAAGGCCATATCTGAACTCAGATTTTCCTGACTTTAGGGCTGGTGCTCTATCTAGTGTACCACCTAGCAGACTCTCTTTCCATTTCTTTTTTTTTTTTTTTTTTTTTTTTTTTTTCTTTTTGGCTGAGGCAATTGAGGTTAAGTGACTTGCCCAGAGTCACACAGCTAGGGAATGTCAAGTGTCTGAGACCAGATTTGAACTCTGGTCCTCCTGACTTCAGGGCTGGTGCTCTATCCACTGCGCCACCTAGCTGCCCCTCTTTCCATTTCTTTATGCAGTGCCCAGTACCAGTAAGTCTCTAAAGGACATTGCCACAGGATCACCCAAAGTTAGCAGCTTCCATGTTAAAAGCGCAAAATCTTGGAATGTGATATTTGAGAAGGCAAAAGGCTAGGCTTACAATATAGAACAAACTATGTTTCAAAATTGAGTAAGATCGTTCAGGAGGGAAAATGAGCATTTGATGAAATAGAGAAATTTTAAGCATCCCTAAAAACAAGATTGAAAAGAAACATAAGGAGAAGGAAAAGGACCCACATGTGTACAAATGTCTGGGGCAACCTTTTTTGGAGTGACAAGAACCTGGAAACTGAATGGATGCCCATCAGTTGGAGAATGGCTGAATAAATTATGATATATAAATGTTATGGAATATTATTGTTCTATAAGAAACGACCAGCAGGATGATTTTTACAAAAGCCTGCTGAGGGAAGTGAGCAGAACCAAGAGAAAACTGTACACAGTCAGAACAAAATTATGTGATGATCACCTGTGATGGACTCAGCTCTTCAGCAAGGCAATCCCAACAGACTTGTGATGGAAAGAGCCATCTGCATCCATAAACTAGAAGCCTTCCCAGTAACACCTGGATGAAGCAAGAATGCCCATTATCACCACTGTTATTCAATATAGAACTAGAAATGTTAGCTCTAACAATAAGAAAAGAAAAAGAAATCAAAGGAATTAGAATAGGCAATGGAGAAACAAAACTCTCACTTTGCAGGTGATATAATGGTATACTTTGAAAACCCTAGAGAATCAATTAAAAATTACTTGAAACTATTAACTTGAACAAAGTTACAGGATATAAAATAAACCCAGATCAATCATCAGCATTTCTTTATATGATAACAGCCCAGCAGCAAGAGATAGAGATATTTCATTAAAATAACTATAAACAATACAATATACTTAGGAATGTATTTTCCAAGACAAATCCAGGAAAACTATATGGTCACAATTACAAAACACTTTTCAAATCTAATAAAGTTAGATCTAAACAAATGGAAAAATATGAATTGCTCATGTGTAGTAGGCTGAGTTGTAGAAATGACAATTCTAGGGGCAGCTAGGTGGCGCAGTGGATAGAGCATCAGCCTTGAAGTCAGGAAGACTTGAGTTCAAATCTGGCCTCAGACACTTAACAGGTCCTAGCTGTGTGACCTTGGGCAAGTCACTTAACCCCGATTGCCTCAGCAAAAAAGCAAAAAAAAAAAAAAAAAAGAGAGAGAGAGAAAGAAATGACAATTCTGCCTAATCTAATTTACACATTCAGTGCCATACCAATCAAACTGACAAAAATTATCTGGGACTAGAAAAAAATAACAAAAATCATCCAGAAGAGTAAAATATCAAGCAGGAATATCAAGGGAATTATTAGAAAAAATACAAAAGGGGACAGCTAGGTGGCGCAGTGGCACCAGCCCTGAAGTCAGGAGGACCTGAGTTCAAATGTTATGTCAGACATTTCCTAGCTGTGTGACCCTGGGCAAGTCACTTAACCCCAATTGCCTCACAAAAAGCAAAAAAATACAAAATACAAAAAAAAATACAAAAGGTGTTGACTTAACAAAACCAGATCTTATATTAAAAAGCACTCTCTGGTACTGGCTAAGAAATAGAGTGGGGGGGGGGGGTCAATCGTACACAAGAAACAGTAATCAACAAGAAAAACAATCCAGTGTGTGATAAATCCAATGATCCCAGCTTTTGGGATAAGAACTCACTATTTAATAAATCTATGTGGAAGACTGGAAAACAATAGAGCACAAATTATGCAGGTCCACTGTTCTACAGTCTTACTAGATGAGATATTAATGTAAAAGCATAGCAGGACTTAGAAATTTATCAACAATTAACCTACTGCTTCACCTACCAAAAAGTTAACCTAACTCTAAATACTGAACTGACATCATACTATCAATATTTTTTGACCCCTAGATAAATGTACAAAAATTAACTTTTTTACATAGACTCACTTTCTACTTAGAGTCATAGATGAATTGTTGGCCAGCTTATTTTTATTTCCTTCACCACTACCTCAGGATCTTGAATTCCACACTTCAATTATTTCTGCTTCATCACTTCCACTTGAACTAGTATTTTTCCTACAAAAGATTATGAAGTAAAAAAAAATTAAATTTGTTAGTACACAGCTAATTATAGTTAAGTGACCCAAAAAATTCTCTCTTTTTTTTTTTCAAGCTGAGGCAATTGGAGTTAAGTGACTTGCCCAGGGCCACACCTAGGAAGTGTTACGTGTCTGAGATCAGATTTGAACTTCAGGGCTGGTGCTCTATCCACTGCGCCACCTAGCTGCCCCAGACCCAAAAAATTCTCATGTAAAATCACAGAAATAAATCCGGTGGATATATATTTATAAACTCTGGTTTGTGTTTTGTTGTTGTTGTTTTTTAACTTAGTCTTGCTTTATCCAACAAACTCTACATTGACCACATCCTTTTCTCCTGCCTGGTTATTCTTCTCTTTCTACTTTCCTTTTTTTTTTTTTGTGAAAACAGCTTCACCTCCTCCCCATTTTGTATCTAAGCCTGGAAGATTCCAAGCTAAACACTTCCTGCTTCCCAGTGGGTTGGCTTATCTTTACCTGTAATATCAGATGTATCAAGCAATCAAGAAATCAGCAACTGTTTACTAAAATGTTACTCATTGCCTGACATTATGCTAAGCATGGAGGATGCAAAGAAAAAGGAAAAACAAATTTATTCTCAAGAAATGTATTTTTGAGTAGGGGAGGCAACATCCATATAAATAGATAGAGCAATAAAAATACAAAATACCTGGAAAATAATCTTGGAGGGGAAGGCTAGAACAGTTGGATACTGGTGGTGGGGTGGGAAGGGATCAGAAACAGAGCCAGGAAAAGCCTGCTGCAAAAGGTAGCTATAAGAAGAGCAGTATCCCAACTTCTGCTTCCCTACCAGTTAAGCTAGTTTTTCCTTAGTAGGTCCTTTGATCATCAGTAGAGCTTGCTTAGCTCAGGAGACTAAAAGATCATCATTTCCTAGTTAAGTACAGAGCAGCCAGGAAGAGCTCCAAAAGCTATCTGAGCAAGTTTTTCTCAGTTGAATCAAACCTGGGACAGCCTCAGTGTCTAGCCTTGTTAAATATCCTTCTCCTGCTCTGCTAAGTGAATTGCCTTTAGCTACCTGTAAAATGTTGTGCAAGTGTTGCATTTTGTTATAACATTGAATTTAAAATTACCAGGAGTCTGGCCTTAGGCAGGCCAAGCCAGGAAAAAGTAGCATTGTCATTCAAGACTAAAACATAGGGAGCTGATTGAAATGAAAGGAGAAGTAGTGAATGCACACATTAGTAATATTTCTGGTGACAACAATAATAAAAGTAGTAATAAAATTTATAGAACATTTTAAGGTTTTCCAGGCACTTCACAAAATGTCTCATTTTGCCCTCACAATAACCCCGGCAAGTAAGTGCTATTACTATCATCATTTTACAGATGAGGAAATTGAGGTAGAGATTAATTTACTTGTTCACAATAACATAGTTAGGATTTGGGTTAGAATTTATATTTAGATCTTCCTGACCCCAGGTCTAGCTTTCTAAGTCTTACATAAATTAGCTGCATCTCGAGATCATTTCAGAGATTGCAGTTGCTTCCTAGGAGGTGCCTTCCACTTCTGGGATATTAGAGAATGAACTGCCTTGGTCATTCAGCAAGAAAAAGCCTAGGTGAGTTCACTCCAAACCTCCCAAAGAGCTTTCACTGCCTTAGAGTTATCTTCGGCCCTCCAGTTGTGTTGTCTCTGTGGTCTACAAGCAAAATAGAATCTCAGTAGCTCAAAAGAAGCATGAGATGTACAAATTTAGAGGCGTCCCAACTCTAAATGTTCATATGAACTATTTGTGACCAAATTGCAATAAAACCTTCTAAGCTCGTTTTACTCCCATCAGCCATAGTTGGCCACACTCTACTTTGACCCCAACATAGTGATGTCATTCTGCTTCTCTTCAAGCAGAAAAGGATAACAACCAAGCCAGGCCTTTCAAATTGGTAATATAAGCCTTCCTTTAACTCTAGAAGGATATCTCCATAGAATTCAGTTTACCTTTGAAGAAGCCTACAGGGACTGAATTGGAAATTGAAAAAGATTTCCCCTTCACTCAAAATCAGAATGAGTTATGGTCTACTTTTGTTGAGATTGAGCACTTTTATATCACTGACGATCACCAGTAGCTTCATCAAAAACTTACCAAAAGAAAGCCCCTCCCAAATTTTAGGGAGTAATATTTGTGCAGGAAAAGGAGGAGAATGATTGTTAATGTCTTTTGGGAAAAGAATGAATGACAGATTAGTCAGTCCTTTAAATATATAAGGACAAAGCTAGCAAACAGGGATGGAAGGAGGTTCTCCACTAAAGCAAAAATGTAAATCAAGGCACATTCCTAGAGTTCCAAGATTATTAACCTTTAAATGTTCTGAAGAAACTGAGTTTGTTTGCTTATTTTAATTTGGCATCCTAGTGGCTTGTTCTCCCTCCCTGCCTTCAGTTACTATACGTTATTTGAGAATTGTGACTATACAAAGGCAATGGAGAGTTCAGCAACCATCCATTTAAAATAATTACATTTTAATCTGAAATAGCTGGTGAATAAATAATAAAAGACAAGTTTCTAAGTAGAACTCACAATGAATCAGGACAAAGAGAATATTCAATGATGTGACAGTATGGTCTTAACTGGAAGGAGATTTAAATGCCCTAAAAGAGTTAGATAACTATAAAAAGGAGAAAGACACCATAAGCATGGGAGGGGATGGGAAGAAAAATATCATAAAGCAGAATGCCGTGGTCTGCTAATCCAAGAGGTTCAGCAAAGATACTGTGAGCCATGGAGAGATTTATAGGGAAAATGTAACCTTGGGGTTTGACACATCTCGAGTTTCTGACTGGATACAGTAATGTGGTTACATGTGGTTACCCAAGACCTTCACAGGGATGGAACTAAGAAACTGAGCTGATTCTCATCAGTGCTTTTCCCTGCTTGCCTCAGGGAGGAAAGTTATCAGTACTTCAGCTTGCTTGTGATCTGGGACTAGTCCCAGAAAGACCTTGAAGGAGGTGAAGTTTGCAACATCCTTGTCCTTTTCCTTTCACACAGAGAGCTCAGTACATTTGCCTCCTCCTCCCAGAGGTCTCCCCACACACGTCCCAAGGAACAGCAGATTCAACTGCAGAAGTCAGGAGGCTGCTATCAGTGATTGTTAGGTTGAATTCAATTCTGGTAGGGTTGCAGCCACTAAAAGAGCTATAGGGATGACCCTTCTTCTTCTGGACTCCCTTCTTTGTTACAGCCTTCTCTTTTTTACACTGCTAGGGCAGGTCTGGTGGAAGGAATTCTAAAACAGCTAGGAATACTAGGAATAATGAGGATTCATAGTACAGACAAATGACAGTGGGAGGCTTCAGACTGTGCCCATGAGTTCCCATGGGCAAGCCTGAAGATTAGAAGTTTCCAAACTTGGTGGTTTTCTCTTGGGTCAAGAGCTGCTGATGTTCAAAGTTAGATCAGGCTAGCTAGAAGATCCCAGCATACTTTTTTTTTGCTTTTTGCTGAGGCAATTGGGGTTAAGTGACTTGTCCAGCGTCACACAGCTAGGGAATGTTAAGTGTCTGAGACCAGATTTGAACTCAAGTCCTCCTGACTTCAGGGCCACCTAGCTGCCCCCTCCCCCCCCCCGATACTTCTTAAAAGAGAAGGGATCAAGTAAAAGAATCTTGTAGCTGAAGGACTAAATTCATAACAGGATTATATAAGGGATGGGTCTAGACTAGGATGCACAAAGGATTTTAGCCAATTGGACATCAGATCATTTTCTGTACTAAAAAGAGAGATGTTTTTGGTTCTCCCTGCTCCTGTTCCATTTTGCCCTACCATCTTGGGAATCACTTGCAGTAGCTCCCATTGCCTATTTTCTTTATCTGCCAACAAAGAATCAAGATTAAAGAAAGGTAGCACAGTATAGAGGAAAGAGCATTAGCTGGGTACCAAGCAGTACTGGGTTCTTTTCTTCCTCACTTCCTAGCTGTATGACCTTAGACAAGTCACTTCACTCTATCTGTTCACAATTGACCTTGCTCAAAAGTCTTCAAGTCTAACTCTCATGTGACAAATGAGAAAAGTAAGACTAGTAAAGGGGAAACACGTGGCCTAGGGCTCACACCTCTAAGAAGTATCAGGATATGAGGGATTCCAATCCCAGGTTTGGGGCTGACTTTCTGGGGAACCCTGTATAATGTTCAAACTTCCTGATATGTAAGAATGGAACGGATAGCCTCAGAAGGGAGTGATCTCCTCCTCTCTGGAAGACTGCTTGCAATGAAATGGTGGGGAGGAGATTTAAAGAAATAGCAGGAGACAAGATGGTGCCCAAGATGCCCGAAAGCTCTGAGATGCTCTATTCTGTGAAGCAGGGAGGTTGCTGAAGCATGTCAGAAAGAAGCATTTGCCTAAATTATCACAGTAAATGGTTCACCTCCCAGCTTCAACTGCTTTACTGACTCTCCGTGTCCTAGAAGAAAGAAGGATTCACCTGAAGGAGTTTTACTGGCACTTCATTTGCTAGAAGAAAGTACAGAATCCTCATTTCCAAGGTCTCTTTCTCCAAGGCCCCAGACCCCCTCGTCTAGTCCCTCCACAGGCAAGATATCTAGCCTTATCTCACCCTTCCCTGGATCATGGACTTAATGATTCAGGCAACATAGACGTCTCTACACATCATCAATTCATTTTCATTTCCTCATCTTTGTGACTTTGCTCACACTTTGCAGATCATGTCATCTACCATCCTTGCCCATGTTCTTTTTTTGTGAGAGGACAAAGTCATGAGAAACTGGTTTTCAGAGGACACGGGACCAAGTCCTCAGCTTAATGGCAGATCAAAAGAGTGAGGTCTCCTAGAAAGCACATGTATGTGAGTGACTCACACATTATGTATGTGTTTGTGTGTACTTGTATCGGTTTGTCCAATGCTCTGTGTCATAGTTGTCTTAGGGAAATTCAAGATGCATTAAAACCAGAATGGGATGCTGCCTGAGGTAGACAACAGAGAGTAGTCTTGGAGCCAGGAAGACTTGGGTCCATGTGCTCTCTACTGGCTTGGCCACATTACCATAAGCAAATCATTTCACCCTTTGGTGTCCCACACAACTCCACAATTGCTGGCTGATTGATATGAGCAGCAGGCCTCTCCAAGCTGGAGTGCCCCGACAAAAGAGAAATTGCAGGGCTGGAGAAAATCACCATGTATATGAAATAGCAGTAGCAGGAATAGGTGGTAGAGTAAAAAGCAATATTCTTTAAATTAGGAAATTTTGATGATTTGTAGTTTAATTGTAGGATTAAGCTTTCTTCTTTAGGCCTAACAGCTAAGCCAAATTAACAAGGATATGCTCTTATGTCAGGGTTGCCTATAGATTTAGTGACTAGATTGACTGTTAAGATGGGAATCCTGAAAATAAAAGCTGAAATTAAGAACATTTTTTCAATCAAATTTATAAGTAAAAGTAGGTGTTGGTTTTATGAATACATTAATAAAGTAGATTACCTGCTTCTTAATTTGATTAACAAAAACAAAGAAGAAAATCAAAATGGTGGAAAGTAGACACATCTTTATCTGAGCTCCTTCTAGTGTCCCTCAGATCAACAGCAGATCAAGCCTCTGAACTGGTTTTGGAGTGAAAAGACCCACAAAGATTTGGAGTCTAATAAATTTCCAGAAGATACTTCAGAAGAACTTCAGAAAAGGTCTATTTCAATCTGGCAGAGGGGGGGCAGCTGAGCACAGACCCAGCACAGGGAGCCGGCAGGGAGCCGGGCAGGGAGCTAGGGCATTATAGCGTCTGCACTTTGAAATTGACTGGGAGGCTCTTACGTTAGTCTGTCCTGGTTGCAACCCAGTGGATCAGCTGTGAGAAATCCAATGCAAATACAAAAGGCAAATAGTGAGCCTGTGAACCCCAGAATGCAGGACCTGGACACGCCTACTCAGTACCATAAGTCAGTCAGAAGCATAGCCCCAGGGCAACCTAAACCCCTGTCCCTTAACAGCAGGGCCCAATCTTTATAAAAAAAAAGCAAAAAGAACTCTGACCAAAGACAGCTTTTACGGAGAAAGAACAGACCTCAAACCCTGAGGATCCTAAAGGCAAATCATCTCCAGATGAAGCCCCAAAGGGTAATATAAGTTGGTCCCTGTTTCACAAAGTTCTCTTGGAAGAATTCAAATAAGATCTTAAAAGAGAGTTAGAAGAAAAATGGGGAAAGGAAATGAGATCTTTGCAAGAAAGTCTGAAAAACAGAAATTATCTGAAGAAACTTCCTTACAAAATAGATTTCATGAAATGGAAAAAGCATATGACTACTTACAAAATATATTTGAAAAAGAAACCAATTCATTGAAAAATAGAATTTATGAACTGGAAAAAAATGCAATGAACAAAACACCTCATTTAAAAGTTCAATTGGCCATATGCAAAAGGAGATAAAAAAGATAATTGAGGAAAATAATTCATTCAAAATTAGAAATGAACAAATTGAAGTGAATGATTCAATGAGACTTCAAAATTAAGTCAAACAAAACCAAAAAAAAATGAAAAAAAAATAAAAGAAAATGTAAAATACCTCATTGGATAAACAACTGACTTGGAAAAGAAATCTAGGAGAGACATTTTAAGGATTATTGGACTTCCTGAAAACCATAATGAAAAAAAGAGCCTAGACATCATCTTTCAGGAAATCATCAAGGAAAACTGCCCAGATATCCTAGAACCAAAAAATAAAATAGCTATTGAAAGAATTCACCAATCACCTCCTGAAACAGACTGCAAAATGAAAACTCCAAGGAATAGCATGGCTAAATTTCAGAACTATCAAACCAAGGGAAAAATATTGCAAGAACTCTGAAAGAAATTATTAAAATACCGAGGAGTCACAATCAGGATTACCCAGGACCTAGCACCTTAAAAGATCGAAGGGTCTGGAATTTGATATTCCAAAAGGCAAAGGACCTTGAATTATAGCCAAGAATAAGCTATACAGCTAAAATGAGCATTATCTTTCAGGAAAGAAGATGGACATTCAATGAAACAGGTGAATTTCATTTATTTCTGATGAAAAGATCAGAAGGGAATAGAAAATCTGATCTTCAAATACAGAACTCATAAAAAGCATAAAAACATAAAAAAGAAAGGAAAAAACCTTTCTTTTAAAAGTTGAAAAGCTTATATCCTTATATGGGAAGATGATATGTTTAACTCTTGAAATTTGTATCTTTGTTATGGGTATACTTATAGGGTGCACATATAATTTGATTTTATTCTGGTGATATAAACAAGAAAC
This sequence comes from Myrmecobius fasciatus, assembly GCA_023553655.1. Lineage (NCBI taxonomy): Eukaryota > Metazoa > Chordata > Mammalia > Dasyuromorphia > Myrmecobiidae > Myrmecobius > Myrmecobius fasciatus. The sequence goes on along the minus strand of JAJPUD010004116.1, from coordinate 193,007 downwards.
TAGAGGAAGAAAAGTGATTCTATTGGAAGAAGAGGAAGATGGATTTACAATGGGGTAAATTACATCTTATGAAGGAGCAAAAAAGACCTATTACAATTGAGGGAAAGAAGAGAGGGGAATGAGCATTGTGTGAATCTTACTTTCATCAGATTTGACTCAGAGAGACAATATCAGACATATTTAGCTTTACAGAGAAGCTTGTGTCATCCTATAGGGAAGTAGGAGAGGAAAGGGGAAAAAAAGAGGGAAAAAAGATAGGGCTGTTTGAGGGAGAACATGGCCAGAAGCAAAATACTGAAAAGGAGGGAAAGGGGGAAAGGAAAGAGAAAAATATAACTGGGGAAAACAAGATGGAAGGAAATAGAGTTAATCATTTTAACTGTGAATGTGAATGGGATGAACTTTCCTATAAAATGGAAGTGTATAGCAGACTGAATTGAAAGCCAGAATCCTATAATTTGTTGTTTACAAGAAACACATTTAAAGCAGAGTGATAGGGGCAGCTAGGTGGCAAAGTGGATAGAGTACCAGCCCTGAAGTCAGGAGGACCTGAGTTCAAATCTGGTCTCAGACACATCACTTAACCCCAATTGCCTCAGCAAATAATAATAATAAGTAAATAAATAAAAAATAAAGCAGAGTGATACATTCAGCATAAAGATAAAAGGTGGGAGCAGAATCTATTATACTTCAGCTGAAGTAAAAAGAGCAGGGATAACAACCCTGATCTCAGATTAAGCAAAAACAAAAATAGACCTAATTAAAAGAGACAAGGAAGGAAACTATATTTTGCTAAAGGATACCATAGATAATGAAGAAATATCAATACTAAACATATATACATCAAGTCGTATATCACCCAAACTCCTAAAGGAGAAGTTAAGTGAGTTGCAAGAAGAATTAGACAGCAAAACTATACAAGAGAGGGAGCACAACTTTGCTCTCTCAGAACTAGATAAATTGAACCACAAAATAAATAAGAAAAAAGTTTAAAAGGTAAATAGAATTAAGAAGGTAGAATAGAATAGTTAAGAAGGTAAAATAGGTATGATTGAACTTTAGAGAAAATTGAATGGGGACAGAAAAGAATATACTTTTTTTTTCTCAGTGATACACAGAACCTACACAAAAACTGACCATGCATTAAGGCACAAAAACCTCAAAATAAAATGTATAAAGGCAGAAATAGTAAATGCATCTTTTTCTGATCATGACACAATAAAAATGAATGTAATAAAGGTCCAGGTGGAAATTGACCAAAATTAATTGGAAACTAAATAATCTTATCCTAAAGAATGAATGAGTGAAACAACAAATTATACACACAGTCAATTTCATTCAAGATAATGACAACAATGAGACAACATAAAAAAATTTATGAAATGCAGCCAAAGAAGTTCTGAGGGGATGTTTTATATATTTAGATGCTTACTTGCATAAAACAGAGAATGAAATGATCAATGAATTGGGCATGTGACTAAAAAAGCTAGAAAAAGAGCAAATTAAAACCCCAAATTTGAAATTCTGAGAATAAAAGAAAAGATTAATAAAACTGAAAATAAGAAAAACTATTGAACTGATAAACAAAACTAAGTGTTGGTTTTATGAAAAAAATATAGGCAAACTTTTAGTTATTTTGATTAGAAAAAGGAAAGAAGAAAATCAAATTGTTAGAATCAAAAATGAAAATGGTGAACTTTCCACCAATAAAGAGGAAATTAGAGCAATAATTAGGAGCTATTTTGCCCAACTGTATGTCTTTAAATTTTACAATCTCAGTGAAATGGATGAATACTTACAAAAATATAGATTGCCCAGATTAACAGAGGAGGAAATAAATTACTTAAATAGTCCCATTTTAGAAAAAGAAATTGAAGATGTTATTAATCAACTCCCTAAGAAAAAATCTTTGGGGTCAGATGGATTTATATGTGAATTCTACCAAACATTTAAAGAATGATTAATTCCAGTACTATGCAAACTATTTGAAAAAAAAAGGGAAAGAAGGTGTACTACCAAATTCCTTTTATGACACAGTTATGGTGCTGATACGTAATCCAGGTAGGGTCAAAACAGAGAAAGAAAATTATAGACCAATTTCACTAATGTATATTGAGGCAAAAATCTTAAATAAAATATAAACAAAGAGATTACAGCAAGTTATCCTCAGGATAATACACCATGACCAAGTAGGATTTATACCAAAAATGCAAGGCTGGTTCAATAATAAGAAAACTATTAGCATAATTGATTATCAATAACCAAACTAACAGAAATCATATGATTATCTCAATAGATGCAGATTTTTTTTTTACAAAATCCAATACCTATTCCTATAATAAACACTATAGCGTATAGAAACAAAGTTTTATTTTTTTTTAAATGATCAGTAGCATCTATTTAAAACCATCAGCAAATTTCATATGTAGTGGGGATAAACTAGAACCTTTTCCAATAAGATCGGGGTGAAACAAGGTTGTCCAGTATCACCATTAATATTTTATTAGAAATTAATAATTAATTAATTATATATAATAATATAATATAAACTGTAATATAATTAATTAATAATAATTAAAATTAATATTTTATTAGAAATGTTAGTGTTAGAAATGAGGGAAGAAAAAGAAATTAAAGGTATTAGAATAGGTAATGAAGAAACCAAATTATCACTCTGTAGATAATATGGTGATATACTTAGATGATCTTAGGGAATAAATCAAAAATTATGAGAACAGATACTCTATCTACTTGTAAGGTACCTGTAATCATGGTTCTAGGTACATAGGCACTTAACCAATACTTTTCATTCATTCCATCCTTCCTTCCTTCTTTCATTCATTCATTTACTTTTCAATTAAACTACTAAAGTTTTGAGCCTTGTAAACCTGTGTACTAGTCAGGAACACTGATACTGCTGGTGAAGATGGGAATGGATTGTCAAATGCTGAAGGTCTCATATTACCCAGAGGTATGAGAGAATAGGTCAAATACATGAAAAGTCTTTAAATGTATCTGTATTCTTAATTGTAAGAGGGAAGTATTGACCAAATGTCGTTGTCTGTGTCCTTCTTTTGTCACAGGGCAAACTCAGCAGAAACTAGTTTTCAGAGGACATAGGGCTCAAGTTCTCAGCTGCATGGCAGGTCAAGAGAATGAGGTCTCTTAGAGTGATGTGAGTGACTCAGACATTGTCTCTGTGTATGTGTACTTGTGTTTGTCCAATATTCTATGCCATAGCTGCCTTAGCTAGGAAGAATTTGGGTTGCATTAATAAAAGAATAGGATGGAACTTGAGGTTGACAACAGAGATCCAGTCTTGGAGCCAGGAAGATCTTGGGTCCATGTGGTCCCTACTGGCTGGGTCACATGACCATCAGCAAATTATTTCACCCTTCTGTGTCCCAGGAAACTCAATTGCTGGCTGACTGATATAAGCAGCAGGCCTTTCCAAACTGGAATGCCCCCACACTAGAGAAATCATAGGACTGAAGAAAATAACCCATGTAGATGAAACACCAAGAATACATGGTGGAGCAAAAAGGAATATCCTCTAAGTCAGGTAATTTTGATGATTTTTAATTTGATTGTAGGATTCATCTTTCTTCTTTAAGAAAATTTAGCCCTCACAGCTAAGCCAAATGAACAGATATGCTCTTATATCTAAGTTGTTTATAGATTTATTGACTATATTGATTGTTAAGATGAGAATCCTGAAAATAAAAGCTGAAATTAAGAATTTTTTTAAATCAAACTAATAATCAAAAGTAGGTGCTGGTTTTATGAAAATACTAATAAAGCAGACTACTTTGTTAATTTAATTAAAAAAAACAAAGAAGAAAACCACACTACTAGTCTGAAAAATAAAAGGGTGAATATATAACCACTGAAGATGAAATTAAAGCAATGATGAGGACTTACTTTGCCCAAAATTTTACTTATGCCAGTAAAAGTGATCATCTATAAGAAATGAATGAATACTTATGTACATTGCCCATGTTGATAGAAGACAAAACAGAAAACTTAACCTTATCTTATTTTTATTAAAACATTTTATTTTCAAAACATATACATACAGTTTTCAACACTAACCCTTGCAAAACCTTATAATAACCATATATTAAAAAGAAATTGAACTAGATATAAATGAGTTTCCAAGAAAAAATTCCCATACCAGAGAGATAGAGAAAAATTCTATCAAACAGTGAGAAAATATTTCATATCAAGGCTATATAAACTATTTTAAACAACAGGTAAAGGATTCTATCAAATTCCTTTTATGGCACAAATATGGTTTTGATACTTATACAAGGATATGAGAATATGCATACATTGGTGCTGGTGGAACTGAGAAATGACATATCAATTTTGGAAAGTAATTTGGAATTATGCAAAGAAAGTAACAAACATATCCAAAGCCTTTAATACAAAGACTCCACTACACCCCAAGGAAGCAATCACTAAGAAAAAAAGCACCTCTATATTCCATTTATAATAAAACATTTTCTGACAGGTATGAATTGGAAACAAAGTGGATGCTCTTTGTCTATGGAGTTATTAAACAAGGAACTGAACATTTATGCCATGGAATAACACTACTGAGATGTAAGTAATGATATATGCAATGAACACAGAGAAATATAGAAATATCTTTGTGAACTGAAGCAACATAAATTAAGCAGAGCCAAAAAAAACAGTATATATACAGGGTAACTATGAGAATTTAAATGAAAAAAATGACACAGCAAAAATAATTAAAAGTACCTGAGAAGGAACTATGAGAAAACACCATTATTCTACCACATCTAGGAGGTGAGTGGTCCACAGGAGTTACACACTGCACATCTTTTTCCTGAATGCATCTGTCAGGTATGTTCCATTTTCTTTTATTCTGTAAAACAAAAAATACTATTTGTCATATGGCATGGCTCTCAAGGATAATAAGAAGTAGAGATACATGGGATATCCTAATGATATAAGAAAGAGAAGACATCAATAATATTTTTTAAAAAATGAAGAATCTCAATGGTAATAATGGAGGGGGGGAGAAAGAAAGGGTTTGAGTTAGTGATTATCAGTAGCAGATCTCAAATTATACAACAAATCAGTGATTAAGAGAACAGTTTATTTGCTGTTTAGTCCTGACCCCATCTTGGGTTTTCTTGGCAAAAACTGGAGTGATTTGCCATTTTCTTCTGTAATTCATTTGACAGATGAAGACATGAGGCAAACAGGATTATATGACTTGTCCAGGGCCACACAGCTAGCCAATATCTGAGGCCAGATTTGATCTGAGGAAGATGAGACTTCCTCATTTCAGGTCCCATAGGATACCTCACTGCCCAGAAAACAATTGGAACTTGTTAAAGATCAAAAGGTTGATCAGTGGAAAAGTTAAGTTATGCTATATACAGAAGCAAATAAATAAAATAACATAGTGCTAAATGCATCTCAATACATCAGTGGATGGCAGTCACACTATTTGATTTTTTTAAAAGTAGATGGGGTAAGTGAAAAGTCATTTGCCAGAATTCTGATAGCACATCAACACCTCACACTACCTAGCAAATTAAACTACAATATATGAATTAAATGGAAAAGGGAAATCAATAGCAAGTCAAAAGAGTAAGAAGGAAATTAATTTTCAAATATCTGGATAGGGGCAGAGTTCATGAGGATCGCAGAAAATAAGATGGACAATTTGGCTTCTATGAAGTCGAAATGCTTTTGCACAAACAAATCAAATGCAGCTAAAGAGAATGGTAACACTTAAATGAAGGAAAAAAAACCATATTTGCAGTCAAGTTCCCTAAGGACTGTTATATCTGCAAGATATAGAAGCTAGGGATTCCAACATACAAGATTAAGGGCCATTCCCCAATACATCAAAACATATGAACAGGGAGTTTTCAGAGGAAGACATCCAAGCAATCCAGAGCCTTAAAAAAAAATGCAGTTAATCCCTCCTGATGAGAGAAATGCACATTAACACAATTCTCTCCTCTCAGCTGTAAATCAGGGTGATCCCCAGCTTCAGGGACAGTCCCCCCTTGTTGGTTTACAACAAGCTACATGGAAATTCCCCATTCAGCAGGTAGTGGTTGAAACCAGGACAAAAATTAAATACACCATTCCATTAAAAGACACCAAATAAAAGGGGATGGGGGCAGGGAAGAGTTCCTGGATGACCTCCTCCATCCCTAGCCCCAAGGCCAAGTGAAGAATCAGAGAAGGGGGGGGGGATAACATAAAAGTCCACCTGGGGGGGGGAACGGGGGGAGGGGGTGTCCTCAATGGTTTCTCTTGATGTGATTTAGGATGTGGGGTTTGGCACCAAATGATTGCAGACAGCAAAAGTTGGGGTTCAGTCAGATGCAGAATTCACGATGGCCATTCTCTTTGGCAAAAGATAGATTTGTTTAGGGGACTAGTTACAGACTAAATGAAGGGATACAAATAGACATTGGGAATCATAAATATGACAGAGTGGGACAGCATATGAAACACAAGTTCCTCAGTGAAACTCACAATTACAGTAGAAAAGGAGTACCCCATAAGGTTGGGGCATGCCCCCAGCCGGCAGGCCAAATCCTGAAAGGGACTCAGCAACCTCAAAGAGTTAATTAATTACAAGGAGGAGAAGTGGGGTTGAAAAGCATAGAGGAGTTAGGGGAGATACCCTGTAGTGTGGGGGAAGGGGAAAGGCACCACAAGGCAGAGAGCCATGGTAGGCTGACCCAAAGGAAGGTAGCAGCAAAGTGATGGGTCATAAATTATTAGGGAACTTTTATCCTCAGGATCTAGACATAACCTGGATTTCTGTCTGGATTACCTTTAGAGGGTGGGACCAAGGAACTGAACTGATCTCCATTACAAGAAAAAAATCTTCCTGATTGCCTAAGGGATTAATTTTTATCAATTCCTCTGCTTACTGTGTAGGATTAACTGAGTGAAGATCCTCCCATGGGAATGTGACCTAATTATGACTTTGAGACTTTATAATAACAAGCTGAGCTATAGCTACAAACTGCAAGTGTTCCATTGTCTTAACTGAACATTCCCCTCCTGTTTCCCACCATGTCTTAATTAGCCTTTTTGTACTTCTTTTAAAGGTGATAATGGCTTTGAATTCTCTTCCAAAGATATCTGCTTGTATTGCAGTTCTCTAGGGAAATTTAAATTAAGTTTATTGTTATTGATTTGTATCATTTTGTTTCTGAGATGGATTTCCGGGTTTAGAGTGTAAGCCTGGACTCCCCCAATTAAAAAAAGGGGGGGGGGGGCTTCTGTTCTATTTAATCTTGTATTTTCTATTTAATCTTGTATTTTGCGGTTTATGTTTTGCACTTTTTTACTGACAAACACCTAGTCAGATTAGAGATGCCCTTTCTCACGAGATTTTAATAAATCCTTTTTTTGTTTTTTTTTTACTCGGAGAGTCTCGGATTGTTTGTTTTTGTGGTTGATACTGATTCTCACGAGATCTTCATAAATCCCTTTTTGTTTTTTCTTCCTCGGAGAGTCTCGGTTTGTTTTTGTGGTTGATTGTGTCCCACACATAACCACACCTAATATTGAATACCTCATTATCCCTGCTGGCTTCCATTGCACGCTGGCCCACGCCACGACCACCCAAGTCCCCGCCCTCCGGAGAAAAACGTGAGCAGACACACACAGGTAAACACATGTACACACACATACACACGCACGCACCCCTTTACACTCACAAACACACGTGATCCCACCTGCACACACAATACACGCATGAACAAAGGTATCGATACTGACTGTCTCCTCACCCCCCAACCGGGCACGCACATATTCCTCGAGCACTAACAAAGCCAGTTTGAATTGGAGGAGGTTTAGTAAAAGACTGAAGAAGGGGGAGAATGGGGAGCTGGGGGGATTCGGAGGGGCTGGAGGAAGGAAGGGGACTTGCTAAATCCCTAGAGAGGGTGGGAGGGACATGGTGGGGGAGAGGAAAAGCAGAGGGTTGGGGGCAGGCAGATATCCAGCTGCACGCAATCTCCCCTCCAGACTCCTCCTCCTCCTCCTCCTCCTTCTTCTCCTCCTCCTACTCCTTCTTCTTCTCCTCCTCCTCTTCCTCCACCTCTTCCTCCTCCTCCTCCTCCTCCTTCTCTTCCTCCTCCTCTTCCTCCTCCTCCTCCTTCTCTTCCTCTTCCTTCTTCTTTTCTCGCACCCCCAGCAACTCCTGCCCCTCCGTTCCCTCCCCCTGCCCTTTCCCCTCCAACCACCAGAATGGACCATAGTCTAGAGTGGGAGGGGAAGACTCCGTGACGTCACAGTAGGGGGCAGGGTTAGTCTTCGCCCAGAGCAGAAGAAGGAGGGAGAAGAGAGGGGAGGGGGCTCGATAAGGTCAGGCCCAGAGAAGTTAGGAGCCCCCTGCCTCAGTCTTTTCTCTCAGCTGCAGTCACCCAGCCTGGTGAGGAGAGGGGGCCGCAGTGCATCTTTCACTTGGAGGAGGGTCGGGGGCTGGGCAGGGTCCCAGGTTCCGAGGGCAGGCTGCTGGGGCTGGGGCTGGGGCTGGGAGGTGGGGGGCCAGAAAGGGGGCTGTCCTGGTTTCCCCAAAAGGGAACCGCCCAGTAGCCTCAGCCGCCGCAGCCCCTGAATGGGACTTGGATCCCAAACTACCCCCGGAGCAAAGGCGGAGATCTGGGGGAGGGGCGGCTCCCAACCTCCTTTCTCCAGGCGGGAGGACACAGAGATGGGAAGAGGCGCGGAGGGACACGGGGGCTCCGCACACGTGTCTGCCCCTGGCCAAGCCTGGGCTGGAGGAAACTGCAGGGAATTGCTGCTGAGAATTCCCTCTCCAATGAAGGACAGTTGAGGCATAAGAACAGGGATTCTTCCAGGTTCCAGGATGTTGCTCTACCCAGGAGGAGCATCACCCAAGGGAGCCAGATCACCTAAGGGGGCCCAGACATCCAGCCAGGAGCATCTGGAGGCTGAGAATAAGGCAACTTAATCAGACCACTGCAGGGATAAAGACTGAACATCTGATGTATGTGGGGGAGTCCCAGAGAAGGGAAATCTCTCCATTGATACCTTCTCGGCTTGCAATTTGTACTTTCAGAATCTTGCCTAGATCATGGAGACTTTAGGTGACTCGGCCCTCTCAATAAAGACAGAAAGGGGGTGGTGGAGGGTCCAGGGTCAGCCCAAAGATTGTCTCCCTGCTCATTTCTGCCCCAAGAAGCTGGGAAGACCAATGATCGTGCTCTGGTACTTGGATGAGAGAGAGGCGGCCATGTCAGAGGCTCCCCAGCAGATGAGTCCCAGGAAATGGGAAAGCAACCAAGGCCAGAGGCTGAGCTCCAGGGAAAGTGTAATGTAGCCCCCTGACTAGGACAGAAATTTGAGGAAATATGTACAAGAAAAGGGCTGATGTGAGTTAGGAAGGATATTTGTTAAATAACTAGCCAGTTTGGGGCAAGACTTTACCAGTGTTAAATCAGAAAAGCCCAAGCATGTTGTAAAAGAAAAATTAACCTTGCAGTATACAAAAATGAGACTCTGAGGAAGACTCGAGATAAATCTTTGTATCAGTAGTAGAGCTGAGACTCCAGTCTAGCTCCTCTAACTCCATATTCCACTAATCTTGCCACTGAATCATGGTCTCTATCCCAAACAAAGCTTCTTCAAGTCTCTGATGTGTGTGTTTTAACTGCTGCCTCAGTTCCCTCTTTACCCAGTCTTTACTTCCAGCCACCAAATGGGTCCAGAGGCTTAAATCTCCAGCTCAAAGCACCCTCAGAGTCTACCTTGTCCAATCCTTTTATGCTACAGAGGAAAAAAACTGAACCCCAGAGTGGTGATGGCAGTTGTCTGAGATCACACAGCAAGAAAATGTTCACAGATGGTAAGATAGGATGTGAACCGAATTTCCCCACTGAACATTGACTAGTTTGTCTATTGGATTTTTCTGCCTCTTAGACTCTGATCTCATTAATGTACCCTCATCTCTCTGGTTGTTTTTAGACTAGAAGGATGAGGGGCACATTTTTTTTTAAATGTCAAAAGTCATTTTAAAAAATACCCAATTTCACCTCATTAACATACAACAGCCACTTATTGTTCTGAATTGATGTTTTTTGCAGAATTCCTGTCTACACCCTACTCTTTCTCTATCACTTCAGCACCCAAGACCCTGGAAAATTCTGGTACGTGTCTTCTCAATAAACTCCCTAATCCTAGACATCAGAAGGACCAAATATGGACATGGTAGCACAATAATGGGCAGCTGGGTGGTAAAGTAGATTGAGAGCTGGACCTGCCTAGTTTGTGTTCTACTGTTTTCCAGTCTTCCCCAAAGATTTATCAGATAGTGAGTTGTTATCCCCAAAGCTGGGGTCATTGGCTTTATCACACCCTGGGTTATTTTTGCTGTTGATTACTGTGTCTTGTGTACTAAGTCCATTCCACTGAGCCACAACTCTGTTTCTTAGCCAGTACTAGAGAGTGCTGATGATTATTGCATTATAATATAATTTAAGATCTGCTCATGCTAAACCACCTTCCTTTGTATTTTTTCATTAATTTCCTTGATATTCTTGCTTGATCTTTTGCTCTTCTGGATGATTTTCTTTTCTTTTTTTTTTCCAAGCCCGAGCAGATATTTTTTTTGTCAATTTGATTGATATGGCACAGAATATGTTAGTTTAAGCATATTTGTCATTTTTACAACAACCTACACATGAGCAATTCATATTTTTCCATTTGTTTAGATCTGACTTTGTGTGAAAAGTGTTTCATAATTGTGTCCATATAGTTCCTGGGTTTGTCTTAGCAGATATATTCCTAACCATATTATATTCTTTACAGTTGTTTTATCTTTTGCGGCGGGGTTTTACTGGTCATATAAAGAAATGCTGATGATTGATCTGGGTTTATCTATATTCTGTAACTTTGCTCAAGTTGTTGTTTCAAGTAATTTTAGTAGATTCTCCAGGGTTGACAAAGTGTACCATCATATCATTTGCAAAATGATAGTTTTGTTTCTTCATTGCCTATTCCAATGCCTTTGATTTTTCTTTTCTTATTGTTAGAGCTATTTTTTCTAGGTCCATATTGAATAACAGTAGTGATTATCATATTGCTTCACCTCAGTCTTACTGAGAAGGCTTCTGGTTTATCCCCATTACCGATAATGCTTGATGATGGTTTTAGGTAGATAATGCTTATTACTTTAAGGCACACTCCTTTCACTCCTATGCTCTGTAATATTTTTAACAGGAAAGGATCTTGTATTTTGTCAAACGGTCTTTCAGAATTTGAGATAATTATACAATTTCTGTTGCTTTTCTTATTGATATAGTACATTATGCTGATGGTTTTTCTAATATTGAACCAACCCTGCATTCCTGGTATATACCAGAATCTTATACCATATTGCCAAATAAATTCAAACAGTTGCATGATTTGGACAAAGGGTGACACCATATAAAAATCAGAAAAGCAAGGAATGAATAGTCTTCCTGTCAGAACTATGGGGAAAAGAAAAATTCATGACTAAACAAAAGACAGAGCATTGTAAAACACAAAATAAATAATTTTGATTACATTAGATTAAAAATTTTTTAGAAAAACAAAACTAATACAACCAAGTACAGAAGGAAAGCAGAAAGCTGGAAAACAATTTTTACAGCGAGTGTCTGATAAATGCCTCATTTCTCACATATATGGAGAACTGATTCAAATTTAAAAGAACACAAGCCATTTTTTAACTGATAAATGGCCCAAGGTTTGGTTCCCTAAGGGCTTAAATAGTCCCCGCAATGGGCAGTCAGGACTTCTCAGACTTGGTGAATTTATGCAGATGACTCAAGTCCTCATACTCTCTGGCACCCTGTTCTGATAACAGCTATCTGTTCATATAAGAGAGGGACTGCATCCAGAAAAGCTGTATCACTATATTGTTGTTTTTCAAAGCTGTTACCTCCAAGTTAACCTATTGTTGTTAACTATCCATTGACTTGCTAGTACCTGATTTCATCCCAACCCTGTCCTGCATTTAGGAGATTGATGATGATTGGGTCTCCTCTTATAGCTTGGAACAAGTGAGATACTGAGAGACTTCTGAACAGACTGACACTGTCCCTCCTCCTGACTGTAGGGCCTGCAGAGCCAAACTTTTTTTTATTTGTATGTTACAGTCAGAGAGAAGAAAAATCATAACAATTTGTACATGAAAGTGTTGGGAAAATTGGGAACACCATTCCTAGGCTCAAAACTTTGAGGATAAACAGCACTGACAAAACAAAAACAGAGTACTAGTACTTCCTTGTTTATTTGATTTTGAGTCAAATTACTTTAGAACATAAACCATTTTGTGATAGTCTACTGAACGTGCAGCATATACAGTTAGGCTGTGCAGAGGAGTAATGGAGGATAAGAAGGAGGAAGGATGGAGATCATAGGGAATAGCAACTCTAAAGCAAGTTTCAGAACTAAGTTGCCTTGGCTCTATTCTGCTTTCTTTTTGCCTGCATTCCCTTGCAATCAGGTAGCATGATTCCACCAAATTAGACACATCTTGAGGATAATAATGTGGAATACATGAACATGGATTTGTGGGGTCCAGAAAGTGGAAGTGAGGATTGTCACTGTGGCTATGTAGTAGAGTTCTTTGAAAATAGTAAGTGCTTAAGTAAATGCTTTTACAAGCATTCATTCATGACTGGCAGAAAGGAGCTCTCCTTAAAGAGATGATGGTTTGGGGGCTGTCAAACAATAAAGAGCCTCCAATAATTGTTTCCTGTTAAAAATCTAAAGAAAATGTCAAAAATATCATGAAAATTCAAATGGGATGAGAATTTGAGAAGATGGTGTTACCATGGAAACTCTCTGGAGCAGCTAAGCCTTTTACATTGATCATTATTACAATATTGGAGTTTTTGTATGCCATAATCTCCTGTCAGAGATCACCTCAATATGCATGAATTCATATAGATCTACTCAGGTATTTCTGAAAACATCACCCTGGTCATTTCTTTCTTTCTTTTTTTTTTTTTTGCTAAGACAATTGGGGTTAAGTGACTTGCCCAGGGTCACACAACTAAGAAGTATTAAGTGTCTGAGGGTACATTTGAACTCCTGACTCCAGGGCTGGTGCTCTATCCACTACACCACCTAGCTGCCTCCTGGTTTTCTTGTAGAAAATAGTTCACTGTCACCATCATGTGCCATAGCTTGTTTAGCCAGTGCACAATTGAGATTTTCCAATTCTTTGTCACTCCAAAAAGAGATGATTTAGCTGTTTTTGTATATATAATTCTTTTCTTTTCATCCCTTTGAATGCAACCTGATAGTGATATTGCTGGGTCAAAGGATCTACATAATTTATAGCCTTTTGGGCATAGTTCCAAATTATTCTCCAGAAGGGTGAGACCAGCAGACAACTCCTCCAACAATTCATTGGTGCAATTATTTTCCCTCATCCCCTCCAGCATTGGTCATTTCTGATAGATACACAGTGGTACCTCTGAGTTGTTTTTGTTTGTATTTGTATAACAACTAGCCATTTAAAAATGCTTTCATATGACTGTAGATAGCTATGATTTTTTCTTCTGAAAGCTCCCTCTTCATATCCTTTGACTCTTATTCAATTGGGAAATGGCTCTTATTTTTATAAATCTGACACAATTCCCAGTATATTTGCTATGGGAGGCATTTATCACAGCAATCTGATGTAGAAATTTGGATATGATATAATTATCTGTTGCAACTTTTTGTACATTATAATTTCCCTAAGTGTGTCTTTTAAGTAGGTCTCTCTTTATTTTGTCTGACATCATAATTTGTACCTTTGCCTTTTTTGCTTCAACTGAAGCAGAAATCGATTGTGCTCCACTCCCTTATTTTAATTCGGTTTGTGTCTTTATGTGTCAGCTGTGTTTCTTCAACTAAACAATACATTATTGGATTCTGCTTTCTAATCCATCCTGCTATCTACTTCTGTTTTATGGGAGAGCTCATCCCTTTCCAATTTATAGTTATAATTACAAACTGAATATTTCCCTGAATCTCATTTGTTTCTGTTTCTTCTTTTTTTTCCTGAAGCAATTGAGGTTAAGTGACTTGCCCAGAGTCACAGCTGGGAAATATTAAGTGTCTGAGGTCACATTTGAGCTCAGCTCCTCCTGACTTCAGGGCTGGTGCTCTATCCACTGCACCACCTAGCTACTTCTTTTCTGTCTCTTTTTATATGCTGTCCTTCCTCAAAGGTCTATTTTCCTTCTAAGCACCGTTTCCCTTAACCTTGTCTTCCACTTTTCTTCTCCCTACTCCTTTCCTCTTATCCCAAGCAAAGAACAACAATCATAAAGGTGGAAATACTATATTTGATACACATTCAGTCTTTATAAAAGTTCTTTCTTTGGATGTGGATGGCTCTTTTGTCTATTGTCTGCTGGAATTGCCTTGAATCACCACCTTACTGAGAAGAGCCAAGTTCATCCCAAGTGATCTTTTTCTTACTTAATGTTCTCTTGGTTCTGCTCACTTCCCTCAGCAAGCTTTTCTAAAATCAGCCTGATCATGATTTCTTATAGAACAATAATATTCCATTACATTCATTTACCATCACTTATTCAGCCATTCCCCAACTGATGGGCAGCCAATCAATGTCCAGTTCCTTGCCACTACTAAAAGAGATGCTACAAATATTTTTGCACGTGGGTCCTTTCCCCTTATCTTATGTTTCTCTTGAGTCTTATATTGAGGAAAGTTTAAAATTTCTGTTTCATTAAATGCCCATTTTCCCACCTGAAGAATGATTTTACTCAATTTTTCCATATAGTTTGTTCTTTATTGTAAGCCTATTTCTTTGCCTTCCCAAATATCATATTCCAAGATTTTTCTCCTTTATCATGGAATTGGCCAACTTCTGTATGAACCTTCCTGTGGCGATATCCTTCAGAAATGGAATGACTTACAAGGACTGGTTGCTGCAGAAATAAATGGAGAGAAAAGACTTTATAATAATTTAATAATTGGTTATTAATGTAATGGTAAAAAAAAAAACCCACCACTTTTCTCATTTAGAAGATGAGATCTGGATGTAGCAAAGCCTAATTGGAACCCCAGCCCTACTACCAAGAACAGTGACTACAGTTATAGCCTCAGTATCTGATTTTGTGTACTCTCAGGTTTATTGGGGTTTTTTTTGTTCTGGTTTTTTTTCCCTTAAAAACAGTACAGTTAGGTGGTACAGTGCATAGAACAATGGGTTTGGAGTCAAGAAGATCTGAGTTCAAGCCTGGTCTTAGATACTAAGGCCTTGGGCAAGTCAGTTAACCTTTATTTGCCTCAGTTCCTCATCTGTAAAGTAAGAACACACTGGAGAAGGAAATACAAACCCCTCCAGTATCTTTCTTAGAAAACCCCATATATAAAGATACATGGCATTACATAAACTATAGTGTCTCAGTTTTTAGTCAATAAACATTTAGAAAGTGTCTAAAAATTGTCAGGCACTTAGGAGGAAAAAGAAAAGCCAAATGCAATCCCTTATCTCAAGGGCAGATGATATACCCACAGCTGAAGTACAACCAAACCATATGTGGTAAATTGGAAACAAGGCAGAGAAAACAGGCCTTAGAGCTAAGGAGGGCCACGAAGGGCTTCTTGTACAAGGTGGGATTCTAACTGGGATCTAAGGGAAATCAGGTGGTGGAAGTGAGGAAGGAGAGCATTGGAAGGAAGGGGTCAAGCCTGTGAAAATGGCCAGAGTTGGCAGATGGAGTGTCCTGTGTCCTGTGCCCAGTTCAGTCAAGAGGAGGATGTCACTGGATCACAGACTCTCTGGAGAGAGAGTGTGGGGTTAAGGAAAAATGTACAGATAGTGGCAGGTGTTATGGGTTGCCAAAAGTACTGATTATTATCTGTGGTTCGTTGTTTGTCACAGTAACTCTTTTTATTCCCCCCTCCCAGGTCAATTGAGGTTAAGTGACTTGTCCAGGGTCACACAGCCAGGAAGTGTCTGAGGTCAAATTTGAACTCGGGTCCTCCTGACTTCAGGGCTGGAGCTCTATCCACTGTACCACCTAGCTGCCCTGGCTCACTAACTCTTCAGAGTTAGATCTTTGAGTTTTCAGTTACTGGTTCCCACTGCTCTGGACCTGATGTCTCAGAGCCCCCTCCCCTCCCTTTTCCCTTCCCCCTCTTCCTCTGGAAGACTAGCCCCCTTCCTGTGATGTCACAGTGACCACCCCTCCCACCTTCTGTTAGTGCTAAGTCGTCTCCAGGTGAGGAGTGTAGAGACCAGAACAGCTGGAGTTCTTGGGGCCCCTCACCCAGATCCCTCCCCTTCCTTTTTAAATCTCTCCCCTCCAATTACCTCCCATCTTGCTGCCATTCTCAAGGTGGACCAATCCTAATGGTCCTACTAGTGCCCCAGTGTCTGTGAGGGAGGTAAGTGCCCCCTCCTGCTTCTGCCTCCCCCCCTCTATTTCTCCTCTTTCTCTTCCCCCCTCCCCAAATGGCTTCTCTTAGTGCTGAGAAGGATGTGGGTAAGAAGGGGTAAAAGGTCCTGGGAGCATCAGCCCCTTGTGCGTGCGTATGTGTGTGTGTGTTGTGTACCACTCGGTAACCATTGATTACAACTGGTACTGCTTCCTTGCTAGACTCTACATTCTGCCTCCAGAGAGAATCTCTTCCACCAAGTTGGGCTGATGACTGGAGCTGGATTTCCACTGGAAATGGAGTGAGGATTCAGGCCCACTTCCTGCTCTTTGAACAAGGCAAGGGCAAGCATCCCCGGCTGGTTGGGCTGGTTGGCTCAGGGGATTCAATGCTGTGTGTCCTTTCACATTTACACTGATTAATTAATTCACCTCAACAAGAGCAACTAATTAGCAAACAAATTTTTCACTCTTTTAGGATAATTGTTGCACTGTGAGGAGAGCCTTTGGCTGAGGTCCTGACGGTGACGGAGGCGGGAGTGCGAAACGGCTGTGGAAGGAGAAATGGCCAACATTGCGGTGCAGCGCATCAAGCGAGAGTTCAAGGAGGTGTTGAAGAGCGAGGAGACAAACAAAAACCAAATTAAAATAGATCTTGTAGATGAGAACTTTACAGAATTAAGAGGAGAAATAGCGGGACCGCCAGACACCCCGTACGAAGGAGGAAGATACCAACTAGAGATAAAAATACCAGAAACGTACCCTTTTAGGCCCCCTAAGGTGCGGTTTATTACTAAAGTTTGGCATCCTAATATCAGTTCTGTGACAGGGGCCATTTGTTTGGATATTCTGAAAGATCAGTGGGCAGCAACCATGACTCTAAGGACAGTATTGCTTTCATTACAAGCTTTATTGGCAGCTGCAGAACCAGATGATCCACAGGATGCAGTAGTAGCAAATCAGTACAAAGAGAATCCAGAAATGTTCCAGCAGACAGCTCAACTTTGGGCCCATGTATATGCTGGGGCACCAGGTTCTAGTCCAGAATATGCCAAAAAAATAGAAAACCTGTGTGCTATGGGATTTGATAGGAGTGCAGTAATAGTGGCCTTGTCTTCAAAATCATGGGATGGAGAGGCTGCAGTAGAATTGCTTCTGAGTAACTGAGGCATAGAGAGAAAAATGCTGCTGTAGTTCAGTCTCCCCCCTTCTTCAAGAACATCACTATCTGTTATTTTTAGAATTCTGCATAGATTGTTTTAAAACTGGCGTTCTTGCCTAATTATTATCTCAGCATGATTGAAGACTGAAAAAAAAAAAAAACAAACCCTGCTCTGTAAATAAAGCTAATAAAACATCTTTGTGAAATAAAAAAGGACAATTGTTGAATAATAGTTGAGATAATTAACATTAGCAAAATTATGGGATATAAAATATATGCACAAATCATTAATATTTCTACATATAACCAGCAAAACCCAGCAGCAAGGGATAAAGGGGAAATTTGATTTGAAATAATGTTAGGTATTATAAAATACTTGGGAAAATACCTGTCAAGACAAACTTTAAGTATATGAACACAAAATATTTTTCACAGAAATCAAGTGAAATCTAAGCAATTGGAACAACATCAATTACTCTTGGATAGGCAGAGGCAATATAATATAAATGCCAATTGTACCAAAGATAATTTAATTATTTTGTGCTTTGTCAAATTAACATATCAAACAAATTTTTATAAAGCTAGAAATAATTGTAATAAAATATTCTGGGAAAAAAACTACAAGAACATTTTAAAAATTAATGGTAAAAAATTAGAAGAAAGGTGGACTGATCATAGCAGATCTCATATAAAGTGGTAATCATCAAAACTTGGAATAGATTAGATGCAGAAGATAAGAATATTAAATGACCACAGTAATCCAATCTTTGATAAATGACAAGAACTTCCTATTGGACAAAATCTAGAAAACTGGAGAACTAGGGTAGAATCTGTGTATAGGCCAATATCCTACATTGTTGTCTGAGGGATTATGAGGTTTGGGTTTGCTCCTACAATGTAGGATAATTTAATGATTAATAAGATAGTTTAATGATTATAATAAAAGTGCAATAGTACAGTTACAACAACACAACAATAATATTACAAAGATAAGCATAATAGCAAAGAAAAAAGAAAAGTAATAATTTTGAAAGAAAAACAAAACCAGTTCAGGGAAGCACCAACTCCTGAGTCAAATAGCTGGGAATCCCGGGGTTACAGCTTTAAGTGTTCTCACTGGGAAGGTCCCAAGCAGAACGACCTCTCCATGGGTGAGATTCCAAAGAGACTCTGCTTTAACGCAGTTATATATTAATCTAGACAAAGAAGGCTCATTACCAACCAAGAAGGCTCTTAGATGAACTATTCCAGACACCTACATGGAGGTGGCGGGGAGGGTAGCCAGCCCCATCATTGAGGCTCTTGTGAGTTGTTTATTTTCAATGAACTGTCTAAGTTCCTGAAGATAAATCAGTCAAGATGTTTTGACCTTAAAGAACTAGCCTGGGAGCCTCAAGGTTATACACTGAACGTCATCTACAATCTATCACATTCCCAGATTTAGGATGATCTTTAAGACAAATATATGCAGACCTGCACTGTGACATGAAGGAGCTTCTATACTGTGAATTTATCAATCAACAGTATGCCAAAAGAAGTTCAAAATGTATACATGATTTAGACATAAAAGTTGATTAGGAGAGCATAGCCTAGTTTTACTCTTAGATCTCTGGAAAAGCGAAAAATTTAGCACCAAACAAGAGATCAAGAGAATTATGAAATGCAAAATGGGTTTTTACCTAAACTGAACAAGTGCAACCATGATTAAAAGGGAAATAAAAGAAATATGGGAAACAATTTTATAACAAATATTTCTGCTAAAGATGTCATTTCTCAAATATATAAAAAACTGAATCAAATTTATAAAAATACAAGTCATTCCCCAATGCGTAAATGATCAAAGAATATGAACAAGCAGTGCAAAATTGAAGAGATCAAAGCTATAGTCATGAAAAATAGATCTAAACCATTATTGATGAAATTAAATGCAAGTTTAAACAACTCACACATATTAGATTGGCCAGCAATGTTACTTCTAGGTCTGTATCTCAAAGAAATTATCAAAGAGGGAAAAGAACCCACATGTGCAAAAGTATTTGTAGCAGCACTTTTTGTGGTGGAAAAGAATAGAAAAATTAGTAGATGCCCATCAATTGGGGAATGTTTGAGCAAGTCAGGATATATGAATGCGATGGAATATTATTTTGCTATAAATAATGAAGAGCAAACAGATTTCAGTAAAATCTGTAAAGATTTAAGAAAAGTAAGCAGGGCCAAGAGAATTTGGTAACAGCAACACTGTAGGATGATCAACTATGAATGACAGCTCTTCTGAGAAACACAGTGATCTAAAACAGTTAAAAAGGAAACGAGGAAAAAACTTACATTCAGAGAAAGAACTGATGAAGTCTGAATACAGATTGAAGCATACTGTTTTCACTTTATTTTCTTTGTGGTTTCTTTCTTTTGGCCTGTTTCATCTTGTACAACAAAAGCACTATGGGAATATGTTGTACAGAATTACCTATATATAACTTATACCAAATCACTTAATCTTTTAGAGAGATAAAGCGAGGGAGCAGAGAAATTTGGAACTCCATTTTTTTTTAATAAAAGGCAAGTTTAGTAAGACTATTAAAATCTATTTTGCAAGTTCTTACAAAGGACTACTATTTTAACACACAAGAATATACTGGCCATAGTAAGCATTCCTCATTGACATAAATGAAATTATTTTTACTTTTTTACGCAAGTAACTTTAACCTTTCTCGCCATTCATTGCTTCATCTGAAAGACATGGAAACTGGATGAGAAGTTGTACACATACTGAAAATATTTTTATTCTTAGTTGTGAAGATTGTTTATTGCTAAAAAATACTGACAAGATTAATCTTCTAGCAAACTTATTGATTATATCCAAATCCTATGATTTAGAACTAAAGGGACCTCAGTAATCATCTGCTTCAACTGTTTCCTTTTTTTTACAAATAAGGAAACTGAGGCTCAAAGAAGTTAACTGTTTTGCCCAAGATCAGAAAAAAGAGTAAAAAACAGAGCTGGGATGTGATCCCATTTTATAATAAATTATAAGATGTGATGTTTGTTGGCCAACATTTTATTCTTTTTAGCCATTCAGTTAAAAGTATTTATTAAGATCTAGAGAAATTCTACTAGTTGTGGAAAGGTAGACAAGGCCATTTTAATTTCTTCAGCATTGACGAGCCGCCGACTGTGTGTGGAGGTAGCCCCAAGATTTCAAAGGAGAAAAAACATGGTCCATATCCATCTAACCTCTATGGACTGAGAAAGCCATCACTGTGTCACTCATTTTTATCCTTTAGCTAATTATCATTTTTTTTTTTTGCTGAGGCAATTGGGGTTAAGTAACTTGCCCAGAGTCACACAGCTAGGAAGTGTTAAGTGTCTGAGGCCAGATTTGAACTCTATCCACTGCACCACCTAGCTGCCCTGTTTATTATCATTTTAAGGAAAAGAGGCCACATATTTTTACAGAGACTGCCACATTGGCAATACTGTAACAGCTGATACATGATTAAAATGTGGGCATTTCCATATTTTGTGAATTCCTGAAGATGGAGTGGTTATTTTTTAACAACCTGCTCAGAAACAGCAGCTTTAATAAATATTGGCTGGGCAATGCTTCATAAGAGCACATAGACACTATTTATCCTTCAACAGAAGCCATGTTCTACTTACAGATATAAGGAAACTCAGTGGTTTGTGTTTCAAGGGTAACTTTGAAAATTTTCATCATAATTATAACTGACTATGAAGATAGAGACTTGGCTATTATTAATCCTTGGCTTATTTTGTGCAATTTTTTAAAAATAAATTTTAATAGAAAAACTTGGAAAGTCTTAAGTATGGCTTAGCATCAAATCAGGCTTCAGATCAAAGGAGAAACAGAATAATTCTAATCTAGGGTAAAACAGTAAATTTTGGTCAATTCAATGATTGGTATATAGTACCAACTAGTTATTTCTCAATTTCTTCATGTAACAAAGACTTCTTTAGCTATTCCCTTTATAGAGCATGGTCTCTCAAGGTGAGAGGCTCCTACAATGTGTGCAAATTAATTGCTCCTTTGAGCAGCTAGTCACAAGCTTTATCACAGGTACTTCACCAGCTCTTTCAAGAGGACACAGTATTTCCAGCCAATGTTGACCATTATCTCTCCCCTTGGTCATTCTATACCATGGCTAAGTGCTAAAAGGTCTTCTCTAGTAAAGAGGAAGAGAATGATCCTCACACCCATTCTTTGAAGTCTCCACAGGTAATTTGGTGATTTTGAACTTATTGTCTTTGGGACAGAAAATTTAGTAAATGTTAGAGAAGTGAACTCACATGAACATTTTCTTGCTAAACTGATTAGTACAAATAGCCTTAACAATTTAACCAAATTCATTGTTTAGCTAGAGCTAAGTATATACCTATTATTAAACTCCAAGTAAATGAGTTTTGTCTTTCAACTTATATTGTGTCATTCAAGTATCATAGTTTAGTGCTTGTGATAAATATCATTATGCTATATTTTAATTATCTTTTAGTAAAATTAGTTTCCCTGAGTTTTTTTTTTAAATCAGGTTTATTTTTGGTTCCTTTGAGATCATGATTTGTACCTCTGCCTCTTTTTATTTTACCTGAAGCATAGTGGATGCTACTCCAGTTTCTTATTTTAAGTTTCTCTGTGTGTCTTTCTGTGTTAGCCATGTTTCTTTTTAAACAACATATTGTTGAATCCTGGTTTCTAATACATCCTGATATATATTTCTGTTTTATTGATGAGCTCATCCCTTTCAGTATATAGATATGATTACCAAAAGCTTTTTTCCTTCTGCCACATTTTCTTCTGTTTCCTTTTCTTCTCTCTCTCTCTTTTTATCCTGTCCCTCCTCGGTGGTTAATTTTACTTCTAATCACTGCCTGGTCTATCCCCTATTCCCTTTCTCTTCTCAGAAGGACATCATGTGTTTAATGTCCGCAGGATCCATGTCCCCAGAAGCCTTAAGGCAGCATCAGTGTCTCCCTTCTGGTTGGGGTAGGCTTTGTCTCCAGGGCTTTGCTGTCTGGCTCCCTTCCTTTGAGTGATGTGGGAAATCCCTTCTCCCCTCTATTGTGCCCACTCCCACTTGCCCCAGACCCTCTCTTGCTGGCCCAGTTGCCAGTCTTTCTTCAACACCTCACTGGGAAATCTCCCCTTCTCAGGACTCAGTCTCCCCTTGTGCCTAGTGTTCCCTAGTATTTGCCGTACTCGGGTTACTCACTTTTCTGCCATTCCTCATCCTTGCACAAGCTTCCTCTTATTTGCTTTCCTCTCTTTTCTCTCCTATTCCCAGGACAGACATCCCTTAAAACAATAATAATTTTTTTTTTTTTTTGCTTTTTGCTGAGGCAATTGGGGTTAAGTGACTTGCCCAGGGTCACACAGCTGTTACGTGTCTGAGACCAGATTTGAACTCAGGTCTTCCTGACTTCAGGGCTGGTGCTCTATCCACTGCGCCACCTAGCTGCCCCAAAACAATAATAATTATAAAAAAAACTCATATTTCTGTTAAACTCTGAGATGGATACAACATGTTCCTTACATAAGCCCTTAGGGAGGGATTGCCAGGATCATGACCATTTTAGGAATGAAGAAATTGAGTCTGAATGAGGTTAGTAGACAAGAGGGTTGTGGTCCTGAATGAGGAAATATCAAAGAATTAGCAGTCAGTGCTTCTGGAAGGAAAAACCCCATTAGAGCTGAACTAGTCCCCTCCCATTCACTCTAAGAGCCTTAACCTTAATGGTTCTTAAGTCTATAGTGATTTACTGGACAGAGATCAGGGCAGTTAGGAGGCTCAGTGGATAGCGCTCTGGGAGTGGAGTCAGCAAAATCTAAGTTCAAATCCAGACTCAGACACTTAATAGCTTTGTGATCTTGAACAAATTACCAATTCCTCTTTGCCTCAGTTCACATACCTGTAAAATGAGCTAGAGAAGGAAATGGCAAATCACTGCAATATTTCTGACAAGAAAACCCCTAATGGGGCAGCTAGGTGGCGCAGTGGATAGAGCATCAGCCCTGAAGTCAGGAGGACCTGAGTTCAAATTTGATCTCAGACACAACATTCCCTAGCTGTGTGACCCTGGGCAAGTCATTTAACCCCAATTGCCTCATCAAAAAGCAAAAAAAGAAAAAAAGAAAACCCCTAATGGGCTCAGGAAAAAGCTGGCACAATTGAAAAATGACTGAACAACAAAAGTATACAGGGAGCCAAACCACAGAAGAAAAAAAAAGTAAAGAAAGTCTTAAAAGGGAGTCAAAACATTGAAAATGTCTGAAATAAATCCATTCAGCCATCCCTGTGGGGCAGGAAGGGTGAGACTTGTTTATAAAGGCCATGCTTATACTTTTCTCTGAGGACAGGGACTATTTTCTTTTAAATTTGAAACACCACTCACATAGTAAAACTCATAGTTAAAATAAGGGATTTTCTTCCTCTCTTTCCCCTTCCCTAAGGTGGGGAGCAATTTAATACGTGTTATATATGTACAATCACGTAAAACATATTTCCATATTAGTCATTTTATAAAAGAAGAAACAAAAAAGAGGAAAAAAGTATGAAAAAATGAAGAAATTTAAATTGTATTCTGTGTTCTGAATTCAGAGTCCCTAAAGTCTTTCCTAGATATGGATTGTCTTTTTCCTCAAGATTCCTTTGTAATTATCTCAGACCACTCTGAAGAGCTAGGTCTTCATATTTGATGGATCACTCTACTATGTTGTTGTGAATGTGTACCTCATTCTCTAGGCTCTGCTTACTTCAGTTTGCAACAATTCATGGAAACCTTTCCAGCTTTTTCTCTGAAATCTGCCCGTTTGAGATATCTTATAACACAGTAGTATTCCATTTCATTCATATATCCAAACTTGTTCCGCCATTCCCCAAGTGATCGGCATTTCCTCCATTTCCAGTTCTTACTGGAAGAAAAGCCACTATAAATATGTTTAAGTGTCAAACCTTAACTTAACTTAAGAACCTTAACACCAGCCCTGAAGTCAGGAAGTCCTGAGTTCAAATCTGGCCTCAGACACTTGACACTTCTTATCTGTGTGATCCTGGGCAAGTCACTTAACCCCAATTGCCTCAAGGAAAAAAAAAAGAAAGAACCTTAAGTGAAGGTTCTTTCACCTTTTTAAAAAAAATTCTGAGATACTTATCTACTAGCAGTATTGCTGGGTTAGAGGATATGCCCATGATTGCCTTTTGAGCATAGCGCCAAATTGCTCTCCAGAATGGCTGGAACCGTTCACAACTGCAACAATAGTGCACTGAAGTCCCAATTTTCCCACGTCCCCTCCAACATACATTATTTTCATTTTCTGTCATATTGGCCAGCCTAATAGGTATAAAGTGGTACCTTAGAACTGTTTGAATTTGCATTTTTTAAAATAAATAGTGATTAAGAGCTTTTTGCTTATGATTATGCATAGTTTTGATTTCTTCATCAGAAAACCACTTCTTCATGTCCTTTGACCTTTTACATTTTGGAATGACTTATTTTTATTAATTTGACTCAGTTATTCATATATTTGAAAATGAGTCTAAGTTTTTTTTTTTTTCCAAATCTGGTTGTATTCTTCCTGTTTGTCCAAAATCTTTTATTTGGTCCCAAATTCTTTCCTTCTCCAGATATCTGACAGGTAAACTGTCATGTGCTCTTAATTTGCTTAAGGTATCACCATTTGTCTAAATCCTGCACCCATTTTGAACTTATCTTAGTATACAATGTAAGATGTTGATCACTTTCTCCTTTCTTCCATACAGTTTTCCAGTTTTCCCAGGTTTTTTGTTTTTTTTGTTTTTTTTCCTCAGAAGCTAGGGAGCTTTAGATTTCTCAAACACTAAATTTCTATGGTCATTTACTACTGTATCTTCCATAGTTAATTTTTCCATTCATTCAGTACCATATTTCGTACACAGTACTAGATAGATTTCATGATTACCACTTTATAATATAGTTTGAGATCTGGCACAGTTAATCTAGTTCCCTTCCCATTTTTTTTCATTAATTTCTTTGGTATTCTTGACCATTTTTTCTTCCAAATGAATTTTTTTATGATTCTTTTCTAGCTCTATAAAATAATTTGGGTGGTTTGATTGGTATGACACTGAATAATTGAATTATTTTAGGTACAATTGTCATTTTTATTATGTTAGAGTTTTATGTTTATCCATGAGCAATTACCATTTTTCCAACAGCTTAGATCTCTCTTAATTTATGTGAAATGTATTTTGTATTTATATAAGTTCCTGAGTTTGTCTTGACAGGTAGATTCCTACATTTTCTATCAGTTTCAGTTATTTTATTTATTTATTTATTTTTTGCTGAGGCAATTGGGGTTAAGTGACTTGCCTAGGGTCACACAGCTAGGAAGTGTTAAGTGCCTGAGACCATATTTGAACTCAGGTCTTCCTGACTTCAGGGCTGGTGCTCTATTCACTGGACCACCTAGCTGCCCCTTGCTTCAGTTATTTTCAATAGAATTTTCTTTCCTATAGCTTGCTGCTGTGCTTTGTTGGTGTATATATGTATATATATACACATACACACACATATATACATGTATACATATATAATACACATATACACACATATATACACATATATACATATATACACATATATGTTGATGATTTCTGTGTTTTTAATATTCTGTGATGTGCTAAAGTTGTTAATTTTTCAGTTTTGAGTTTCTTTATGATCATTTATATGTACCACATGAAAAGAGTTAGTTTTGTTTCCTCATTACTGATTGTACTTCTTTTCATTTCTTTTTCTTTTCTCATTGCTAGAAGCTAACATTTCCAGTAAAATATTGAATAAGAATGGTGATAAAAAGCATCCTTGCCTCACATCCAATCTTATTAGGGCGGCTTCTACCTTATCCCCATTATGCTTGCTGATGGTTTTATATAGAAACTTTCTATTTTAAGGAAAGTTCTGTTTATTCCTATGTTCTCTAGCGCTAGCCTAGCTTGGGGAATGAGTCCTTAGATCATAGACTGTTAGAGCTGGGAGAATTTTTATGTAAAAATGTGCAACTTCAATGATTATTCCACCCTCTGCAAAGAAACTAAATACCCTCCTTAGGTGAGAATAATTATTAATTGCATCCATCAATCAATCAGTCAGAGCAAAAAGAAAACAGGGTATGTATATATCTTCTGGAATCAACTGAAAGAATTATTATTAATGATAATTATAAATAATACATTATAATTATTCTAGATAAATATATTCATATTTTCTAGGAACATTGTATGATTTTAACATGTGTGTATGTGTATGTATGTGTGTGTATTCCATTCCTTATTGGAAGGACTTTTGAACTCTAACGCAATTTTACTCTAATGCAATTTTTTAAATTTAACAATTAACATAGCAAAATGAAAAATCCTTTCAGTTAACTATAAAACCAAAACATGTTGTATTGTAGACATCATTTGTAAAACGCAACTTGCTTTCTCAAATTACCCTTGAAATACATGTATAATTCTTATAAGGATTTTGTAAAGAAGAAAATTAGACAAAAATATGCAAAAGATTAGAAGTTATTTATATTCATATAGTCATACAAACTAACAAGTCAAACAAACTTTATCAAGAACTCCCTTTATAATAATTGAGTGAGGAGGATCTGGGGTGGCAAGCACACAGAGAATATAAAGTTCATTATATTCGATCAGGAAATCGCATTTCTATATTTCAAAGCTGGATGGACATTGTAGAGAGGAAAAGAGACATCGTATGATGATGTGAGAATTTTAGAGTTTCTTTTTTGTTTCTTTTCACTTGGAAAAATAAGACAAAGATACTTGGTAAAATATATACATTTTTTTTTATTTTGGGGGATAATGCATTAGAAGACAAAATAGAGAGGGGTATTCAGGCATGTAAGAATGTCAGAGGGCCAGGAGGTCAGAATCCATTCCAGGTCTTGAATCTTATAGTAACTTGGCTCACCAAAACTCCCTTTTCTTATTGAAATAGCAGAGACTGCTTGTCAATATAATAAATTAATAATCTAGTGACTGAAGCAAAATGCAAACACGACTTTTTGGATTAAAGGCAAACCTTTGAATGTAGGACAGGAAAAAGAGCTCACAATAGAGACTTAAGGCAATTGGAAGAAAAATACTTGAGACAATGGTATGATAAACTTACCCTGATGTGTATCTCAACTATTTGCATCTCTGCCTAATTAACCAAGATCCTGGGTTTAATCAATTATATAACAGCAGATCTTATTTGTTAGAGAAAACTATAGGAACTTTAAAGTGTGCACTTTTTACCAAGTGCATGAGTATTTGAGGTATATATATATTTGTCTCTCTGATCTATATAACCTTTGAAGAGTTCATATTTGAGACTCTCTCAGCCTGGTCCCGGGAAATTCACATCCTTAATTTACTACAGAAGCTGGACTCCAACAGTGACCGCCGACAAACAGGGATAGAACCTTACATGAGTGGAAATTCATAGGAATGGATGGAGCTTCCGTGGAAGGGTCCCCACTTATACACGTGATAATTCAGGAAAATGGGGAATTAAATAATAGAAGTGAGGATAAAGTGGAAAAAAAGGTGATCACCAACAGGCACTTTATCACTGGCAATAATTTAGCATTAAAAATAGTTTATCATCAGGCTGACACAGGGGGAAGATGTCAAATAGCAAATAAATGGAGAATATAAGACATTGATATCATATAGGAATATATATAATAAGATAAAACTGATAAGATTGGTTATTGTCCAGCTGACATCAACATAGTATGCATATTGAATTCAGAATAAGGCAAAATCAATCAGATAGCAGGGACTGAGAATAGTATCTGAAAGTATTAATTAGTTAAAAGGAAAAGGACTGGGAGATCTTCCAATTTCTGTATTCTCTATTTTGGCATATATCTCCAACCCTCAGAGACAGTTCCTTTAAATTCTTAAACTAAATTTTTTTTTTCAGTATCCTGGAGGAAGACAGGAGGGCAGAGACTTCGAAGTCTGAATGCTGGAAGAGGGGAAGAATTAGCACCTTCTCCCCTCCTCCACCCTTCCTATTTGGATCTCTCATAGTCACAGACTTGAAGAAAAGCCAAATTCTTATACATAGGGGACTAGCGCACGAAAAACTTTAAGAGAGTTAAAGAAAGAGAACGGGATATTCCTTTTGAAATACAAATAGTCTTTCCAGCTCCTGATCTAAATAATCCAATTTAAATTAAAACTCTAGCCAGTTTTTTTTTTTTGCTTCAATTTCCTTAATTATTTGGCCCCAATTGTTCTGCTTCAGTCTACCTAATGGTAACCCCCCTTCCTTGCCATTAGGACTGAGTTATGGACCTTCTTACCCCCAGTACTCTACCCCTCCTTCTGCCTTTGTTTCCCTGAGCCCCAAAGTTTTATAAGAGTCCTTGGAGCCCTTCCTCAGGGGCTGGATACTTTGAGATACAGACAGCTGGCTAATATGGCTACCAATGCAAACTCCACTGCTATCAATAAACTATTACTAATCTCTAATCTCTAGTACTGCCTCAGTTTCTCTGAGCATTACATTATTTTAATATGCATTGCCAAGGTTTAAGGTTATTTTGAATTTTTAAGAAAATAAGTATTCTTTGCTATGCCACTTATCACCATGGTATTGTTTCTTAAATACACATAGGGAGAAAAATAGCACAATATTGATACCTTAAATAATAGGAAAAGCACAAAAATAAAATTTAAAAAATATGCATATAAAAAATAAAAAAATTCAGTGTGGTGAAGGTTTTTGGGAGCACAGGAAAGGAGGTATTCTGGATGCATCACTGATTTTAGGCCAATTCTAAAATGGAAACTGGAGGGATAATATGGTTACTCTAAATGAGTATCAGGAATTAGTGAAGGATATTAATTGGATAAAACTGTATTTGAAATTGGGAACACATGAACTGACAAAATTATTTCAAATTTTACAAGGAGATCCTAATCCAAATTCTAAAAAAAAAAAAAAAATCTACCAAGGAAGCTGGGATCAGTTGCAAGCAGTGGGAGGAGCAATAAATTCTTGTTACTTGGACAGAATGGGTGTATTTGGCTAACCAGTCTCAGAAGGGCTTTTCTGCTTGCCCTCAGATGGTGGTGACATGGATTCAAAGACCTTTAAAAAGACTTATGCAATTAACCAGAGATGTCCCACATCTAGTTCATCAGCCACACTCTAAAGATCTTTATTAGCTTCTGATAATGATTGGCAAGTTCTATTGCCTAGGTATTAAGGTTCAACTGATATTTTGTAGCTACCAATTTTACAATTCATGACTAGGTACCAAAAAAAGTTAGCTTCTTTGTATATGTATTCCATCTATCTGGACTGTAGATTGTGCCTCATATCCCTTGGAAAGATGAGTTTGAGAGATGAGGCTCAAAAAAAGCCCTAAATTTAAGATAATCCAGCAGTACCAAACCTTTTTTTGTTTACCTAAAAAGACCTTTGTCTCTTTTTCTGTAAAAACTCTCCTTAGCATAAAAATAGCAATGAAAACTTCATTTAAGATCTGTCTTCTTATCCTTGTCTTTGAACACTACTACTAAATACATTTGAAAATGCATAGCAGGAGTTATATACAATTATTCCTACACTGTATACTACTCAAGATCTTCTTAATATTGTTCAGATAGCAAATTTGCTGTTGTTTGAAACAGCCCCAGTCCTGAACATCCTGCTGATTAAAATATTTTTTTAACAATAACGTGTGTGTGTGTGTGTGTGTGTGAGAGAGAGAGAGAGAGAGAGAGAGAGAGAGAGAGAGAGAGTGTGTGTGTGTGTGTATGTGTGTGTGTAAAAGAACAGTTGATGCTTGCACAAGTAATAATACCTGGATAAGATTTTATTTTTTTATTTTTCAAGTTTATGGCATTATACAAAGTTGGGACAATTCTCTTTCCATGTCATTTTTGTTTTTATGTCCATTTCTGTGCAGAATGTCCAGGTCATATATATGTGTGTGTAAGCTAGATTTTGTTGCCTGGAAAGAGTCAGACAACCAACCAGAAAAAACCTCTGTGCTTTGTATGCTGAAAAATTTCCTGGAAAAGGGCCTAATCTTTTTTCTGTGAATTTAAAACCTCTGGCCAAAGGTTGAAAAAATGCACAGAAAAAGTGATTAGAAAATAACATTAAAATAATATCTTCTAGATTCTCAAAAGTTTCATGAGCAAAACGCCTTAGCAAAGTCTCAAAATTTTGAGAAAATTGATTATGGAAGTTGAAAATTAGTCAAAAACAACAATTAGGAAAATAGCAGTTTTTACTAACTTTTCTTTGAATCTTATCTTGTCTGGAGTAATCTCCCACTCCAGATGGGAGTGAGATTCTGGAGGGACTGCTAATGGGATTGTTGTCATCCTCGTCATTATTTCTTAACTTCTCTCATATGTTAAAGTAGTGTTTAAAAAAAAAAGCCTTATAGTGGTAAACTCAAAGCCTTGCAAAAAATTCCTGCCCAACCCAGCTTGGATGGGGGTCAAACTCTACCATTCTCAGAATCCTGTCTCCCCAGCTTCATCAGGGTCTGTCCAGCAACTGCTTGAGAAGAATCTGGGTGCCCCTGGCAGCACCCAGTATGGCAGCATGGAGTGTGTAAGACACTCAATCTCTTTATTTTTGGTAAATTCACCATTTATTCCAATTACACAAGTGGACTAGCTATGTAATCTATGGCAAATTAATTTATATTATCTGCCCAATTTTCTGATTTGTAAAGACAACTAATATTGATTGTTGCTTTAAAAAAACCCATGATATATGAATGTTAAATTGTTTCATATTTTGATAACTATGGGTTTTTAGATATGACCAATATACAATGCTAATGTTGAGATAAATAATTTTTACAGTGCATAAATTACATTAAACAAATTCAGATAGATCTCACTGGGCCTAGGAAGATAGTGTATAGAATCTCTCTTTCCTCCTCCTTCCCTGCCCTGAAAAAGGGATAAGAGGGAGAGAAAGAAAATATGCATAATGCAGTATAATTTGTTATTTGAGATATTGATGGTAAAAGTGGTTTTAAAGGAACTTGAAACAAAGCCCATTATAAGCATATATAAATTATAATCTAGTTGCACTAAATTTAGGAAAACAAAAGCAATTCACAGCTTAGTTTAAAAACTGTCAAAAAACAAAACAAAACCCAGCCTGCTTTTGAGTTATCTGGAATCAGATTTCTCAGGGCCCAGACACAAAAACTTACATCTTAACTCTTTCCTGGCTCACCAAGGAAAAATGATTTGTATAAAATTGGAAAATATGCAGAATGGAAATTCAGTTTGTCTGGAACATTTGATTGATATTTAGAAAATTTCATGAATTAAAGTCATATAAATCTCAAAAATCTGTTTTGGCTCAACAAAAAATACATGTATACATGTATGTATGTATATGTGTACAAGTCTGTATCTATATATATACACACATATTGTCTTGCCTTCTAAGCAAAAAGGCAATGAAAATCATCTCAGAACTCAGCTCAGCAGTTTAGAGACAGAATAGATATGGCAACTATTAAGAAAGTGAAAAGTCTACTTAGCTTTGCTCATCCTATCTCAAATTATTTTGTAAACATAAATTAAGGAATTAGGTATGTTTCACTGCTACTAGAAAATTAATAGAAAAATTACAACAAAAACTATTTGGTTGTTCTCAGGAAAAAATAAAAAAATTGTTAACTAAGCTATTTGGAGCTATTGTCAATCATGTTAAACCTAAATCTCGATTACTGTGTACAACATATCCCACCAAAACACTATGAATAGGGGCAGCTAGGTGGTACAATGAATAGTACACCAGCTCTGAAGTCAGGAGGACCTGAGTTCAAATCTAACTTCAGATGCTTAACACTTCACACTTCTTGGCTGTGTGACCCTGGGCAAATCACTTAACCCCAATTGCCTCAGGGGGAAAAAACCCACTATGAATGGTGGGGGTTGGGCAACAAACAGTTCAGCCTCTTCCCTGGGGCCACTGTCCAACTTTTTACTTCTAAGCTTGTCAGTTTTCTTAAACTTTCAGGATAGATAAGGCATCAGCCCTGAGAGAAGAGCCTGTTTAAGAGATATAGTAACAATGGGTCAGCAGCTAGATTGCACAGAGGATAGGGCACCAGCCCTGAAGTCAGGAGGACCTGAGTTCAAATCTGCTCTCAGATACTTCCTGTGTGACCCTGGGCAAGTCACTTAACCCCAACAGCCTCAGGGGAAAAAGAGAGAGAGAGAGAGAGAGAGATAGTAATATACAGAAGGAAATTATATATAAAATTCTATAAGTTCATTTAACGATCAATCCTTTGTACCAGGATGAGTTTAAAATATAAAACAAGTTAAACTATCTTTTATGTGTTTAAGTTTGGTAAACTTTTGGTGAACTTTGGTAAAAGATATTTTGTCTAGCCTTAAGTTGCAGTTAGTAGAATTTGATATTGGACATGAAAACTCTCGGGACAGCAACTGATATATTATTTTTGAGTTTTGAATTTTCCTGATCATTAAGTCAGTAACCTACCAGTTGAGAGAAATTTCTGAAGCTACTCAGAGAAATGTGACCCTAAACAAATAGGAATCTGTAATAAGAGGAGTTTTTGCTCAAAGTGAGATCCTTCTGACTCAGTTTCCCAGTTCTGTTTCTTTGTTCCCTACTTGATCATTCTTGAGTTTGATAAAGTACAACTATTATAATTGAATATCAATCTAAACTAAGGAAGTTTTATTTTGTCATGTGTGTGCTCTTAAGCTGAGGCCTGAAGAATCAGTTTTGATGGTATTATCATACCTCCATATTTTCCTTTTATGACAAATTCCTATGATAAGAGCAAATGGTCAACACAAATTCAACTATATGATATCTTGTTTTAAATATGAGAATATGTAGTCAATATATCCTAAATAATATGATAAATGAGTATTTGGCCTAATCATCTATTTGTTATAGATACATATAAATGTTTGGTGAAATAAATTATTTTTAGGTTTCCAAAATAATGTAAGAACAATTAATATGATTGTCCATAAGAATGAACTATTGGGGCAGCTAGGTGGCGCAGTGGATAGAACACCAGCCCTGAAGTCAGAAGGATCTGAGTTCAAATCTGGTTTCAGACACTTAACATTCCCCAGCTGTGTGACCCTGGGCAAGTCACTTAACCTCAATTGCCTCAGCAAAAAGTTAAA
>JAJPUD010004116.1:106842-159104 GCA_023553655.1 Myrmecobius fasciatus | reverse complement strand
AAAAAAAAAAAAAAAAAAAAAAAAAAAAAAAAAAAAAAAGAATGGACTTATTTTATTATTCATTTGAAACTAAAACTGAAACATTTTTAAGATTGGTATATACTGTTATGTCTTGTGATATACATATATTTCATTACCTGAAAATTGCTGCTCACTCTACATTGGTCCCTTTACATCTTATAGAAGTCCTTGTGGACTTGTCTTTCTATCTCATATCATCCTAACTTCTATTTGTTAGAATTGTTTTGTATTCTAGATTTTGGTCAGTTACAGCTGTATTGGCCAGCTTCGAGGAATTAAATCAACCTGTGGACACTTTAGTCAGGTCCAACTTGCCACCCCCTCCATAAAAATATGGGATCCTGCAAGTGACTTAAATCTACACCCATTTTCAGCAGGAAGCAGTTTCAGAAGATGAGATCATCCTCCTGTCTCCCAGAGGACTTTGAGCCCCATTTGTTTAAAGGGGGGGAGTGGAACTGATTGGTGAATGGGCCCCCAAATTATCCAGTCTCTGGATGGGTCTCCTGTTACAATGTATTTGGGACTTAGAATGGCACAAATTTTCACATCTCAGATATGGGATACAATGATGTTTTCAACCCCCTCAGAGATATACTGTACAGTATATTTTAAAATAACCATGGATATTTTTTAAGTGCAGATACTGTTTTAAGGAATGGCACTAGAATCCAAATCATGAATGTGTTAGAAGGATATATTGTAAAATGTTACAACTATGCTTTATTCTATCTTACTGGTTGTTATTATGGAATCTCTATGTGATATTGCCTAATAAGATTAATAGCAATTGGTACAGGTCAGCAGGTGAACAAGTTTGAGACAACATCAAGGAAAATTAGAAAATAGAAATAATAGAAGAGATTTATGGGATTACTCACAATTGGAATTCTAGCAGATATATCAACTATTACAACACTCACTGTTTCAGCTACAGCTTTTACAAAAATTATTCAGACTGCTCAATTGCAGAGAAATTAGCAAAAATATACCATAAAAACAAATTAATATAGATTATGAGTTAAAACAAGAATTAAACTTAATGGAACAATCATTCATATGGTTAGGGAATCATGCAAACGATTTGGAATCTCGATTACAGTTAAGGTTTTAGCAAAAAACATGGCAAGAAGCAGTGTCCATGGAATTGATCCTGACAGTGTAGCTAACCAAATATTTGAGTGGTTAAAAAGATAAATCCTGTAAATAATCTGACCTCTATGCCTTTGCATTTTGTTCCACTTGCATGTTTTATTTTGCTACTGATTGCCTTAGCCCCTTGTGCTGTCAAGTACGTTCTGCAATCATTCTCAACTGTGAGAACTGATGTCCATAGACTTTATTTTTAATTTAAAAAGGTAAGAATTATAGAAGGCCAGGAAGTAAGCATTCATTCCAGGTCTTGAATCTTATAGTAACTTGGCTCACCAAAACTCCCTTTTCTTATTGAAATAGCAGAGACTGCTTGTCAATATAATAAATTAATAATCTTATGACTGAAGCAAAATGCAAACACAACTTTTGGGATTAAAGGCAAACCTTTGAATGTAGGACAGGAAAAAGAGCCCACAATAGAGACTAAAGGCAATTGGAAAAAAAAATACTTGAGACAATGATGTGTATCTCAACTATTTGCATCTCTGCCTAATTAACCAAGATCCAGACTTAATCATTTACATCTCAGTAGATCTTGTTTGTTAGAGAAAATTATAGAACTTTAAAGAGTGTACTTTGTATTAAGTCTATGAGCATTTGAGATAAATATATATATATATATTTGTTTCTCTGATCTATAAACTTTGAACAGTTCATATCAAACTCTCTCAGCCTGGTCCTGGTAAATTCACGCCCTTAATGCACTACAAGAGCTGGACTCCAACACTGATACATGTTTAACAACCAATTTTAATGTTTTCTCCATCATTTTAAGTCTACACAATAAAAAAACCCCCAATAAATTAAACACTAAATTGTAGGATTTCAAATTTTTGAGGTGTATGTAGTCACATTTAAAAATTAATAATTGATTCCCTTAAGGTAATATGAATAAGTTGGCTCTAATATAACCCCCCCCCAGTCTTCCCTGAACAATTTTACAAATATCTATGTGAATGCAAAAGTAAAATTCGCTTGTAACCATATTTATCTAGGTATTAATTTCATTAGGGATGTTTTTATTTTATTTTCTCACTTTTTTCCTCCATAGCCTTGAGAAGTGATCCTTCAATGAACCTATCTTTACTCTTTGGCATTGCTTTTAGATTCCTTTTAGCCAATTATGCCATTACAAAAACTGATTTTATATATATATATATATATATATATATTGGTGTGTGTATGTGTAAAATCCATCAAATGTTAGACCTCTGCATCTGATATTAACATATATATTGTGACTGATTTCTTGGTGGCTTAACATAAAGAAAAATAAGCATTGCTTAACTTTCTTGGCATAGAGCCACAAAATAGGCTCTGGAGCTTTTTACTAGTATTTGAGATTTTAAAATATATTTTAAAGTTTATTTTTCCGACTACTCATTATTATACATCTTTTTAAGAAAAGCAATGTGAAATGTCTCAATTATGATTATGAATTTAATTTTCATCATTATTAACCTCATCTAAAATATTTATTGAATATATAAGTTTGTAGCACTCCTTTCAGAAAATCAAGCTCATTTGCATTTCCTCTTGGCTTCCAATAGTTCAATGACTTATGTAGGAGATTTGAATTTCATCTATTTGTCCCCATAAGGCAGAAGCCAAGTGGAAGTTGTGATTTAGGCTTAAAGTCGTGAAAATTTCCTAAAATCCAGAATTTTCCAAAATTGGAATAGGCTCTTTTGAGAAGGCTTTTAAACTTGGCATATTTGACTAGATACCTGCCTGATCCTTCTAATGTTGTTATCAGGAAAGTGTACTTTTTATATATAGTCCATGATTCAATTGGGTGTGACCTACTTAAAATTATTATTATTTTTTGCTGAGGCAATTGGGGTTAAGTGATTTGTCTAGGGTCACACAGCCAGGAAGTGTTAAGTGTCTGAAACCAAATTTGAACTCAGGTCCTCCTGACTTCAGGGCTGGTGCTCTATCCACTGCACCACTTAGCTGCCCCTACTTAATTTTTTTTTTAAAAGAAAATTATGCTCCATGACTCACAGCCATATATCATCACCAATAATGTTGCAACAACAGGAATTTGACCCATGAAGGAGACTGTCAACATACACACAATTTCTAAAAGGTAAATTACATCCCTTCCTTTTTACTCTTCAAATCTGCCCAATTCATTGTCCATCCAATATTTGTCTAAATTATAAGTACTGATGGATATATATTCCATGTGATATGTATCTAATTGTAAAATTTAAATCGGAGGAAATATTCTTCATTACTAGGTTTTTCCTGTGGATAATTAAGCCAAACTCTTGAGTAAGTATGTATCTCATTAGGTAGCTCTGAAATGTTTGGAGGCATGATGTAATGAGGCTAATAACACTTGCAAAAAGGAACAACTGAAATTTTATAAGGAACCCCACTTTCATTTAGACTTTCATATGGACTATCCTCCATATTTCATAACTATTTATTTTATCTGTTGGCTAATGTTTAAGACTCACCATAGAAATTTATTTTTGTTGTCACACCTATCAATAAGTCATATATTGTAGCAACTTATGAGACTTTCCTTGTTAGATCAGTCTTCAAAGCTTTATTCAACTTTTTTTCCCATAAACCACTACTATATTTTTCTATTCTTTTTTTATTCATGTGCCAAAAAAGATGCAATTATATTTGTAAACCCTGTCCATTTTCTTCCCACATGTATTACCAAGGATAAATTCAATGCATATAAATTACTCTCATAAGGGTTTTGTTGAGATGAGGGGAAAAAAAGCAGGGCAGCATTTGTTGTCATATTGTGGATCACCTGTTTTTAGTAGTAATTAAGCCCATAAGTATTTTGTCAATCATTTGGTATTATTCCCTTTTTCAGATATTCTGAAAATCAGTCCTTCATTGTTGTTAAACTGTTACTCTGAAATAGATATAGCTATTTGTTCCCACTCTTTGTTCTCTTTGGTGCCATTTGTATTAGTTTATATAGCATACTTGGAATCATGATGGAGTTTGACTCCTTTTAAGCTCAAAAAATGTAAAATAATTTAATAAGGTCAAAACAAAAAGATATCCTAACCTGTTTAAAATTAAGTTTAAATAATTAATTTTGTTAATTTGTTAGGTCAGTAAGTACTACTAAGGATATTAAAACAATGACAACTTATATGGAAAATAATTCTGTTTTAAAATTAAAGGTCAGTTTCTACCCTACCCAAATTTAAAAGATTTAAACTATGGTCTTAGTAGATTCTGCAATGAGATATTAATGTACAACTATAATAGGACTTTGAAATTTACCAACAATAAACCCACTGCTTCACCTACCACCAAGTTAACCTAACTCTAAATAAGGAACTGACATCATAGGACCAATATTTTTTGTTCCCTAGATAAATGTACAAAAGTTTGCTTCTATATTAGACTCACTTTCTACTTGTCTTAGGGTCATAGATGAATTGCTGGCCAGTTCATCTTTATTTCCTTCACCACCATCACCTTTGGATCATGAATTCCATAATTTAATTACTTCTGCTTCATCACTTCCACTTGAGCTAGTATTTATTTCCCATTTGGACTTCTTTTTCCTAGAAAAGATTGTGAAGTAAAAAAATATATATATTAAATCTGTAGTTCAGAGTTAATTATAATTAAGTGACCAAAAAAAATTCTCATGTAAAATTACAGAAATATTTCTTTACTTCTTTCCAGGTTTAAATGTTGGATTTTTCCAATGATCAATCAAAAAAATTTTTTGCTAATTTAGCAATATATCATCACAAATAAATAGTGCAGAACCTTTTGAGAAATAATATTTAAATATAAAATGGGGCTTTTCTGATATAACATTGCTGTTTTTATTCAAAAAATAAATATTTCTGGAAAATGTGTAAGTTTTAATTTTGTGAAGGACTTAAATGTGAAGTTACTTATTCTGCCACAATTTATAAACTTTAACATTTCATAGATTTAAAAGAAAATAGACTGAAAAGTGATTATTGATTTTTAAAATACTGTTGTTACTACTCTTTTTCTATAAGTACTCTGATTTTCTTTAATTGTTAATTTCTAAAATTCCATGAATACAAGGAGATTAGAAAAATATTCAAAAAACTTTCAATTTCTAAGAGCAAATTTTATTTTATACATATATGTATATATGGGTATAAGTATTTGTAAATGTATACATGTGTATGTGTACATGTATATGCCTATTTAT
The DNA here is from genome assembly GCA_023553655.1 of Myrmecobius fasciatus. Classification (NCBI taxonomy): domain Eukaryota; kingdom Metazoa; phylum Chordata; class Mammalia; order Dasyuromorphia; family Myrmecobiidae; genus Myrmecobius; species Myrmecobius fasciatus. Next base: position 153,742 of record JAJPUD010004116.1, on the reverse strand, counting down.
AAACATGTATGTGTATAAATACATATATTTATATAAATAGACATATATAAAACATACAAAATACATGGTGATTTATAAACTACAATGTGTGTATATATACACATAAACAGGCAGCTCTTTCCTAACAGTAAAATTTAATATGATTAGCTATCACATTAGAATGAGTTATCTTTTTATTTCATTTCATTACTATTTATAGAAGTATGAAATAAAAAAATACACATTTAGACATAAAGAAAGAATCTATCAGGGCAGCTAGGTGGGGCAGTGGATAGAGCACTAGCCCTAAAGTTGGGAGGACCTGAGTTCAAATCTGATCTCAGATACTTGGCATGTTCTAGCTGTGTGACCCTGGGCAAGTCACTTAACCACAATTGCCTCAGCAAAAAGGAAGAAGAAAGAATACTTACTTAGAATAATCATCTGAACTTAAACTAATTGAGGTTTCATCTGAATCTGATGGTATGTATTCATCCATCCTTTCCTCTTCAAAATAGCCCTGAAAGGGAAAAAAAATAATTTTGCTAAGCATTACAAGTCTCAAAAATTGGGGGGGGGGTTATTTCTCTTAATACTTAAGAGATGGTATAACATCACAGATAGTGGGGTATGGAATCAGGAAGTACTCAGTCTGTAGAATAAGAGCTAAAAAATCCTGAGAGTCATTTAGTCTGACCTCATACTTCTGAAAAATAATACAAGTGTTAAGTGGCAACGCCAACATTTGAAAAGACCTGATACAAAGCTACCATGCTCCCTCCAGTGTGCGATCCTATGCAATTCACTAAGTCAATGAACTTCAATTTCCTCATCTATTAAGATGGAGGCAATCATACCAGAGACACCAATGTCATAGAGACAGTATAAGTTTAAAGTGATGGAAATATAGATGTGGTAATATGTGTGCTTTAGAAAACATAAGTTGTTGTATAAATATTAAATACTGCATAAATAATTATACTGTATTAACCACACTTATTCATACATCCTCAAAACAAGAAGATATTATTTGCTATGTTCTAATGACCTCTGTAAAATGGGATTAGTAATATTTGATTTTTTTTTATCCTATCACAAGATTAATACCATCAAACGCAATCAATAAATTTTAATATGAACAACTTGCTCCAGTTCCAGTATGAGGGATTTATATGAAGTCCAGAATTTTTAAGTTGACTAGGCAACCTGTGTCCTTCCCTACATGTGCCTTATCATCACTGCAATCGAGATTTGAGCCTACTCTTTAACTGCCATGGTGATAAAAGTGGCCCTGTAATTGCAGAAGCTACTATTCCATGCCATTTTAGCAATGCCTTTGCTCTAACAATATGCATAGTTCATTGACTTACTGTTAATAAGAAACAGTATTTGGAAACCAAATTCTAGAATTTAAGTACAAGCTGAGGAAGTAGTCCAGAAGCTATTTTATACACATAAAGGATAAGATAAAATGGGCAGATGAAAATGAACCTTTCACAATTCTTACTTTTCCAATGATTATGCATTTTAAAAGTTCTAAAATGTTTAGAGAGACTTGGGAAAATTAAATTGAGTGATATAAAAACAACTTATAACAACAGTGTAAATTAGATAACTTTAGAAAACTCAGAACTCTAATCAATGCAATGTCCAACTCTAAAACATGATGAATAGCAGTATTCTGCCATTCTCTTCAGATGATGTGCTGCTGTGCAGAAATAATATTTATGGGTGTGGATTTGTTTTATTTGACTTCAATTATTTAAAAAAAACACAATCAAACTGATAAACTAGAAAGGGGGCTGCCTGTGTGTTTATGTGTGCATAAAAGAAATCAAAAGGAGGTTTAGTGGCAAGCTGTTCATAATGGTATTTTCATATAAACATCCTTTATAAATGATTTATTTCCTCTGTTGCAACAGCTACGAAAATAATACAAGTTGTGATCATAGGTATAACACCAATATTACTGATCAGCTGCTCTCTGGGACTTAGTGATTGGGATTCAGAAAGTAACCAAAGAGAGGATGACCATTTGTCAAGTTCAGAATAAAATTAATAAAGACAAAGTGCACTTAAAACATTTCTCCAAAATGCTGATTCTCTCAGCCTACCAAATAAAAATCACCAACATTTATATGTCAAATGATATCATAAATGCTCTGAAATGATCAATGTTTTGGATGACTGAATTCTTGCTAAAACCAACTACTTCAGCTCTTTTATCTTTTTTTTCTTTTGTGTTCTAATTTTATTTATGGGAGGAATATTGTGATTTAACTAACCCATGTTCATTAAAGCAATGATTATATGTTAGACACTGTGTTAGGTAAATGAAGTTACAAAAAAAAGAAATAATCTTGTCCAAGGAACTTACAACACACACATGCACAAATATAAGTAAAATAAATATGGGGTCATGTGGTTAGCTGAAGAAAAAAAACACTAGTTTGGTGATCAATAAACACTGAATATATGGTGTTGAAGTTTAAAATATGAAAATATAAATTATGAGGACTTTTATGTATGAAAGTAGCACATTCTAGACACGGATATGCAGTGCAGAGTCACAGGAGTTAAAAATATATGAAGAAAGGTAAGAAAATAGGTTTCCTTGAAACTCATTAACATTTGAACCTGGTAAATATAAGGTAAGCTTGGTTATAAGGAATTTTCAAGTCAAATTGTCTAATATTCATTTGATTCTAGGGAAAGTAAAGAACTCCTTCAGTTTAATAGAATGGGGAATGATTTCGTTGGGCAAAATATGCTATGAGTGATAATGGTCTGAATTTAAATGTTGATATAAAAGGTATTTTTAGTGTAGAAATGCCAACATTTGACAGTTTGGTGGTGTGAAAGAAAATACAAAATAAAAATAAAAAAAAATAATATTGATACTTTCAATATTGGAGGTCTAAAGATTAGTTTTAGACATGACTAATTTGAAATATTTCCTGGTTATCTCATATGGAACGTGGAATAGGCAGCTGGGAATAATGAAACTCAGGTGAGTCTAAGGAGGGAAATGGTAAGACTACAGAGAGGTCACAAAGGATGAGGTTTAAGAAAAGACCATTAAATTGGCAATTAGGAGGTTATTAGTAACTATAGAGAAAAAAAAGTTTTGGCTAAATGATACAGACAAGTCAAAATGTAGTGTGAAAACAGGATGTATCTAGTGTAGACAGCTTCCTCAAGAAATTTTGCTACAAAAGGGAGGGGAGATTTGACAATACCAAGCAGGAATAGATCAGAGAGTTTCTTGAGAAACATGGTAAATATGTTTATACTGGAACATGAAGATCACTAAGAGAGTGAGGAAGATAGATGGATTGAATGAGATCAATCTCCAAAATGAATACTAAAATACGAATAGCTCACCTACCTTGTTTTCTTTGCTATTATAGTTCACTGTAAGCACTATGGATGAGTCCAAATTCTGCTTAATATTTGGAAGTCTTGGAAGAACTTTGCTCCTGCCTTTCCTCTCCTTCCTCTTTACTAGTACTTGCTGTACCTGATAATAAAAAGTTTGTCCAGTTAAACTACGATCATAATAGAGTCCTTCCAGTCTCGGCTTTCCTATCACTTAATTACAACTTTGGTATCATTTTCCATTCTTCATACTCATACACTACATGTTCTCCTAGCTTTCAAATCATTTTGACATAAAATTTGTTCTCTTTTTTTTTTCAACTACAAAGACAAATCCCTTACCACCTCTTTGTAGTCTTTTAGTTGGTCTCATTGTTTCACATTCCAGCCCAATATTCACTCAAACAAAATTGTTGGGGTTTTTTTTTGAAATTTTTGTTGTTAAATTTTCAGCTTCAAACTATATTATGCCTACTTCTACTTGTCAGTTCTATCTCTGAAGATGGGTAGCATCTTTCTTCATAGGTCCTCCTGTAGTTAAGTATTTATAATACTAAGAATAACTTAGTCATTCAAAATTGTTCTTAGATCACTATTGCTGTTAGTGTGTACAATATTCTCTAAGTTCTGCTCACTGTACCAATTAGTTCATGCAAATCTTCCCATGTTTTTCTAAAATGACCAAGTTCATCATTTCTTATTGCACTAGTACTCCATCATGATCATGTATCACAACTTGTTCAGTTATTCCCCAATTGATGGAAAACCGTTCAGTTTCCAGTTCTTTGTCACCACAAAGAGCTGCTATATTTTACAACATTTTTTAAAAAATATTTAAAACAAAATAGAAAAAGCAAGACAGAACAAAGAAAAACCCCAAACACTGTCATGTGCTCATGATAACATCAGAGAGGAATCAAAATATGTAACAATAATTTCCATTTCTAGAAAGCATATATAACAACAGAAAACATTAACGTACAAGTTTTTTAATTTAAAATTTTTTCCTAATTATCTTAGGAAACAGACCAAATATGTAAGTTTAATAACTTTTAGGATATATATTCCACATTGCTTTCCAAAATGGTGATGTATTCATGTTCTACATGCCCACTAACATTTGTCATTTTCTCTTTGTATAATTTTAGCTAATATAATAGGTATGAAATAGCACTTCAAAGTTGTTTTAATTTGCTTTTGTCTATCAATGTTTAGAACATTTTTTCAAACTATACATGACTTTAAATTCTTCATTCAAAAACCACCTGTTCATATCCTGAATAATACTTACATCTGTACTACTTTATATCTGTTTATATCTATGCTTTGAGTGTTTTTCAATAGAATAAGTATTGTATTTTGCTGAATTTTCTTCTATTAATATAATTAAACTCAGACATTCCTTGATCACAGTCTATTACTAAAAAAAAGTTAGGAATGTGGCAAATAACATATTTAGGGAAATGATCATTTAACAAAATAGGGGAAATAAAGGTCAGAAAGATAGGGGGAAAATCTTAAAAGGTAGTAAGATAAGTAGGAATAGGAAAATGATGACAAAATAATGACAGGCAAAAAAGAGAAAATAATAATAATAATTTTTAAAAAGAGCAATCGAGAGCCCAAAATTTTTGAGAATAAAGAAAGGATAAAAACGACTGGACTTGGGGCAGCTAGGTGGCACAGAGGCACCAGCCCTGAAGTTAGGAGGACCTGAATTCAAATCTGACCTTAGACACTTAACATTTCCTAGCTGTGTGACCTTGGGCAAGTCACTTAACCCCAATTGCCTCAGCAAAACCAAAACAAAAACAAAAAAACCTACTGGAATTAAAAAGCTATGTATCTGCAGCTAAAATAAATTGTCAATCAAGAAACATTAAGTACCTATTATTCACCAGATATTATCCTAATCACTTAGAATACAAAGATAAAAACAGCATCTTTTTCTCTCAAAAAATATAATAGTCTAAAGGGAAAGTAACTTGCAATCTACCTTTATTTGAATATCTTAATACTTCAAGAAGGTTGGTGGAGGTAAGCATAAACTAAGAGGACAGGATGAAAAAAAGAGATAAAAGGGTAAATGGAGAAAAGATAATTTGGAGGGAACTACATAGAAACCGTAACTGCAAATATGAATGGGATGAACCTAAACACAAAGTAGATAGATTAAAAAATAGAGATACACATATGGGAAAAGATGGAGAGGGGGGAGAAAAAGGAGGGATTCTTGGAAAGGGGCAAGTTAAGTACTAGCAAGACCAGGTGGCAGGTAGTAATAAAGCAGAGGAGTCAGTAGAAATAAGAAATAAAAGATGCACACAAACATAATAATGATCAGAAGTAGAATTTATTAGAAAAAAAGCAGGGGTAGTAATCATTGGTCCTAGACAAGGTCAAAATTTTAAAAGATTCAATGAAAAAAGAGAAATCTACATTGCATGTCAGCCAAATTTTTTTTCAGCTTTAAAAACTAATTAATTTCTTTTTTTTTTAAATTAAAGCTTTTTATTTACAGAACATATGAGTGATTTTTCTACATTGAGCTTTGCAGATTTTTTTTGTTCCAAATTTGTTCCCTCCTTCCCCCCGCCCCCACCCCTAGATGACAGGTAGTCTAATACATGTTAAATATGTTAACTTATATGGCAAATCCAATATATGTATACATATCTATACAGTTCTATTACTGCACAAGAAAAATCAAATCTAGAAAGAGAAAAAAAAAACTACCAAAGAAGGAAACCAAAATGCAGGCAATAATCGCCAGAAAGCATTAAAAATGCTGTGTTGTGGTCCATACTCAGTTCCCACAGGCCTCTCTCTGGATGTATATGACTTTCTTCATGGCTGAACAATAGAAACTGGTTTGAATCACATCATTGAAGAGAACCATGTCCATCAGAATTGATCATCATATAGTCTTGTTGTTGCCATGTATAATGATCTCCTGGTTCTGCTCATTTCATTTATCATCAGTTCACGTAGGTCTCTCCAGGCCTCTCTGAAATCATCCTGCTGGTCATTTCTTACAAAACAATAATATTCCATGACATTCATACACCATAATTTATTCAGCCATTCTCCAATTGATGGGCATCCATTCAGTTTCCAGTTTCTTGCCACTACAAAAACGGCTGCCACAAACATTCTTGCACATGTGGGGTCCTTTCCTTCTTTTATGATTTCTTTGGGATATAGGCCCAATAGAAACACTGCTGGGTCAAAGGGTATGCACAGTTTGATAACTCTTTGAGCATAGTTCCAAATTGCTCTCCAGAATGGTTGGATGCGTTCACAGTTCCACCAACAATGTATCAGGGTCTCAGTTTTCCCACATCCCTGCCAACATTCGTCATTAGCTTTTCTTGCCAATCTGACAAGTGTGTATTGGTATCTCAGAGTTGTCTTAATTTGCATTTTTCTGATCAATAGTGATTTGGAGCACTTTTCATATGATTAGAAATAGTTTTAATTTCTTCATCTGAAAATTGTCTCTTCGTATCTTTTGACCATTTATCAATTAGAGAATGCCTTGAATTCTTATATATTTGAGTCAATTCTCTATATGTAATTTTAGAAATGAGGCTTTATCAGAACCTTTGAATGTAAAAAACTTTTTCCCCGTTTATTGCTTCCCTTCTAATCTTGTCTGCATTTGTTTCATTTTTACAAAAACTTTTTAACTTGATATAGTCAAAATTATCTATTTTGTGATTAATGATGATCTCTAGTTCTCCTTTGGTCACAAATTCCTTTCTTCTCCACAGATCTGAGAGGTAAACCATCCCATGTTCCTCTAATTTGTTTATAGTATCCTTCTTTATGTCTAGATCATAAATCCATTTTGACCTTATCTTGGTAGACAATGTTACGTGTGGGTCAATGCCTAGTTTCTTCCATACTAGTTTCCAATTTTCCCGGTAGTTTTTGTCACATAGTATGTTCTTATCCCAAAAGCTGGGGTCTTTGGGTTTATCAAACACTAGATTACTATAGTCATTGACTATTTTGTCCTGTGAACCTAACCTATTCCACTGATCAACTACTCTGTTTCTTAGCCAGTACCAAATGGTTTTGATGACCGCTGCTTTATAATATAGTTTTACATCTGGTACAGCTAGGCCACCCTCATTGCTTTTTTTGTTCATTAATTCCCTTGAAAATCTTGACCTTTTGTTTTTCCAGATGAAAAATTTGTGGGATGCAGCCAAAGCAGTAATAAGGGGAAATTTTATATCTCTAGATGCTTATTTGCATAAAATAGAGAAAGAAAAAAAATCAATCAATTGGGCTTGCAACTAAAAAAGCTAGAAAAAGAACAAATTGAACCCCCCCAATCAAATACCAAATTGGAAATTCTGAAAATATAAGGAGAGATTAATAAAATTGAAAGTAAAAAAAACTATTGAATTAATAAATAAAACTAAGAGTTTTATGAAAAAACCAACAAAATAGATAAACCTCTAGTTAATTTGATTAGAAAAAGGAAAATCAAATTGTTAATCTCAAAAATGAAAAGGGAGAACTTTCCACCAATGAAGAGGAAATTAGAGCAATAATCAGGTTATCAAATCTATTGGCATAAAGTTGGACAAAGTAACTCCTAAGTGAAATGGAGGAATATCTACAAAATATAGATTGCCCAGATTAACAGAAGAGGAAATAAATTACTTAAATAGTCCCATTTTAGAAAAAGAAATAGAACAAGTCATTAATCAACTCCCTAAGAAAAAATCCCCAGGACCAGATGGATTTACATGTGAATTCTACCAAACATTTAAAGAACAATTAACTCCAATATTATATAAACTATTCGAAAAAATAGGGAATGAAGGACTCCTACCAAACTCCTTTTATGATAGAGACATGGTACTGATACCTAAACCAGGTAAAACAAAAACAGAGAAAGAAAATTATAGACCAATCTCCTTAATGAATATTGATGCAAAAATCTTAAATAAAATATTAGCAAAGAGATTGCAGAAAATCATTCCCAGAATAATACACCATGACCAAGTAGGATTTACACCAGGAATGCAGGGATGGTTCAATATTAGGAAAACTATTAGCATAATTGACTATATCAATAACCAAATGAACAAAAACATATGATTACCTCAATAGATGCAGAAAAAGCATTTGATAAAATCTAACATCCATTCTTATTAAAAACACTAGAGAACATAGGAATAAATGGAGTTTTCCTTAAAATAGTAGCATTTAAAACCATCAGCTAGCATCATATGTAACGGTGATAAACTGGAACCATTTCTAATAAGACCAGGAATGAAACAAGGTTGCCCACTATCACCATTACTATTCAATATTGTATTAGAAATGCTAGCTTTGGCAATAAGAGAAGAAAAAGTTAAAATTAGAGTAGGTCATGAGGAAACCAAATTATCACTCTTTGCTGATGATATGATGGTATACTTAGAGAACCCTAGAAAATCAACTAAAAAACTATTAGAATTAATCCACAACTTTAGCAAAGTTGCAGGATACAGAATAAATCCACATAAATCATCAGCATTTTTATACATCACCAACAAAATGCAACAGCAAGAGATACAAAGAGAAATTCAATTTAAAATAACTGTCAATAGTATAAAATATTTGAGAATCTATCTGCCAAGGGAAAGTCAGGATCTATATGAGCAAAATTACAAAACACTCTCCACACAAAGTCAGATCTAAACAATTGGAAAAATATCAAGTGCTCTTGGATAGGTCAAGCAAATATAATAAAGACAATACTACCTAAACTAATCTATTTATTTAGTGCTATACAGATCAAACTCCCAAGAAATTATTTTACTGACCTAGAAAAATTAACAACAAAATTCATCTGGAAAAACAAATTAATTGTCTTATATATGTATATATGTATGTGTTAAACATATATATATATATACTATATATACATATATCTGTACATACACTTGTATATGCATAAATACATTCATATTTAACTGCAGCCTGCTTGGCTGAAGGTGCAAGGGAAGAAAGGGGGATAAATGATAAAGTAAAAAGTGCACAACAGAGAATAAAAGAAAACCTATTAGGAAGCAAAGATGGAAAGTTATTAATACAATGTCTTCTATTATGACATAGGCTTTCTTGAAATGGAATTTATTGTTACATATTTTGAACCCTCCCTTACATTCTGCTATACATGACACTTTTTTCTTTTTTATCTTCTTTTTTAATATTTAAGTTTTAAACAAAACTTCATAAAGAAAGGCTGGGCCTGAACTGAGTACAAGGGATCAAGTCTAAAAAAATTTAAACTGTGTAGGGAGAGACCAAAGAAGCAATCATTTCATACAAGTGAGAAACAAAAGAAAGAACTGATAAAGAAGCAAGCAAACTGGGAGGAAGTCAGATAGTATAAGAATCTTATTAGCGTTATTACTAAGAAGGAAAGAAGAAGTCTTAGAAGGATTAAGGAGTAGGAGGGCAAAGTAGCATGAAGAAGTCAAACAAGCATGAGGATAGAGAAGGAAAAGAGTGAGGAAGACAGTGGGGGAAATAGGAAGGAGAAAAACAAACAAGTATTAGTTTACTCATAAAGCAGAAATGGAGAACAATTAAACTGTTAAATTCAGCATCTTGTTGCTTACAAGTAAAATGAGACATGTGTGTGTTTGTGTGTGTGTGTGTGTGTGTGTGTACATAATACACATCTTAAAAAGGAGACAAAAAGATAAGATAAAGGGCAGGAGCAGACTTTCTTATATAAAAAGTTGGGGTGTCAATCATGATTTTTTAATATATTTTCCAAAAAAAGAGAAACAAAAAGAAAATCCCTAGAAAGCAGGGTTACAGAGGTTCAGACACAATTGAACAGCAAATTAAGAAGAGGGAGAAAGGAAAGGAATTAACAAAAGGGATAACCAAGAAAGTAAAAGTGAATTCCAAATAAAAGGAGCCAAAGCAAAAACAAAGAGATTTTTTGAAATGTAACCTATTTTCTAACAGGTTCAAATAAAAAAAAAACACTTCATCATCATTGTGGCAAGACTACTATTAGTTCAGAATGAAGCAAGCTCCCAATGAGAAAAACTTGACAATTGTTCCAATGAGAAACTACCTTGAAAAAATTTATGGTGATCAAAATTTGACTATATTTACTAGTAATAATGAGCTACAACTTTTGGGAAAGATAGCAAAGCAATTTGATTACAGTTTTGTATGAAACATTTGGAAAGACAGGTAAACTAAGGAGCCCTTGGTAGGCTGATTATTTCCTGATAGAACACTAGACCGTGCTCTATAGCCTGTATTACTAACATCAAATTGCTTGTATCAAAGTGAATCAGAAGTAGGCCATAAACAACGTTTTTAGGAACATTCTAAATCTCACAACTATAAAACTGGTAATAATTTTGGGAGCAAAGGGAAAAGAATATTAAAGTATTAAGATCTTCAAATAAAGATAGATTGTAAGTTACTTCCTCTTTAGACTATGATATTTTCTGACAGAAAAAAAGATTCTGTTTTAACTTTCTTTGCATTCTTCCTGCTTAGTATAACACCCAGGAAATAATAGATGCTTAATAAATGTTTATTGATTGACAGTTTATTTTAGCTGCAGATACATGGCTTCTTTTTTTTTAAATAAAAAAGTAAAACGAATTTTTTAATCAAAACACTAGGAAAATATGACATAGCCTTGAAACACTGAACAGTGAGGCTACGCTGATCACATTCAATAAGAAATTGGTATAAAGAGAACAAGATCTTTTCCAATACAATTTCTGGTGCTAAAATGTTGCTCAAAGTTTTAACCAAGAGTTATTCAGATAACTGGATAATTGGTGCTAGTTGCCTGTACTCTGGGATAGAAAAAAGCTCTCCCTTGCAACCTGCCTTTGCCCTAGAGGTTTATATTGTCTCCCTATTCTTTCCATTCCTAAGAGTGTGCCCTAAACACAGGTTGTTTCCATTGAAGAGGGCAAATCATTGAATCAGGGTCAGGTAACAGTTTTTTTTTCTGCTTTGAGGTAAATTAACTTTCTCCTAAACCAATCATCTATCATCCCATTAAACAAGAGGTTTAAGATGTCTGTAAGCAAAGAGAGGCTCTTTTGGCCATAAGTCAAAATCATTTCATTAGTCTCAAACACATAGCTTCTTAAATCCAATAGTTTTTAACCCTTCCTTGATTCTCCAAAAATTTTGGCACTTGATTGCTCCCTCTTTCTGATTGTTTTCTCTTTTTTTGCCTGTCATATTATTTTGTCATCATTCTCCTAATTTCTAATCCTCTTCATATCTTGCAAGATGTTTTCCCCTCTCTCTGACCATTATTTTCCCTTTTTTGCCCACTGGCCATTTCCCTAAGTACATTATTCTCCACATTCCTGTTGTTTTTTTCTCATAATAATGGACATCTATGACTTGAGGCACTACTGGCAAAGGCCCCATTCCCAAATGTCACCATTTCCACTCCGGAGGTCACCCCACTTATACTGGCCACCAATTCCCCCGTCCCCCAACCCAGGGAATAACATTAACCTGACCACTCCTAGTTTTCTTGCCAAAAAGGAGCTCTCACCCAGGGTCTTAACAGCTCCATCACAGGCACAGGAACTGTCACTCCATTTTTATATCCATCACAGGAAGAATATGCATTTCCTCAATTCTTTATGGTTATAGAAAGTATTCTATGTTTTTTTCAGTGTTCTTTCTAATTACAATATTGTAGTATCTTTATATTAGTACATATCTTCCAATGTTTTTGACATTTTTATACTATTTTTACAAAATAAACTTTAAAATTAATTTTCAGCTAAACTACTTACCAGCATGTGTTTTAGAAGTTTCAGTTTTCATTTTACTTTTGTCACTAACTTCAGGCTATTAAAAAATCATCTTTGTCTTCCTCCTGCATTGGTTCTGGTTGTACAACCACATCTCCTACAATTTAATAATAATCATTATGCAAATGATTTGAGAACAGAGTCAACCCCCAATATTAGAATTAAAAATTAGCCTTTAAAAACCACTGGATAAAACAAAATGGCAGATTTGTTCCAAGATGCTAAGGGATTTCATCACAACCTCTTACTTGCAATCTGGAAGTTTCTAGAACCAGAACTGTGATAATCTAAATGAAATTCTTGAGAAAAAAATCCAAGGGAGGAAGGAGGAGCAGTAATATTCTGTCTTTATTCTTTCCAAAATAAGACATTAGAGGGAAAAAGCATTCCAAAGATTTAGCATTTCCCACGTCCTTTTAGAATTTAAGCTTTATTCTCCAAGACTAAAGGTTCAGAGAATTGCCTGCCCTGTGGCTTAACTTCAAAGCTGTGGTAATAAAAATAGAAAATCAAGTCTCTGATCCAAAGAAGCTCTCATTCTCATCAGCTACAGCACACAAAGGAGACTGCATATATAAATCAGACAATCATTTAGCATCTGTCTGCCTCAGTTTCCTCATTTATAAAAATAGGGGAACTACCACACAGCTGATGTGGGCCTGAAATTCAAGAGTTACAGTGGGCTTTTTATACATAGCTCAGGGTGTCATCTGTATATGGATGAAAATTATATCCTTTAGTGCAGAATAATCACCAAGAGAAATGAAAGGCCCCAAGGCAGAGAGGTGCAATATGAATAATAAGCAAGCAAAAAAATGAACAAGAGAGAGGCAGGAAAATGAGTCCAAGATAAGAGGTGATACTATAACAGGAGTATCAACTGTAGCACAGAGATGAACATAGGATTAGAACTGAGAAGGAGGGTAAAATGATTTTGTAGCTCAAGTGTCCCTGGCTACTTTGGTAAGAGCATTTAGGTGTATACATCTACAAGTGCATGAAAATAAGGCAAAACATGGCTGAACTAGAAGGCCAAAGACTTGAGCAGGGAGTGAGGCGCCCCTCCATGTCAAGAAGTTTAAAGCTCATCAATATGGCTGATGCACCCCAAGGTCAGTATCTAGGTTACTAATGGGTAGAAATTGAAGATGAACATTGGAGGCAGACACCAAGATCAGGAGACAACCCAAGAAGTGGCAAAAAAGGCCAAAGTTGCCCAAGATAAAACCCAGCAGCTTTTAACTTAAAATGTAAAAATCATCTTTAAAAAAACCTATTTCAAAGCCATTTCAAAAATTACTAATTTGCCGGTAGTTTAAAATAAGGGCCTACTTACCAAAGAGGTTATTAATGATAAATAATGACAAATTATTTTGAGTAAGCCATGTTATTTTTTCTTACCCGTTTCCTAATCTGTTCTATCAGGGATTTAGATAAATTCTAAAATCCTTTCTGTCTATGAATCTAGTTCTTCTATGATTAAAATTTCATGATAAAAATTAGTTTTATACAACTAAAACCAAATTTTCTACCCCTAACTAGCAGTGTTAACTTTGAAATATGTAAAGAATTAAGATACAACATAAGTTCTGTGAAGACTTGTCACAAGAATATCTGAATGTTCATCTGACTGAAATTGATTAATAGATTCATCCACCATCTATCCATCATCAGAATCCATATGTTCTTTCCTAAAGAAAATTTAAAATCTATGTTTATACTTAAGTCAAGTGAACGTTTTCAGAAAACTGGCTTCCTTGGTGAGTGTGAGTAAAGTTGATAGGAAGATATTTAAAACAATGTTCATAATTCCATACACAACTCAGTATTAACTTGTATCACTTCATACCTTGAATTCTTCACAAAGATATAGAAGGAGAAAGAGCAGAAGACAGAGACAAAAACATCAGTTGGATGGACAACAGCCTTGGTGTGTTTGTACTTTTAAAATAAATCCATGTATTTTGGTCAGAAACACTAACCTCTCAGGGCATGATAGCTTCAGTTCTTCCAGATGGCTACTACCCTAAAAAGAAAAACCAAATATAAATGTCAGTGAATCCACAGTTTTTGTTTTTCAGTTGTATACAACTCTTTGTGACCCTCATGTGGGGTTTTCTTGGCAAAGATACTGGAGTGGCTTGCCATTTCTTCTCCAACTCATGCTACATGCGAGGACACTCAGACAAGCAGGGTTAAGTGACTTGCCCAGGATTATGTCAGGAGTAAATTTTTGAGGTCAGCTTTGAACTCAGGAAGATAAGATTTTCTAAATCTGGGTCATTCTGTATTAAGTCACCTAGGTACCCAAAGTTGTCATTATTCAGTCATTTTCCAGTTGTCAGATTGTTCATGACATCATCTAACAGATCCCTCAGTTTACTTCAGTAAATTACAGAACAGACTTTCCAACTGTATTGAGTTGAGCTCAGAAGATGCAAAAAGTGGCAAAAAAAGATCATCCTTGTACTGAAGAAGCAGACACGCTAATAGCAAGATAACAAGTAAACAGATTAAAATAAGCTACATAGTGGATAAATGGGAAAAGTTCACAAAGGGGGACAAGGGAATCATGAGGGGCTAGAGAAGGTTCCTGAGCAGGCAGGATTTTAGTTGAGACTTAAAGGAACAAAATCCATGGCTAGAAATGAGTAAGGAGGGTATTGCAGGGATGGGGATAATCAGAGAATGGACAGAAATGAAAGATCTTGTTCAGGGAATGGCCAGGAGGCCAGTGTTACTGTATTATAGAGGGTAAGGTAAGAAGAATATGAAAGATAGAGGAGGGCTAGGTTGTGATAGGGTTTGAAAGCCCAAGCATTTTGTAGTTCTTGCTGTTGAACTTTATTGATATAGAGGACTAAGGAGTAGAGAATGACATCATGGAAACTGTGGCTTAGGAAAATCACTGTAATGATTGAAAGGTGACCAGTGGAGTGGGTAAAAACTTCAGTCAGGATATTGTAGTAGTCTAGGTGTGAAATTATAACGAGGGGGATTATGTACAATTATGCATAAAGGGGAGAGAAAGGGAGTATTTGAGAGGGTTAAATCAATAAGATTAAATCAATACACCTGGATAACAACTTGGATATGGAAAGTGAGAGACAGTGAGAAGTTCAGAATGACTGCTAGGCTGTAAGCCCGAGGGACTAGGAAGATGGTGGTATCCTCTTCAGAAACAGGAAAGATAAGAAAAATAATCTTGCACATACTAGGTTTAAGATGTCTCCTTCCCATGCAGTTCTAGAAGTCTGAAGGGCAGGTGGAGGTACAAAGTGAGTTTGCACTTTTGTCACATTCTAGAATCAATTCTCAGGTAACAAGTTTTTCCTGAGTGCCTGAGCTGTTCCTATTATTTGTTCTTTTCTTTTGTCCATTTCCCAGTCTCTTCCCTATTTCAACTAGACTTTGGTTCAGGGGAAGCAAATCTATTAACATGAAGTGGAAGGCCCCTAAACATCTCCCCTAGCATTTCTTGGATCAAAGAAATTCAGATCTCTCCTCCCCCCTTCTCTCTCTCTTTTTTTATTGTTCTTTGTTTCCTTATGATGAAATTAACTATTAATTTTTAATATTATTGTGTAGGATTCTCCAAATATCCTATTATCTAAAAAAGTTCTTTCTTTGCTCATACTTATTCTTATAAGTATTGGCTAATATAGTTAGAATTTCTAGAACTGATTAATTATAGTGCTGAAAACAAGTATTTTTACTTTAAACTATGTTGTCTTTGAAAAGATTTTTTTTTAATTTCACTCTTTATATATTTTTCTCATATTTAGACCTATATTGTTTACAATAATTTATTCCTTATGATTGTCAAGGACATCAGCATACTCTTAAAATGCCATTTTTTCCATTCGCTATTAATGCTTTATAATCTTTATTTTTTAAAATTAATTTTATTAAAAAAACATAGTAAGAAAAAAGAAAAACAGAAAAGAAACAAAACAAAATAGAACAATGGCATGTGCCCAGCAGAAAAATCAGGGAGGTTTCAAAATACATACAAAAAATGAGGAGTTCAAGAAAAAAATATATATATATATGCATATATATATATATATTAGTAGAAGAAATTATATTCATGAGTGTGTCTTTTCTTCACTTCCTTGTAAATTGTTCTTTTGTTCTTTGCTGTGAGCCTTGTTTACTTTATTCTTTTTGTCCCTTTCATTTCCCCTAACACCCCCAAGAAGGATATAATTAAGAAAGGATATATTTATGCTCATACACTTTATTAAATTATATATTTAATATTTAATAATACAATGAAAATTATATATAATATATTTAAATTATATATTTAAACTTAAGTTAATAAACATTATACACATAAATAATATACACAGAACAAGAGATATCAGGAAACATGAATTTTTACTACACATAGTATATTGTCTTAGTAACTAGGCATGAGTCATATAGAATCTAAGTGAGTTACATGTAATAAAAGGCTTTTTTTTTTTTTTTTGCTGTGTCCAAAGAATTAAGAATCAAAAACACAACTAGTGATAAAAATTCACTTTTCCTTTCCTGGGTCGTTTATTTAGATTTACAAAAAATTTTTTTACCATAAATTCCAAAATAATGGAATTTTTTTTAAATGTTCAAAATTCATTTGCAGTCGGATAAATCATACTTACCTCATCACTAGGATTTTCCATAGAAAAAAGGTCACTATATTGTGCCACAGATTTTTTCTAGAAAAAAAATGTAAGATTAAAACAAGTCAATTCACGTTATCAATAATTAAAAGATAAGAAAATAAATATACAATAATGTAAAGTTTTACAAACAAATTCAGTTAAAAGTTTAAAGAGCAATTAATTCCAATACTACAAAAACTGGAAAATGTAACAAATACTGTCTATGGAAAATCAAATCAAATGACTTTCAATATTGAGAAAGACACACACACAGCAATAACTGTAAAAGGGTTGAGGAACAGGAAAAACCTTTGGTTAAATGAGGTTGAGATTGAATATAAGTGGGAAAAGACAGAAAATAGAGCACTGAAAATAAAAGAAAAAATCTTCAGAAAAACATAAAAAGAACTTATGTTTATTAAAGGAAATGACAATAAGTGAAAAATAGAAGTAAAAAAGATGTTTTTAAAAGGAGAAATATTTACCTTAGGAGCTAGATCTAAGGGGACTTTCTCACTTTTTTTTTTTCCTTTTTTAAATGGAACCTACCTACTAAGTAAGTGGAATAAACGAAATTGATTGGACAGGAAGTCAACTGTTGTGCCGAAAGAACGAAACCAGTCTCTCGATTCTAGAGACTACATCTAGATTCCAGGAATGAATTTACCACAGAAACTGAGTCTTGCTTCCTCTTCCCCTCCCTTTTCACTCCCTGTCCTTTTTTTCCCCCTGCTTCCCTCATAATTTCCTCCCCTACATCTGTCATTTTCTCCTCTCCCTTTCCTATCTCTTACTCTCTTTTCCTATTTCTCCCCTTTTTCCTTTTCATCTTTTCTTCTTTTTTTCTTTTGACATTATTATGCTACTGTGTCATTTTAAAACTTTTGTAAAAATCATCATTGATGAATATGGAATTGCACATAGTTAACCCATATCAAATTACTTCTTGTCTAGGGAAAAGAGAGGGGGGTGGGAAAGAGAAAAATTTGAAACATAAGGTTTTGCAAAATTGAAGGATGAAAACTAAAATTGTATATATTTGGAAAAAGAAAATACTATAATAAGAAAATAAAGGTGATTTTAAAAATCATTGACTTTTCACTCCAAATATTTAAATAATTGCTAAATTTCCATCTCTTTTTTCCTCACAAATACAGCTGACCCAGGCAATACATTAGCACTTCCTTCATATTTTTATCTTTTTCACAACTGCCAAATTATCTTTTTCTAGAGCATGGCCAATCATCTTCTATTATTCATCCATGGTGAACAAACCAACATCTTTTGTATCAGGTCTAATACCATGTAGCAAAAATATTTTGATTCCTTTTCCATTTGGAGAATTTTCTGCAATGTCACCATTAAAAACTCATTCTCATTCTCATTCAAAAGCAATGCAGTAGCATTTTGTTCTTTTTTTCTATATTCCAATAAAGTTTGTTATCTTTTTAATCTTAAACCCGGGGTAAGTAGCTGTGGAAAACTATGATGATTAATTCTCCATTTGACTTGACACTTTACCTGCTGTAAAATACCTACAATTAATTGACTTTGACCATTCCCTTTCTCGTTTTCCTCCAAAAGGAAAAAAAAATTGAGACTTGAGGAAAGAAACATCAAATTTTTTTTCTAAAATATATTTGTGATATTTCTGAAAACATTATTAGCATGGCTTTGCAGTGGCCTGGCCATATCTCTACAATTTTTCCTTGGTTAGATAAATGATCCCACCTACAAGAGGAATAAAGGATTCTCTAGCAATTCATCTTCTCTTGAGAAGATACAAAAACCACCAAGCAATTTATTTTACCTAAAAACTTAAGCCATATCATAATATGTTTTAAACAAACTTTCTTTTCTTTCAGTTACTCAGTTCAATTCATAACATTCAAGCTGCTGGATGACAAGTCAAATTGGGGTTCTAGAGTCTTCAAAAAGAACCCATTCCAAAGCACTTTGTATTTACCCAGTCTCATCATTCAGTAATAGACTCAAGTGGTAGAATTTTATTTTTCCTTTCTTCCAGTTATTGTAGCTTTGGGAGTTCTTAGAAAGAGTTGGGCTTCCCTCTTTTGTTCCGTTTTGTTTTATGAAGAAAACAAGACAATCCTTAAAATTTGGATAAAATATAATCTATTACAAAATGAGAAGGAGCTTCTAACTTACAATGACATTTACAAATTTAACACACATGCCAGTTTAAAAGATTAAAAATTACAACTAACCAGAATTTTAGTTTATACAACTTCTGAATTTTAGCTAAATGTTCCGATCAAAACTTTTGATTGTTTCCCAAATGTTACAGAGCTTTTTTTGAGCCAGGAAAGGGTTGAAGTGCCAGTTCTTACTTCAGAGTTCAGTCTACACCCTGGAATTTTCACTGAAAGTACTCCCCAAACTTTCCCATTGAATTTCTTTCCCTTTCCAATCCACCCACCCCTACTGAAAGTTGGAGAGAGACTCTTCTTCCATGTAATTTTATATAGAAAGCTAGATAAACCTGCCAAATTGTCAAGAATCACTGAAGAATTAGTTGACCTTATTTAATTGTAATTTGCTGACCTTGCTATTAAATCATTTCCCAGAAATAAGCCTCAGAAGAATTTTCTTCTTTACAGATTATAATTTGTTATCAACATTACAATGGAGTATTGTATTAGAAAAGTGAGCTATAGCATTAACTCCATGGAAAAGAAATGGAAAAAATTATCCACAAAGAGAAAAACAATAGAACACAAAATCATCATCATTGCTCACTTAGAGAACTCTAAAGAATCAACTAAAAACTTAGATAAAATACGACTACAGGAAGAAGGGAGAATATAAATAACCCAAGAACTTAATCAATATTCTCTAAATTATCAATAAATTCCACCAGGAAGAGAAAGGAAGATAAATTCCACTGAAAGTAACTACAGGTAGTGTAAAATAACTGGAAGTTTACATGCCAAAATATAGACAGGAACTGAATGAATACAGTTCACATTTTAAACAAATAAAAGCAGATCTAAATAACTGGAGAAGTATGTATGAATTGTGCACGGTTAGGCTAAATCCAAAACATCAAAATGATAATACTATCTAAATCAATTTACTAACAAAGTGCAATACAAATAAAATTACCTACGCTTCACTTTTTTTTTTCTTTTGGGGTGGGGTTAAGTGACTTGCCCAGGATAAGACAGCTAGGAAGTATTAAGTATCTGAGGCCAGATTTGAACTCGGGTCCTCCTGACTTCGGGACTGATGCTCTATCCACTGTGCCACCTAACTGCCCCAAATTATTTAAGTATTTTTTATAAAGTTTAAAAAAATAACTAAATTCATCTGGATGAAGAAAAACTGAAAATATCAAGGAAATTAATGGGGAAAACAGGAAGAAAAGGGGCTTAGCAGTACCAGATCCTAAAACTACATTACAAAGCCAGTATCATTTAACAATATATCACTGGGAAAGAAATAGAAAGACTGATCATTGGGTACAAAATACACAGGAGCAAAAGAGCACAGTATCCACTTGTTTGAAAAACTACATGATCTTAGCTATGAGAAAATTCACTATTCAATAAAAACTTATGAAAACTAGCAGGTAGTCTAGTTAGAACAACATTTCACAGAAAAGACAAAGTCAAGCTGCAAATGGGTATATTCCATGAACTTAAAACTTAACTTCGTAAAGAGAGGCACATGGAAGAAATTAACTGCTCATTGTATGAATAGGGGAAGAAATCATGACCAAGCAAAAGACAGAAAGGGTCAAAGGAGACAAAATGAACAGTTTTGGTTACATAAAATTAAGAAGCTTTTCTCCAACAAAAAAATCAATGCAGCTAAACCTGGAAGAGAAGTGAGAAGTTGGGAGGGGGAGACAAAATAGTCAAAAACTTTTAAGTGAATCATTTGGCTGATACTTTACATAGTGTGAATTTACCCATGGGTGTGTAAAAGGGCAGGAGAGAGACAGGAAGGAGACTGTGAGGCCATGGAAGAGGGGCTGGCACATGGGTCAAGGATCGGGACCAGATACAAGGAATCAAGAGCAGGAGGAACACATCCCTGCAGGGACTAGTTACAGGAGAGCCTGGCAGGAACAGAAAGAAAGAACATGGCAGGAGGCATGAACATGGAAACCTGTGGAATGGGACAGACATGGTACTCCAAAGTAGATGGACAAAACACCAAACCCTTAGGAGGGTGGGCGTAATGAAACCAAGCTCTCTTCCATCAGCACTGAAGGTCTTAAGTCAAGCCCAGATCCATCAGTGGTGGTGGCTGTCTCTCTGTGGATCTGTTCTTCTGCTTTTTGTTGGAGAAATTTTTAAAAGGTTTTTTTGGGGATTGATGTGTGGAAGCCACACAGTGCTGTTCTGAAGTGCAGGAGCAGAAAGAGAACCCAGTACTCTATGGTACAATTTACAGAGGCGTTTTTTGGGAGTGCAGATTTCTTGGAAAATTCTTTGTATAAAGTCAAATTTGCATAATGTGAATTGATATAAAACATGGATCTGTACTCCTTTCTGTTCCCACTGAGTTTTCTCCAGAGGTCTTTGATATCTAAGTTTTCTAAGATTCTATTACTGTTCTTGACTTCTTTCTTGTTTATTTTGTGGTTGCATTTATCTAGCTCTCAGAGGGACAAGATGAGGCCTTCCACTATTATATGTTTCTTCCTGTAATTCATTTAACTTTCCTTTAAGAATCTGAATCTTATGCCTTTCTGCACATATCTCTTTACCATAGATGTTACTCTATTGTCTGTGGTTCCTTTGGTCAAGATTTAATTTCCATGCTAACCCCTTTTAATCAAGGTTATTTTTGCTTTGGCTTTTTTACTGATACCACGCTTTCTACCCTTTCATTATTTTTTCATACCAGACATAATGATTTCTGCTCCAACCCCCTAGTTCAACTCTGGTTCTCTTTTTTCCAAGTGTGGTTCTTGCAAAAATAAACAAACATTGCTGAATTCCTGTTTCTAATTCCTTGATCTTTCTAATTCCCTTTGATCTTCAAGGAAATGTTAAAGATCAAGTGGGACTGAAAATGAAACATGAGAAGACATCATTACCTTTCCTTGTCCAAGAGACAAAAAGTCCACCTTTTCCTAAATATACATTATACAATATACAACCAGCTGTGCTCAATTTTCTATTCTTCCCTAAAATTAATAGAAAAAGATATCTTACATGGCAAGGCTCTCATGGAAAAATGGCATGATCAATGAGATATCCTGATGATGTAAGAAACAGAAAACATCAATAATTTTAAAAGAAGTTCAAATATCTCAAAGGAAATAATGGATGGATGGGAAGGAGGAAAGAAAGGGTGAGGGGGGTTAGTAATTATCAGTAGTAGATCTCAAAATATACTACAAATCCAAGATTATGAAACCAATTGCTATTGTCTAGTACTGACTTTTCCTGAAACCATTTGGATTTTCTTGGCAAAGATAATGGAGGGGTTTGACATTTCTTTCTGCAGCTCATTTGACAGATGAGGAACTGAGGTAAACAGGGTTAAATGACTTGCTGAGGTAGCACAGATAATAAGTGCCTGAGGCCTGATATGAATTCAAAAAGATGATTCTGACTTTATGCCTCACAAAACACAGAAAATAATTTCAACTTGTTAAAAACTGAAAAGTTTATCAATGAAAAACATTGGGTATGCAATTTACAGAAGCAAAAAATAGAATTATTTAATGTTTAATATGTCTAAAGAGAATAGATTGACGGGGGTGAGAAAAGACACTATTTAATTAAAGGGATAAATATAAAGACAAAGCAGTTCTCCACTTTGCCTGAAATTTGATAGGGCACAGCAACTATCACACCAACTGTACAATTATATTACAAGTTCATACAGGACAGGAATTAGATGTAAAAGAGCAATCAAAAGCAGATTAAAAGAACATGGAATAAATTACTTTTCATATTTATGTACAAGGGAAGAGGTTATGACAAAAGAAGCAAACAAAGAATGGATTAACTCTGCTTCTATAAAGTTGAAATACTTTTGCACAAATAGATCAAATATAGTTTAAAAACAAGATGAAAACCCTTAATTAAGGAAAAAATATCTTTGCAGCTCTAAGGACTGGTACATATGCAACATATAGAAGGAACTGATTTTAGTTTCCAAGATTAAGAGCCATTCTCCAATAGGTTAAAGGATATGGAACAGGAAGTTTTCAAAGAAAGAAATCCAAGTTATTAATAGGACAAAATGCACCAAATCTCTCATAATGATAAAAGTGCACATTAAAACAATTCCCTTCTTTCAGTTTTTAAATCATAGAAATAAGAAGGTTCAGGAACAATTTTCCATTTTTGTTCTGAAACAAGCTATTTCAAAAGTCCCTTTCACCATGTGTTGGTTATAATCAGAACTAAATATAACTATATCATAAATTAAATGTCAGCAAACAAAAGAGACCATAGAGACAATATGGAGAAGGGGAGGGGAAGAGTTTCTAACTTAAAATCTTACAAAAAAGAATGCTGAAAACAATACTTAGACACAATTTTAAAATACTTCTAATGGAAAAAATTTTAAAGGTGAATTATTTTGTCAAGTGAGAGAGCTTTAGAAATAAAATGATCACTATTATTTTGCTATGTAACTTTATATTTTTGTAAGGGGAATTTTATTACAGTAAGATATGCTCATATTCCAATAATTTCCATTCCCTTTGATCTTCAAGGTAAGATATTACATGAATATTAGGTTTTATATATATATGTGTGTATATATGTATATGCATACATATATATATATTTAAAAACCAAAACATTTTCTAAGCTGCCTCCTTTCTCTAAAGCTCTAAGTCCAAGCTAAGGACGGGAGGAAGGGAGGCAGAAAGAAAGGAGGGAAACATCCTTCTGAAGAGGGGAGCGAAGCAGTGTTACCAAAGGCTTCTCCCTCCTGGTCTCCAGCGGACCCCAGCCCAATCTCCTACAGCCTCCCACCCACCAGGGTCCCAGCCCTGCAGTCAGAGTCCTGGGCGGGCAGGGAAAGCCCCGGAGGCGCGGGCGCACATAAACCCCCACCTGCATCCACGCAGACACTCTCATACCCAGATCAGGTACAGAGCACTGGGAGCACCCCCCCACAGCCCCCTCCCCCAATGATTTCTCTCGGCCCTTATCACTCAGCCTGGCTTGGGGAGGGAGCCGGAGTTCATCTTCCACATGGAAGTGAGCCCAGCGCTGACCATGGTACTAGATCCCTGAGGCCCGGCTGCTGGGGTTGGGGGTGAGGGGCAGCAACTAAAGTCACCTTGAGGTGCTTGAGGGGCGGTCCCTTTACGGAAACTAGGAGGGGAGGACACCGAGGGGAAGGAGGAGGTCGAGGTAAGGACAGATGACTCTTGAGAGTTACAGGCACAGCTGTACCTGCGGTGGTATTTGGGCTACTGTCATTAAGGCAATAGAAAACAAACGTGTAGGTGGGCTTCCCAATCATAAAGCTCTCTAAGCATGTCCTGGAGACACCTGACACTCTTGTTTCACCCAGGAACACTTCTTTTGGGAAAACAGAAGGGATTCTCAGCACAATACAAGAACTTGCTGAGAGTCTTTAAACAGGAGCTGCCTCCTGATTCTGTTGTCCCATCAGGGTTTTCCTGGGGATATCACTTCCTTCAAAAGGGGTTCAGTTGGTTTCCTCAAAAGGCATCAATAAACATTCTTCAGTAAGTGGCTAAGTACCTATGGATATCCAAAGGCCAGAGGACACAGAGTAAACATGGGAGTATATACACAAGTATCTCCATTGTTATCTGAACCCTTGTAGCAGCACTGGGGCTCCTTGCCAATGGCAGAGATTGCCAAGATGAGGCATGACAGTTTACCCTCTGGAGTTTATGCCTGCAAATACTCTGCAATTTGTTTTCATGCAGACACCTGGCAAATGTCCCAGAGGTGCCACAGATGCCAGCCCTACAGAAATGGGAATCTGGAAAGAGAAATCTGGGCTGCTCAGTATGAAGGCAGGCTCAGGAACTAAAAGAAGCCAGTTTCTGGGGGATGGAATTCAGGAGAAGATTGAAGAGGGGACAAAAGAGGGATGAGAATGAGGGAATGTGGAAGGTGGAGTGGGATGACGAGTGCCAGAAGGGGAGGCTTACTTCACACACCTATAAACAGGTAAGTGTAGGAACTTCTATCTCTCTCAGATAAGGATGGGGATCTTTGTGATGACTGATGGGAAGGGGAAAGGGTAGATGGAGGCAAATTTCCAGCTGCATACAGACTCCCTCCATACTCAGGGGGAAAGGTCACTCCCTCCCCCTTTTTCTCTTCCTCTTCCTTTATGTCTGACTTAAAAAACTGCCAGCTGGGCTGGTCCCCACCTAGAGAAAACAGAAGAGGGAGAAGAGAAAGGAGGGGGCTGTATCCTGGCAAGCCCAGAGTACTGGAAAGCTCCTCCCCTCAATCATTTCAATTTCCATCACCCAGCCTGTCAAAGGGAGGGTGCCAGAGGGCATCTTCCACTTGCAGGAGGGGCCGGGATTGAGTAGAGTCACAGGTTCTTGAGGGCAGCTGATGGTACTGTGGAGGGGGAAGCGCTGAGTTCAGCTTGTGGTTGTCCAGGTCACTCACTTTATGGAATCAGGGAGAGCAAAGAAGTATAGGGATGGTACACTAAGCTCCACAAATGAGAAGAGCCCAATAGCTGCAACAGCCAAGGAGTCACAGCCCCTGAAAGGGACTTTCATTCCAGACAAGCCTCAGAAAGGAGAAGAAAGGGAGTGGGTCTGGCAGAGGGGCAGCTCTCAGCCTCCTTTCTCTAGGCAGGAGGAGACAAAAGCAGGCCAAGGGCTAGAAGGCACACAGAGACACCTGGGCATGTTTGCATGTCAGCCCCTGGCAGTGTCTGGGAAGAGGAAATTCAAGATATTTGTTGCTGGGCAATTCCCCCATCTAATGAAAAGGTGAGGCAGAAGCTTAAAGATCCTCTCAGGATTTAGGATGCTACCTCACCCACAAGGAGCGTCACTGAGGGGACCCAGTCAGAGGGTCCAGGCATCTAGCCAGGAGCCCCTAGAGGCTCTCAAAAACTTGCCTGGAGCATGGAGATCTGAGGTGACTCAATACCCTTAATAAACACAGTGGAGGGTCCATAGTTAGTCCAAAAATTGTCTCTCAGGTCATCCCTGACCAAAGAAGCTGGGAAGATTAATGGCTAGTTCTGCTACTTGGCTGATAGAGAGGCAGCCATGTCAGAGGTTCACCAACAGATGAACCTAAGGAAATGGGCAAGTGACCAAGCCCAGAAGCCATGTTCCAGGCAAAGTGGAAATACAGCCACTGACAAAGACAATGTACAAGAAAAGAGCTGGTCTGAGCTAGGAAGTATATTTGTTAAATAATTTGCCAGTTTAAATTTTAAAAAAAGCCAAACTGAAGGTCATAGTGGTGATAGGAGGTGTCTGAGACCACACTTCCAGTGAGTGTCTACAGCTAGCAAGATAGGAAGTGAACCTGGATTTTCCCATCTCAGAATTCAGGGACATGTCTATGAGATTTTGCTGCCTTTCTCATCCCACTTGCCTTTTTTATGATGGTTTTGAGATTGCCTTTAGAAATTTTCCAGAGAACAAGGTGGGAATTTTGATTATTTAACAGTCCTCAACCCACCTTCCTTTCACATATTTGTGAATATACACACTAATTGAGAAAAATACATAGAATAAGGAGAAAGCAGTTTGGCAGAAATTTCATAGGACCTCAACATCTCACACCAAATATCAAATGAAACTACAAATGGATACATGAATTAGATGTAAAAGGGAAATCAAGAGCAAATTACATGAGCAAGGAGCAAATTACTTTTCATATCTGCTCATAATAGAAGTTATGACTGAACAAGGAACAGAGAAAATAAAATGGATCAATTCTACTTCTATAAATTTGAAGTGTTTTGGGGAAAACAGATCAAATACAGTTAAAACCAGAAGTGAAACACTTGAGGAAAAACATCTTTGTAGCAAAGTTCTGAGGATTGGCATATATGCAACATAGAGAAGGAACTGATTTTAGTCTCCAAAATTAAGTGCTATTCTCCAATAGGTCAAAGTATATGAACAGGAAGTTTTTAAAGAAAGAAATCCAAGTTATCAATATGGTAAAATGCACCAAATCTCTCTGCATAAGAAAAGTGCACATTAAACAGTTCTCTTCTTTCAGCTGCTAAATGAGAGAAATATGAAGGTTCAGGAACAATTCTCTAGTTGTTTTGAAATCAGGTACTTGGAAAGTCCCCTTCATCAGGTGCTCATTTTAACCAGAACTAAATATAATTATAGCATTAAATTAAGGGACACTAAACAAAAAAGACAACAGACAATATGGAGAAGGGGAGGGGAACAGTTCCTAACTTAAAATCTTACAAAAAAGAATATTGAAAACTCTTTACACTAAATTAAAAAAAATATTTCTAAGGAGAAAAATATTGAAAGGTGAATAATCTTGTAAAGGGAGAGAGCTTTAGAAACAAAATAATCACACCTTATTCTATATAAGCTTAGATTTTTGTAACTGGGATTTTGTTACAATAAAATATGCTGGTATTCCTATAATTTCTATTCCCTTTCATCTTCAAAGCAAGATATTACAATAAGTATTGGGTAATATAGATTTAAAACAAATTCTAAAATATCTCCTCTCTCCAAGGCAAGGATGGGAGGAAGGGAGGCAGAAAGGGGGAAAACGTCCATCGGAAGAGGGGAACGAAGTAGTGTCCCCAAGGGCTTCTCCTTGCTGATCCCCACCGCCCCCCAGCCCACTCTACTAAACCCTCCCATCCACCAGACTCCCAGCCTTGCAGACAGAGCCTTGGGCAGGCAGGGGAAGCCCCGCAGGAGCCGTGCACCCCCTCCCACACCCACACAGACATTCTCACACTCCGATTATCATTACAGACCTACACAACATATCAAAAACAAAGGTGTGGATCCTCCCAGGCCCTTCCACCCACCCTTCCACACTTCTGGGCACTAAGAGAAGCCAACTGGGGAGGGAGGAGGTTCATGAAAGGAAAAGGAAGGGAAGAAGGGAGGGGCGGAGGCAGGAGCAGGGGAGGGGGCACTCACTTCTCACAGCCGCTTAGGCACCAGCAGGACCCTCGGGATCCGTCAGTCTGGAAAATGGGGGTAAAAGAGAGAAGGCGTCTCAAAGGGTAGGGAAAGGGAAGAGAATTGAAAGCAGACCTTCTACTGCTCTAGTTCCTGCACACCCTCACACTGAGACAAAGACTTACGTTTAATAGAAGGTAGGAGGGGGCAGTCAATTTGACGTCACCGGAGGGCGGGGCTAGTCTTCCCCCGGAGCTGAGGAGGAAGGGAGGAGACAGGGGAGGGGCTTTTGTGACGTCAGGTCCAAAGCAATAGGAGCCCCCCCCGCCCCCTTCTCAAGTCATTTCTTTTGACCCCCATCACCCAGACTGGCTAGGGGAAAGGAACAGTGCATCTTCCACCTGGACGTGGGCCCAGCGCTGACCATGGTCCTAGATCCCTGAGGGTTTGAGGGTGAGGGGTAGCAACTCCACTCAGCTTGGGGTGGTTGAGAGGCGGCCTGTTTACAGAAACTAGGAAGGGGAGGACACACAAGGGAAGGGGAGAATGAGGGAAGAGTATCCTGAGCTCCACAAAAGGCAAGAGCACAAAAGCTGCAGCAGCAACTGAAAACCACCAGCGCTTGAATGGGATTTGGATTTCTTACAGGTCCCAGAGCGGGGCGGGGCGGGGCGGGGCGGGGGGGGAGGGTAATCTAGGGGAGGGGCTCACCCTGTATACTAAAAGGTCAAAATGGGTACATGATTTAGACATAGTGTGATACCATATGCAAATTAGAAGACCATAGAAGTTTACTTGTCAGGGTCTGTGGAGAAGAGAAGAATTTAGACTTAACAAGAGATAGAGAATATTAAGAGATGTAAAATGAGTTATTTTGGTTACATTAAATGAAAAAAAGAAAGGTTTTTGCACAGATACATGTTGATGCAGTTTATTCAGATCCATAGCTTTGGAGTAAATACTTTCTAGCTAGTGTTCTTGCTATGCCATTATTTTCATTTGCTAGGAAAGGAAGGCTACTGATTGATAAGTGGAAACACAGAAGGGAGGGTTCCTCAATTAGTGCAATACTCCGGTTAAAGTAGCAGCTACACCTTCTAGTACTATTGTGGGATGGAGGAGTCAAATAAGGTAGTAGTGAAATAAAGGGTCCTGCCATAAGGGAGATATTGAGTTGGAGAGTAGCCATACAGAATGAACAGGATGGGTCAAGGGGTTAAAATTCATATCATCTGAGGATAAAATAAACTATGGTTTCTCAGTTATTTATTCAATAAACATGTGTAAAGTCTAAATACAAAGTATTTGAGAGGAAATATAAAAGATAAAGACAATCCATTTTCTCACAGTCTACTAGGGGAGGCAATATAGATGTAACTGAAGTACAACCAAATAGTATACAAGAAAAGCTAGAAATAAACAAAAGAACAAAATCCCCAGAGACAAACATGTCTAGGAAAGGCTTCTTATAGAAAGTTGGATTTTAACCAGCACCTGAAGGAACCCAGGGAAACCAGGTGGGACAGATGAGGAGGGAGGAGGGCCAGCCTGTGGAAATGGCCAGAGCCGAAAGATGGAGTGTCCTGTGCAAAGAGCAGCAAGGAGGAGGTGGTCACTGGATCAAAGACCATGTAGAGGGGGAGTGTGGGGTGTAGGAGTGCACAGATGGGAGCAGTGTGTCATGGGCTTTGAATGCCAAAAAGAGGATTTTATATTTGATCCTGGAGGTGATAGGGAACAGTAGGAATATCCTTAGGTGTGTGTCTAAGAGGAGTGGTGATATGGTTAGACCTAGTGTTTGGAAGATCTCTATGGCAGCATGGAGGACAGATGACAGTGAGCAAGAGACCTATGGCAGGAAGACCACCCAGCAGCTATTGGAGGTCAGGGTTCAGAGCAATAGGTTTTTTTTTGCAAAAAGAAAGATTTAGCTTTAATGTAAGAAACATCCAGCCTTGGGGCAGCTAGAACGTGAGGTGGATAGAGCACTAGCCCGGAAGTCAGGAAGACCCGAGTTCAAATGTGATCTCAGACACTTAACATTTCCTAGCTGTGTGACCCTGGGCAACTCACTTAACCTCAATTGACTCAGCAAAACAAACAAACAAACAAAAAAACCAAAAAAATACCCAGCCTGGTGAGGGGAAGGAGCTGCAGTGCATTTTCTACTTGCAGGAGGGCCAAGGACTGAGCATGGTCCCAGGTTCCTGAAGGCAAGTGGTTGGAGTTGGGGGTTTGGTGGGCTGCTGAGCTCAGTTTGGGATTATTGGGGGTCAGATTCTTTATGGAAAACCAGGGGAAGAAGGACAGGGAGGTGAAGGGACCATTTTGAGTTCCCCATAAGAGAATAGCCAAGTAGCTATGGCAGCCTCAGACCTCCAGCCCATGAAAGGGACTTGAATTCTGGACCACTCCAGAGCAGAGAAGGAAAAAGGTGTTCTGGGGAAGAGGCAGATCTCAGCTTACTTTCTACAGGCAGGAGGAGACAAGACCAGACCACAGGCAGGGAGAGACATGGAGTTACCCTGACATGTGCCCATTTCTACCAGTCACGTAGCCTGTGCTGGAGGAAACTGGAGGCAATTGCTGCTGATCACCTTCCCCCTCCAATGAAGAAGGAGAGTTGAGACAGAAGCTTGGGCATCCTCCCAGACTCCAGGATGCTGCCCTATGCATGAGGAGTATCACTCAGATGACCTAAAGCCTCTGAAGGAGTACAGGGGCTGTACCACCCCTGGAGACAGAAAGGATAGGTATGAATATTTAATGGATGTGTAGGACTTGCAGAATAGAAAAATTCCTCCACTAACACCTTCACTACAGGCAATCTGTGCTCTCAGAAACTTGCCTGGAGCATGGTGACCTTAGGTGACTCCAGTTTCTCAATAAATTTAGGCTGTAGGTGGTGGAAGGTTGAGAAGTCAGACCAAAGACTCTGCTCCAAAAGCTGAGGAGCCCAATGGTCATGCTCTTCTACTGGATGACAGAGAGGCAGCAAAGGCAGAAGTTCACCAGCAGATGAGTCCAAAGAAGTGGGCAAACAACCAAGTCCAGAGGCTGTGTACCAAGCAGTTTTAATGTAGCCACTGACAAGTATAAAACTTGGAGGGAAAATATACAAGAAAAGGACTGGTCTGGACTATGAAGGATATTTGTTAAAAATCAAAAAAAACAAAAACAAAAACAAACAAACAAAAAACTAGCTACTTTTGGCCAAGACTTTACTATTGTCAAATAAGGGAAGCCCAAGCATAATGTTAAAAAAAAAAAAAAAAAAAAAACTTAACCCTGGAATATACAAAAATCAGACATTTAGGGAGACTCTAGGTACATCTTTATAGTAGTCATAGAGCTGGGATTCCAATCTGGCTCTTCTAACTCTATGTCCCAGTATTTTTTTAAATTAATAATAGCTTTTTATTTTCAAAATAAGTGCAAAGATAATTTCCAACATTCACCCTTGAAAAATCTTGTGTTCCAAATGTTTCTTCCTTCTTCCCCTTCCCCCGCCCCAGACTGCTAGTTATCCAATACAGGTTAAACATGTGTAATTCTTTTTTTTTTCATTTTACTAAATCCATCTTTTTCCCCCTGAGGCAATTGGGGTTAAACGACTTGCCCAGGGTCACACAGCTAGGAAGTGTTAAGTGTCTTGGATCACATTTGAACTCATCTCCTCCTGACTTTAGGGCTGGTGCTTTATCCACTGTGCTATCTAGCTGCCCCTCAAATCCATTTCTTAAAAAGTAGTTTTCTTCAGTATGTTTTTTTTCCCATTTTATCAAACGTATTTTTTTTAATTTTTATTTTATTTGCATAACATATGTGTGGGTAATTCTTCAACGATAACCCTTACATAGCTTTCCGTTACAAATTTTTCCCCCCAACTCCCCACCCCTCCCCTAGATGGTAGGATATCCACTACATGTTAATTATGTTAAAATATTGGCAAATCGAATATATGTATACATATTTCCAAACTTATCATTGGTGTGCAAGAAAAATCTTATCTACACAAACGATATATCAGATAAAGGAAACACAATGTAAGCAAACATCAATCAAGGAGTATGAGAATGTTATGTTGTGGTCCTCATTTCACATCCCTCTCTCTGGGTATATATGGCTTTCTTCAGTGAACAATTGGAGGTGGTCAAACGTATTTTTTAAAGACTTGCTTTCTTCAGATAATTTCTGTGTTTCCTTTTCCAAAGTTCTCATCTCCTTCCCAATTTTGCTTCTTACTTTTTTTTAAGATTCTTTTTTTAATTCTTCAAAGAGAGTCTTTTTCAGTTAGAGAGAAAGTCAAATCACCTTTTAAGGCTTCACCTAGAGATGTTTTTTCTTGAGTCCTCAGGGCTTGAAGTCTGTTCTTCCCTGTCTTTATAATAGGTATCTATGGTCAGAGCTCTTTTTCTTCATTTCTAACAGTTGAGGTCTGTTCTTAGAGCAAAGGGGAGATTGTCCCAAGTGTGGTGTGGTGGGCAGAGAGAAACTTAAGAATTAAAAAAAATGATCCCCGGGGCAAGCATGGAGAAGACTCTGATAGAGATCAGTTTAAATCCATGGACCCTCTGGGGAGGTTTTGGATAGCCTCTCTGCCATGTCCTGTCATAAATCCCAGTGGAGACCCCAAGGCTAAATTGTCCATATAAATCTACATAGGGCCCATGCCATTCTTCCTGCCTTCCTTTGGGTCAGTCCAAGAGAACGCTGTCTTCCCCCTTCCCTCTTCCCCATGCCACTTAGTGTCCCTCTGATCTCCACTACTCCTCTTTATAGCTAACTAACACTTTGGAGATGCTAAGTCTCTTTCAGGATTCAGCTTACCAGTTAAAGGCATGCTTGATCCTCAAGGGATACTTCCTTCCTACTGGGTATTTGTGAGTTCCACTGAGGAACTTGCCTTTTCATGCTTTTCCACTCAATTTCATATTTATCACTGCTGGTGTCTAATTTATCCCTGCATTTTGTCTATGACTATCTCAATAAACCCACCTATTAATTTTTTTTAAATTTTATTTTATTTGCAAAACATATGTATGGGTAATTCTTCAACATTAACCCTTACAAAGCTTTCTGTTACAAATCCCCCCCCAACTCCCCACCCCTCCCCTAGATGGCAGGATATCCACTACGTGTTAATTATGTTAAAATATTTGACAAATCGAATATATGTATACATATTTCCACACTTATTGTTGTGCAAGAAAAATCGTATCTACACAGAAGACATATCAGATAAAGGAAACACAATGTAAGCAAACATCAATCAAGGAGTATGAGAATGTTATGTTGTGGTCCACATTTCACATCCCTCTCTCTGGGTGTATATGGCTTTCTTCAGTGAACAATTGGAGGTGGTTTGAAACATTTCATTGTTGAAGAGAGCCATGTCCATCAGAATTGGACATCATATAGTCTTGTTGTTGCCGTGTATAATGATCTCCTGGTTCTGCTCGTTTCACTGTTCATGCAAGTCTCTCCAGGCCTCTCTGAAATCGTCCTGCTGATCGTTTCTTACAGAGCAATAATATTCCATAACATTCACATACCATAATTTATTCAGCCACTCTCCAGTTGAAG
Organism: Myrmecobius fasciatus; assembly: GCA_023553655.1. NCBI lineage: Eukaryota > Metazoa > Chordata > Mammalia > Dasyuromorphia > Myrmecobiidae > Myrmecobius > Myrmecobius fasciatus. Next base: position 120,239 of record JAJPUD010004116.1, on the reverse strand, counting down.
GGCATCTATTCAGTTTCCAGTTTCTAGCCACTACAAAAAGGGCTGCCACAAACATTCTTGCACATGTGGGGCCCTTTCCTTCCTTTATGATTTCTTTGGAATATAAGCCCAATAGAAACACTGCTGGGTCAAAGGGTATGCACAGTTTGATAACTTTTTGAGCATAGCTCCAAATTGCTCTCCAGAATGGCTGTATCCGTTCACAGCTCCACCAACAATGCATCAGTGTCCCAGCCTTCCCACATCCCCTCCAACATTCATCATTAACTTTTCCTGTCATTTTAGCCAATCTGACAGGTGTGTAGTGGTACCTCAGGGTTGTCTTGATTTGCATTTCTCTGATCAATAGTGATTTGGAGCACCTTTTCATATGACTACAGATAGTTTTAATTTCATCCTCTGAAAATTGTTCATATCCTTTGACCATTTATCGATTGGAGAATGGCTTGAATTTTTATAAATATGAGACAATTCTCTATATATTTTAGAGATGAGACCTTTATCAGAACACTTAAATGTAAAGCTGATTTCCCAATTTATTGCTTCCCTCCTAATCTTGACTGCATTGGTTTTGTTTGTACAAAAACTTTTTAACTTAATATAGTCAAAGTTATCTATCTGGTTTTCAATTAAGAGTTTCAGTTCTTCTTTGGACATAAATTTATTCCATCTCCATAGGTCTGAGAGGTAAACTATATTACGTTCCTCTAATTTACTTATAGTATCACTCTTTATATCCAGATCATGAACCCATTTAGATCTTATCTTGGTATGTGGTGTTAGATGTGGGTCAAGCCCTAATTTCTTCCACACTAGTTTCCAATTTTCCCAGCAGTTTTTGTCAAATAGTGAGTACTTATCCCAGAAGCTGGGGTCTTTGAATAAACCCACCTTTTGACAAAGAAAATGGATATTTTGAATTCTTCCCATGACTGGAACCCAAAATTTTGTGCTTCTGGAACTAAAGCACATTTCCTGGTGCCATATCATTTGCTACATCAGCCACATCACTGATATAAGCACTTTGTAAAACTACTAACACAACTATGTTTAGACTTGCTAGGCCTACACTTGCCCAGTAAACTGATCCTTGAACCCAGGTAACCAAGTTGCTGTTTTGACTAGTCTTTTTTTAGTGATCATTTCATATTTTTTTTTACTAAATTTTTTTATTTACAGAACATGAGTATTTTTTCTACATTGAGCTTTGCAAAATTTTCTGTTCCAAATTTTCCCCTCCTTCCCCCCACCCCCATCCCTAGATGACAGATATTCTAATACATGTTAAATATGTTAAAATATATGATAAATCTAATATGTGTACACATATCTATACAGTTATCTTACTGCACAAGAAAAATTGGATCTAGAAAGAGAAAAAAAAAACAACCTAAGAAGGAAAACAAAATGCAAGTAAACATTCACAGAAAGAGTTAAAATGCTATGTTGTGGTCCACACTCAGTTCCCCCAGGGCTCTCTCTGGATGTATATGACTATCTTCATCGCTGAACAATAGGAACTGGTTTGATTCAGCTCACTGTTGAAGAGTGTTTTGATCAGCTCTGTTTTAACAGACCCTAGGCTACTATCTGAAGAAAACTCTGTTTTTAGCAACCTTAGTATTCCTAACATGGCTTAGAGCCAGCATAAGCTTTCTCCCCCCTGTCCCTAATTGCCAGTTAGTTCCTCAGGCTATTTGCCTCACCTGCTTTGGATTGCAACCTTTGATTAAAGAGAATCCTGGGTGGGAGTTCTCTTTCAGACTCTGCAGCATAAATACCCTCGTGCAGCACCCCCACCCAGACCTTTAAACTTCATTGGGTGTCAGCCTCTTTAGGGAAAACCAAGAGGGGTACAGAAGGGAGGCAGAGTGGCTGTCCTGGGTTCTCCCTAAGGGAAGAGCACAGTAGCTGAAGCAGCTGCAGACCCCCAATCTCTGAGTAAGACCTGGATTCCTGACAACCCGCAGAGAAGGAAATCAGTGGTTTGAGGGAGAGGCGACTTTCAGCCTCTTTCCTCTAGGGAGAAGGAGACAAACAGAAGTTTGGGAAACCTCCAGGATGTTGCCTTCCCCATGTGGAGCATTACCCAGGGGATCCAGAACTCCTGAGGGTGCACAGTTATTCAGGAACTCCTGGAGGCTGAGAAGGAGGCCCCTTGATCAGATAGCTACAGGGATAGGGACTGGACACCAGAGGGCTGTGGGGGACTCCCAGAGAAGGGAAATCCCTCCATTGACACTTGCACTGCCTGCAATGGTGCTCTCAGAAACTTGTCTGGAGCATGGAGACCTTGGGTAACTCAGCCCTCTCAATAAATACAGGTGGTAAGGGGTACAGTGATGAGGGTCAATACAAAGACTTTCTCTCAAGTCACTCCTGCCTGGAAAAGCTGAGGAGAACAATGATCATACTCTTCTCCTTGGATGACAGACAGGCGGGTATCTCAGAAGCTCACCTACAGGTAACTCCAAGGAAAGAACAATAACCAAGACCAGAGGCTATGCTCTGGGTACATTGCCCACTGGGTACATACAGCCACTGAAAGGACAAAACCAGGAGGAAATTTGTCCCAGAGAAGGGCTGGTCTGAGCAAGTTGTTAAAGAACTAGTCAGTTTTGGCCAAGTGTCACCAGTGTCAGATCAGGTAAGCCCAAGCATGGTGAGAAAGAAAACTTAACCTTGAAGTCCACAAAAATCAGTCACTGAGGGAGACTCTAGAAGTATCTTTGCAGCAGTAGCAGAGCTAGGACTCCAATCTGGCTCCTCAAACACCATATCCCAGTGTCATTGCCATTGGACCTTGGTCTCCACTCTGAGCAAAGCCTCTCCTTCAGCTCTGGGATGTGTGTCCTTCACCTGCTGCCTCTGTCTGGTTAACCAGATGTGTTTACATGAGGAAGGGCTGTGTCCAGAGCCATATCTGTTGCCATATCAATGTTTCCTTTCTATGCTGGTCTAGCTCAAAATAAACCTGTTATTGTTAATTGTCCAATGACTACCTAGGAGCTTATTTCATTCTAACACTGACTCTCAAAAAACAGATTGTTGGAGTTCAAACCTCTTCTACCAGGCTGGCCCAAGAGAGATTCCCAGAGATGTCTGGACAGACTGACACTGCCCAAAGGAAGTCTCCTCCTGACTATAGGGAGGCAGGGACAAACTGTTTCTTGTAGGGTACAGTCACAGGGAAGTAATATCATAACAATAGGTATATATATAAAAGAGTTGCGAAAATTGGGAGCATCATTCCTAGGCTCCAAACCTTTGAGGAAGAGCCACATTGAGAAAACAAAATCTGAGGTGAGCAGTTCTGCTCAATCAAATTTGATTTTGAGCCAAATTGCTTCAGAATATATACCATTTGTTTTTCACCTACTCAATGTTCACCATGATGTGATATTGTTCAGAGGAGTAGAGGGGGATAAGAATGAGAAAGCATGGAGATTAGGGGCCACAGCACCTTTGGGAAAAGTTCTATAGGTTCTTCTTCCTTTTTCATTTCATTCCCTCTGAATCACAGAGAGAAGTTCCACCAAGCTAGACAGTCCTTGGGGATAATAACATTGAATTTGTGGGGTTCAGAATGTGGAAATAAGCATTGCCAAAGGGAGTATATATTACAGCACTCAGTACAATTCTTTGTATATTGTGAGTTCTTAAAAATGCTTTTTCATTCATTCATTCATTCATTCATTCATTCATTCATTCATAGGTAGCAGTATAGAGCCCTCCTTGAAGAGATGATGGTTTGGGGTCTGTTAAATAATCAAGAGCCTCCACCATTAAAAAATTATCTAAAGGCAAAGTCCAAAACATGAAGAAAATGCAAGTAGCATGAAAGCTTCAGAACCTGGAGTTGCCAAGGCAACCCTCCCTGTGACGATGCAGATTATGGGAATAGTGCCTGGTAATTGTCCTTTAGGACATGCTCTGACTGACTCAGGAGGTCTGGTGTCTGTTTTAGATGATGGTGGCTATTGTCTTTCCCAAGCAATTGAGGGAAAGATGGGGGCAGCATGTTCTAGATAAGTGAATACATCATCCCCACCTTGTCCATCATCTCCCCAAAGACCCAGGGAGACAACCTCATGACCTGCACTCCAGAGGCTTGGAAAGAAGGGGTCTCTCAAGTCATCACAGCTGCTTCTACCTCAACTTCCCACAGACACCACAGAGGGGAGATATCATTGTAAAGACAGAGCCCACTATCCTCATCAGCAACTGCTGACCAACTGTCCCAATGCACATAAATATACACAAGAGCTCTAGCAATGGCAGCATTCTCCATATCAGCCAGCCTGCTTCCAGCCCACCTCTCACAGCCTTCAGTTAGGGAAGTACCTCTTGCAGAGAAGGGGTGAGCCAGGTCCATTCAACTGTCAATCAAGTTGCCACTCACAGGTCAGGCAGGTCAGACTAGTTGAAGTAAATCAATCTTAGGGAGGGACAGAAGGCAGCATGGGATCAGAATTCACAATTTGACAAAAACTGCTGAGAAAACCGGAAAATAGTGTGACAGAAACTCGGCACTGACCAGCCATATACCAAGATAAAATCAAAATGGCTGCATGATTTTGACATGCAAGGTAATACCATAAACAAATTAAGAATGCAAATAATAGTTTACTTGTCAGATCTGTGGGTAATGGAAAAATTTATGACCAGACAGGAGATAGAAAACATTGTGAAATGCAAGATGGATAATTTTGATTATATTGAATTCAAAAGGCTTTGCAGAAATCAAGCCATTTCAACCAAGATTAGAACAAAAGCAGAAAGCTGGGAAACTTTTTACATGTGATAAAGGCCTCATTACTAAAATATATAGATAACTCAATCACACTGATGAGAATACACTTCATTTGCCACGTGGTAAATGCTCAAAGGATACAAACAGGCAGTTTTCAGATAAAGAAATGAAATCTATAGTCATATGACAAAACGCTATAAATCGCTATAGATTAGAAAAATAAAAATTAAATCAACTATGAGGTATTACACCATACCTGTCAGGTTGACTGTAACAGAAAAAGAATAAGTGTTGTGAAAAAATGTGGGAAAATTGAAACACTAATGCATTATTGGTGGGATTGTGAACTCACTCAACCATTCTGGAAAGCAATCTGTAACTATGCCCAAAGGACTATAAAAATGGCCATTCCTTTTGATCCAGTAATTCCAAAGAGATCAAACAATATGTTTAATGAGAGATACAAAAGTCTTTTTGTTTCCACAAAAATAGATGTCATTATGTTTGTCAACAAGAGAAATTAGGCAAAACAGGATGTCAGAGTCTATCTAGCCTTTGTGATTGAGACTCAAACAAGGCAAGGATTAATGGTCAGAAGTGGAGCTAAGTAAAATAGGATACTACTGGTTCCATCTAATTTTGGGCGTAGGAGTCAACTAAGAAGGGAAAAGGTTAAGATTTACCTGAAATGCTCAAGCTCTGTAAGCTCATAAATATTGATTTCTCCTTTTCTAGGAAGATTGAGAACTCATTTTAATGGTCATAGGATGCTTGTGGTAGAAGTTGTAGCTAATAAAGGGCAAATATGTAATAGGTGACCTGGGAAGTTGTGCACTCTGTATTACTCTGTCTATGGGGAAACCGAGGAGAGACTTAGCAGCTAGGACAGGTATAAAAGGGATAGCCCTTGCTTTTGTAAGTGAGCCTCTCCTCTAGTTACTCACTTCTGTTGTTGTATAAAGACTTTTTACTTCACCCCTCCCACGTCCAGTGGAGTTATTTCTCACCAAAAGGACTCACATCTACAGAAATGTTCATAGCAGCTTTCTTTGTAGTGGCAGAAAACTGGAAATTCAGAAGATGGCCATTAATTGATGAATGGCTGAACAAAATGCAGTATAGGAGTGTCATGAAATTCTATTGTTCAATAAGAAATGATGTGGATTTTAGAACAACCTGGACTCATGTGAACTGATGCTGAGTGAGATGAGCAGAACCAGGAGAACCTTATACACAGTAACAGCAACATTGTGGAGATGATCAACTTTGATAGACTTTGCACTTCTCAGAAATGCAGTGATCTAAGACAGTTGCAAAATAGTCATGATGGAAAATGCTATTCACATCTGGAGAAACAACTATGGAGTCTGAATGCATATCAAAGCATACTATTTTCCACTTTTTTGCTGTTGCTTTTTTCTTTATTGCATATTTCCCTTTTATTCTGATTCTTTCACAACATAAGTAATGTAGAAATAGGTTCAAGATGATTAGACATGTATAATCTATATTAGATTGATTGTTGTCTTGGGAAGGGGGAAGGGAATGTAGAAAGAGAGAAAAAAATAAAAATAATGCAAAATTAAATGTTGAAAACTAATATATATATATGTGTGTGTGTGTGTGTGTGTGTGCATATATGATGAAATATAAAATCCTCTGTCATTCAAAGCCTTTTACACCCTTTTTTTCTTCCTTTTCTTCTGGTTATTTAATTCTTCTCCATATTGCCTTTTCTCTGTCCAATAGATTCTCCCTCCCACTAACTAAACAAGGTATCCATCTTTGTCAATTCTGATCCCTTAAGGTCTTTTACCCTTTCCTTGTGCAGGATTAAAAGAATTGTGTTCTAGAAGGAAGTTTGGTTGTCGTAGAATCAGAGGACCTGGGTTCAAATGCTGCCTCTAGTGCTTAAGGCCTGTATTACCTGGGAAAGGACTTGATCTTATTGGGCCCCAGTTTCTTCTCCCCTGGCCTGGAGGAGATTAGGGAGGTCACCAGAGTGCCTGGGATGATCTTTGTCCCCTTCCCTGGTACAATTCTCATAGCAACAGCAGCTTCCCTTATAAGACTCCTTAGTCATATTCTTCTGCAGTCCGCTTCTTTATTTCTCTTTCTCTGGTTCTGCCTGTCTCTGTCTCAGCTTTTCTAGGACTCACTTTGCTTTGTTCTCTGTCTGTCAATATATAATACCCACAGTGTGTGTGTGTGCATATGTGGTTATTCCCAGCCCCTGGTGATTGAGATCTGCTCCCAGCTGGCTGTCCAGGACAAAGCTGGGAGGAAGCTGGCCCCTCCTCCCATCTATGGATCATTATGAAGGCCTCCTGAAGAGGTAGAATGAATGTCTGGAACTCAGGATTCCGGGTATCCTTGGTAACAATCAGTCACCATGACAACCAGTGATTAGAACAAGCTGCTTCAGCCTTATTGGATGCTCAATTATATTCCCTCTAGAGAGATTATAGTTTACCAAAGTGGGGGGGGTATAGCTGACTTGATCCAGATTTCCACTGGGAAAGGTGAGGTTCTCTTTAGATAAGTCAGGGGCAAGCATCCTGGGGCCCAGTGATGGGCTTTTTGGCACAGTAGAGTTCAATACTTGTTCATCTTTTCACATTTACATTGATTAATTGATTCAGCTCAGCAATAATTTGCAAAAATGCAGGCAAAAACCAGCAAGCATCAGTCTCTCATACAATGTCCGGGGTAAGCTGTTATTTAATTACTTTATGTTATGTGACAAGAAAAAAATATTTCTGTTATGTTTTGTTTTGTTCAGTAATCCCTCCAGGATTTGGTACACTATATTTACCCCCTACAAATCATAAGTTCTGCCCAAAGTTGGATGGTGGGAGGGAGAGTTCAGCATTCATTAGCTTGGAAGGATCAAGGATCATAAGCAAAACTGACTTCACCTCAGTTCTACTCCTATTAGGAAAGTCTCTAGCACAAACTGTCTGAGCTTAGGCAAATATCCTTTTAGCAATTATTGTCAATCTTATGAAGACCTTCCCAGCTCTGTCTGTTTCTATTCTGAGATTTCTTGGAGTATGACCAATCTATATCTAGTCAGAGGGGACCCTGGAATGATCACATTGTGGGTTCCAAAGTCCCTTTAAGCTCTGGCATTTTGTTTTGCTAACATGACCCTCCAAACCTCTGATATTTTATGTTCCAGGACCTGTGATCTTCCCTATTCTCTTCTCTCTCAGTCTACTCAGATTTCATATTCTATGATCTGCTAACTAAGCATAACACTTATGTTATTATAATAAGAATAACTTTTTATAATAACATAAATCATAATTATATTAAATTTATTAACATAAATGTAAATTTCTTGTAATTTTTAATAAGTTATTTACCTCCTGGCTGGAGGAAGATCAGGGAGTTCAACAGAATATCTGGCACGATGTTTGCTCCCTTCCCTGATGCAGGTCTCATTGCAATAGCTGCTTGTTTTGTGTCTCTTCCTATGTGTTCTGCAGTTGATATCTATGTTACTTGCCTCATCAAAAAAAACAAACAAACCCAGCAACAACAACAAAAACCAGAAACAAAAAACAATGTTGAGACACTCCTATAAAGATCATCAATCATATGTCAGGATCCCACTGAAATCTCCAGATGGAGGCAAGACTCCATTAGTATCACAACTGGCTGGAAAAAGCATGAGAAAAAAACATGAAGAAAATGGAAGAGAGAAACAAAAATAACTGCAAGAGAAAATCATTAGAATCAGCCTCTTCTGAAAAGGTTCCTGGAAAGGAGATAAGACAAATGCCCTTAGGAAATGTACCTCTTTTTTTTTCTTTTTGTCTTTAAGTCAAAAATGAATATTTTTAATATATTTACATTAAAATATTCGAATTACTATTAGAGAAATGCAAATGAAGCCAACTCTGAGGTACCACATCACACCTAACAGATTGCCTAATATGATAAAAAAGAAAGATGACAAATGTTAGAGGGGATATAAAAAAATTGGAAAACTACTGGATTGTTTTTAGACTTGGGAATTAATTCAGTCATTATGAAGAAGTATTTTGAGCCACGCCCTATGGGCTACAACACTGTATACACATTTTGATTCACTAATACCATTACTAGATCTGTATCCCAAAGAGATTTGTAGAAGGGGGAAAGAGCCTATTTATACAAAAATATCTACAACATCTCTTTTTTTCATTTACAGGGAGATGATCATCAAATGTGGAATGACTATTGTTGGAATATGTAATTGTGATGGAATACTAACTAGCATGCTACATGAAATGAGGATCAGAATGATTTCAGAAAAACTTGGGAAGACATGTATGAACTGATGCAAAGTGAAGTGAGCAAAGCCAGGAGAAAAATGTACACAGTAACAGTAATATTGCAATGATGATCAATTGTGAAAGACACAGTTACTCTGATCAAGATAATGATGTGAGATAGTTCCAAAGGGCCCATGGTAAAAAAAATGCTATCCAACTCTACAGAACTAACTGAACTGAGTCCAATTTTTTTTTACTTTCTTTATTTTTTTTGGTGTTTTTATGTGTTTTCTTTTGCAAAACAGCTAACATGAAAATATGTTTTATAAGACATTATATGTATGTGATATCATATAGCCTGCCTTCTCAAGGAATGGGAGAGGGCAGGGAGTAGGAAAATTTGGAACTTGATGCATTAAATATATTGATATATTAAAAAAGAATTTTAATATTTTTGCTTTAAAATATTTTACATGTATTTTAAGTAAAAAAATTTAAAACAACCTAAATAATTGGCAGAATATTATTCATGACTAAGCGATGCAAGTGTTATTAAAATGTCAAAACTATCAAAATTAATTTATACTTTTAATATTAGAACAATCAAATTACCAAGAGGATACTATACATAATAATAACAAAACTCAGTTAGAAAATATATATATATTGGAATAAAAAAGGAATAATTAAAAAAATGCTGGTGCAATAGATATACCATACTCAGGGTACAAATTATATTATAATTACATATAATTATTATCAAAGATTATACGATATTATATTACATAACAGAAATAAAGTTTGATATTGGATATAAAGTAGAGCAACAGTCAAATATAAATGACAAAAGGGAAAAGCAGAAACAATAGAGCTCAGTAGCACAGTTTAGTTTATCATGCACTGGAAACTAAGTTACATAGAAAAAATATATTTGATAGAAACTGGGAAGAAAACTGGAAAGTACTTTGGCAGAAATTAGCCTTACAGTACAACAGAACAGTCTAAGTGGATTTATCATCTCAATATAAAAGATCATGGGGCAGCTGTGTAACCCTGGGCAAATCACTTAACTCAAATTGCCTCAGCTATATATGTGTGTATGTGTGTGTGTGTGTGTATGTATAAAAGATCACGTAACTTAAAAAATTGTGCCTCTCACAGATATGGGTGAAAAATATATTTTTTGACCAAATAAGTGATGGAGGCAATCAGAAAGTACAAAATTAATTACTTTGATTACTAAAACTGAAAAACTTCTGTACAAATACATTTATGCCTCTAGGATAAGAAGGGAAATGTATGAATGGAAAAAATATACTCAGTTTAAAAACAACTGTATATATATATATTACTATGAATTATTAATGTACATAGACACAAAGTGATTCCTCCACTGGAAATGGTGAAAGCATAGGGACAAATACATCTCAAAATAATTGTAAGTTACTGACAACCACAAGGAAAAGTGCTTCAAATCACTAATGATAAGAGAAATACAATTCCAACATCCCTAAAATCCAGTTTGGCCTCTTCAAATTGGCAATAAAAGGACCACAAATGCAAACTCAAAGTGGGAGGGAATGTGGGGAAATCGGTAAATGAATACCTTGTTGGTGAAGCTGTGAAATGACACATCCATTTTGGAAAGCAATTTGGAATTGTCCAAAGAACGTAATAAAAATAATGATAGCCTTTAAAAGAAAGACTCTACTACTAGACTTATAACCCAAGGAAGCCATTAATAAGAAAAATTTGCCATATATTCCAAAATATTCACAACAGCACTTTTTGTGACAGATGTGAATTACAGAGTACATGCTCAATAATTGGGAATGCTTGCTTAAGAAGGTATGGAACAGGAAGGTAATGGGATACTTCTGCTGGGCTTTAAGAAACTGTGTATATACATGGTAACTGCAACAATTTAAATGCAAACGGCAATGTACCAAAAAAATTAAAAGTGCTTGTAATGAGATATTAAAGAAAAAGAGGGACTCAAAAGGAAGCATGGGAATTTGTCTTTAGCCTACCTCATCTAGGAGGTGAAAGATCCACAAGTGTTACACATTGCATATTTTTCCCCAAATGCATTGATCAATTGTGCTCACTTTTCTTTTCCTCCATAAAGGAACAGTACTCATCACATGGCATGGTTCTTGAGAATGGAGGGGGTATTCATGGGCTACCCTGGTAATGAAAGTAACAGAAACATCAATAATAAATTTTAGAAAGAGGTCAAATATATCAAGGGAAATAATGGAAGGAGAAAGGAGGAAGACAGGGGTTTGTAGTTAATGATTATCAGTAGCAGATCTCAAACCATACTACAAATCAGAGATTACGAAGAAAATTGCTGTTGTTGTTTAGCCCTGTTTGTCTTTTACTGACCCCATTTGGAGCGTTTTGGCAAAGATACTTAAGGGTTTGCCATCCTTCTGCAGTTGATTTGACAGATGAAGAACTGAGAGTAAGAAGGGTCACACAGCTAGTATCTGAGATGAAAGGAAGATGAGTCTTCCTGATGGCAGGCCCATTGGGACATGTAAGGTGCCCAGAAAGCAATTGGAACTTGTTAAAAATTGAGAGGTTGATTAATGGAAAACATAAGTCTGTAGTATAAACAAGCAAATAAATGAAATTAAAATAGTGTTGAATGAATCCAAAAACAGAAGTTGGGAGGGGAACAGGGGAGTACTCATTTTTCTGATTAAAACAAACAGATGAGGTAAGGGAAAAGGAGTCTGGGAGAAATTTGATGGGACATTAACACTTCACATCAATTATCAAATTAAACTGCAAATGGATACATAAATTAGATGTACAAAGGTAATGGATAGCAAATTAGAGTAATAAGAAAATTACCTTTGACATCTGCGAATAGGGGAAGAGGGCATGACAGAGAGAATAACAGAAAATAAAATAAAAATTAAGCCTGCTACTATAATGTTGCCGAAAGATCAAATGCAGTTAATGTGAGTGAGGAAACACATTTTTGCAGTCAAATTCTCTAAGAACTGAGGCATAGGCAAGATAGAGGAGACACGGAATGCAATTTCCAAGATTGAGCTATTCTCAAGTAGGTCAAAGGATATGAACAGGAAATTTTCAAAGAAAGCAAGGCAAGTTATCAAGAGCCCTATGAGAAAATGCTCCAAATCACTCATAGTGAGAGAAATGCACATTCAAACTAATCTCTTCTTTTATTCTCTAAATCACAGAGATTTAGATCAGGTCTGTTCCACAACAAGGTTCATGGAAATGCCCCTTATACTATGTGCTGATTGTAACTAGAACAAATTATCTATCTATCTATCTATCTATCTTAAAGGGCACCAAACCAAAGAGAAGATATGGAGAAGGAAAGGGGAAGTGTTCCTAGCCTGTCTCCTCTCTCCTGATTACCAAGGTTAAGCAAAAAATGGGAGGAAGGGAGGAAGAAAGGATGGAAATATCCACCTGAGGAGAAAAGTGAGAGATTGTCCCCAGGGCTTCCCCCTGCTGGATTCCACCACAGCACTCCATGACCCTACTAGTTTCAGTCCTCCTCCTCATCTTATTCTTCTCCACCTCTTCCTCCAATTTACTTTAGGCAGGAGTAAGAGGAACTGACATGGGGGAGGGCCAGGTTTAGTCTCCATCCAGAGCAGAGGGAGGAGATAGAAGAGAGGAGGGAGCTCTGTCACCTCAGGCCCACAGCATTGGAGAGCCCCCTCCCTCAATCATAGCTCTTAACTACCACTGGAGCAAACATGCTGGACCCTAACCCTGGGCCTAGTTTATGAAAATGACTATTGATGAGGTCCTGAATGGTGGGTGTGTTTGGCAAGGAGAATCTGAAGAATGGATACAACTGCTCCCTGGAGCAGGCAGGGTGAAGGCTCTGATAGACATCACTTTAAACCTGTGATCTCTTCTGTGGAGGTCATCCAGGCAGAAATCCAAGTGATGTCCAACCTCTGAAGTCCACCCTTTGTGGAGGTCATGGGCAGCCTCACCTTGCCATGTCCTGTCAGAAATCCCAATTTTCCCGAGGTTAGATTTTCCCTATAAAACTTAGTGCCCATGCTGTACTTCCTGCCCTCCTTTTGGTCAGTCCCACAGGACATCTTGTCTCATGGAGTCTTTCCCCTTACCTCTCCCACATGCCATTTGGTGTCCGTCTGACCCCACTATTCTTCCTTATAGCTAACTCTTTTGGGGTACTAAGTCCCTTTCAGGATTTAGCCTGCAAGCTAAGGGCATGCTCGATCCTCAAGGGGTACTTCTTTCCTACTGAGTATTTGTGAGTTTTACTAAGGAACTTGCCTTTTATATGCTCTCCCACTTCATTTTTATATTTACAAGTCCTGGTGTACGTTGTATTCTTTCATTTTTTTTGTAAT
>JAJPUD010004116.1:24347-106832 GCA_023553655.1 Myrmecobius fasciatus | reverse complement strand
ATTTACAAGTCCTGGTGTACGTTGTATTCTTTCATTTTTTTTGTAATGCCTTTTCCTAAATAAACCTACCATTTGCAAAGAGAATGCCCATTGTGAATCTTCACGTGACCAAACCCCAACATTTGGTGCTTCTTAAAATACATTCTGCTGCCCCATCATTTGCCATATTAGCCACATCACTAACATAAGCAGTTTGTAAAATCACTCATAGAAGTATGTTTAGACTTGCTAGGCCCACACAAGGAATGCTTGCCCAGTAAACTGATCCTTGAACCCAGGTAACCAAGTTGCTGTTTTGACTAACTTGGGAAGCTGGAGTTGCCATGGCAATTCTCTCTGTGACTATATTGCAGATTATAGGAATAATGCCTGGTAATTGCCCTTCAGGAGATGCTTCTGCTTGATTCAGGAGGTCTGTTGATTGTTTTAGATAATGATGGCTATAGTCTTTCACAGAAAATTGAGGGAGAGATTGGGGCAGCATGTGAATACATCACTACCACCTTGTCCAGCAATTCCCCAAAGACCCAGATAGAAACAGACCCCTACCCAGTATCCCAGAGCCTTTGAAGGAACAGGAAGAAGATGCTTCCAGCCCAGCTTAACATTCCACAGACATCATGGAGGTACCAAGAAAGAGAGAGTACACCCTCTTCATCACTGCTAGCACAACACCTGACCAACAATTCCAGGTCACACTAAAACACACAAGAGTCCTTGCAGGAGCAGCATTTTCCAGAAAAGCCAGCCTGCTTCCAGCCCACATCACATAGAGAAGGGGCCAGCAGCTCCTCTCAACTGTCAACCAGGTGGGATTCACAGGGCAGCAGGACAAAGTAGCAAGAAGCAAATGAACCTGAGGGAGGGACACAAGGCAGCCAGGGATCAGGACTTACAATGTGACTAAAACTGCTGGGAAAAGTGGAAAATAGTGTGGCAGAAACTTGGCGCGGAACAACCATAAAACAAGATGAAGTCAAAATAGGTACATGATTTTGACAAAAAAAAGTAATAATATAAGCAAATTAAGAATGAACTTAATTGTTTTCTTGTAAGATCTATGGATAAGGGAAGAATTTATAACAAGCAAGACAGAGAACATTATGCAATGCCAAATGGGTAATTTTGATTATATTGAATTTAAAACATTGTGTACAAAGCAAGGCCTGTTAATCAAGATTAGAACAAAGGTAAAAAGCTGGGAAACTCTTTTTATACCTGATAAAGGCTTCATTTCATATATATATATCTCCCCTGCTGAGTGTTAATGCATGCCCCATTTGAGTAATCTTCAATCACAAAAGCCAGAAAAGATATCTGGTATCCTGTTTTGCTTAATTTCTCTGGGTGGCAAACATAATCACATATCCTTTTATGGAAACATATATATATATATATATATATATATATATATATATATAGAGAGAGAGAGAGAGAGAGAGAGAGAGAGAGAGAGAGAGAGAGAGATAACTGAGTCAAATTTATGACAATACAGTTACACTTAATTCCCAAACTGGTAAATAGTCAAAGCATATAAACAGACAGTATTCATGTAAAAAAAATTAAAGCTATCTATAGTCATATGAAAAATGCTCTAAATCACTATTGATTAAAAAAATGCAAATTAAACCGACTTTTAAGTATCACATCAAACCTATCAAATTGACTAACATGACAGAAAAGGAAAATATATGTTGGAGAGAATGTGGGAAATTTAGAACACTAATACATTATTGGTGAAATTGTGAACTGATTCAACAATTCTGGAAAGCAATTTGGAACTATGCCCAAATCCAGCAATCCCAAAGTGATCATAAAAATGGAAAATGAGAGAAACAAAACAGTTTTTTTGTTTCTATAATTTGTTTTTAATTGTTTCCTCTATTTTGGCCGTGGGAGAGTCTGTTTTGAAAGCCCTGCAGAGTAAGTTTTCTGTCTGATCTGAATGCTAGCAAATCTGGGTCCCCAGGAAAGAGATTGATGAACCATAAAATTCTGGGAAGCATCAGCAGGACACTGCATGATGCTATCTAGTCTGAATGCACATATCTGGTCTGAATATGTCTTTGGACAATAAATCTGGGTGCCGCTAGGCAGAAGTTTGGGTGCTTTTTAAAAACACAAATCTGGGTTCTGGGTATATATATATATATATATATATATATATATATATATATATATATATTTACATCTGGTCACTCTCTGAAGGCAGAGAGCACACCAGACTGGAGTTTGGAAGCCTATTTGAAAGGCTCCATTTGAATTTCTGGAAAGGGAGAAATTGTCAACCTGAAAACTCCCTTCACACCATTCCTGAGATATCCGGAGTTCTCCCCTACCTTGTATGTATGAAATGTTGTGTCTGTGTGGTCAGTGTTGGTGACTTGTCTGTCTGTTTTATTCATTTAAGGAGCTCTGTTAAGTCTTAAGAACAATGATTGAGAAAATTGGCAATTGGTTATTTCAGCATTGCAGAGGTGCTTCGCATGAAAAAAATGCTTTTAATATCTTCTTGGACTGAATTGTAACCTGTTTGCACTAATTTTAAAACTCTGGCAGAAAAGCAGTCTTTTGAGAATAAAAAAAAGAGGGCAATAAAACCTTATCTGATGCAAATTGCAGCTCTGCCTGGGAGAAGGTAAGAGAGAGAAAAAAGAAAGCTGATGTTAATTGCTTTGGAGAAAAAAACTCAGGCAGGAAAAAAACACTTTAATATATATGTGTGTATGCGTGTGTGTATATATGTATATATGCATGTATATATACAATCAAATGGTAATTCAGTTTGTCTGCAACATTTAATTGGAATTTTAGGAAGCTTATTAAGTGGGAAAAACATATCATTTTTGCTTATTGGTCTACTGAATTTTGGGGACTTAGTTTTTCAAGTGGCACTGTGATTTCGAAATTGTGGGAGATAATTACTATTGCCTTATGCATGCTAGATCTGTTTATTTTGGGTGTAAGATCTTAGGATGAATATTTAACCATTACTACTGAAAGACAAAAACTTTTTTTAAAAGCTGCATTTGATTTGATTCAGTTTAAGAATAGTAGTAACAAAGTCCTGAATACTTACCTGAAGAAGTCACATACCCCTAATCAGATGAAGCATGCTACCTTCCGAAATACATTGGGTAATTTGGAAACATTATAAGTTATACTTTAAATTTTGTCAGCTCTTTTGAATATGTGTATGAGATTTATGGAGTTATTTAACTGTTCACTATATTGTGAATCTTAAAAGTTTTGAAGGAAAAGAAAAGGAAAGAGAAAAGAAGGTGATTTAAAGAAATGGGATAAGAAAGACTGATTAAGAAACAATTGGCAATTTAAATGATTTCAAAAAGGAACAGAGGAGAAGGGGAGAGACAGTATCGGGAAGGGATCCGTTGGAAAGAGAGACAGAACTAGTTGAGAAGGGCAGTCAGAGAGGAGACAGAGATGGGATGTGATTTCAGGGAGATAATGTTGGTCATTGAGAGAGTGAGAAAAGAAGGAAAAAGCATGTTGAAAGAAAGAGAAGAGGACATTGAAAAGAAAGAAGAAAATCTTTTAAGGGAAGGAACATTTGTTTAGAGAAAGAAGACATGCTGGCTGGCTAAGTCCTGAGAACCCTAACAGTTAATTATAAAGAGCAGTAGAGTAGGGGGACAGAGAAATGGGAAGGGATCTTTTGGCTTTAAAGGTGAAAATTTAACTCACCTTCCCTTTCCCCACTGCTTGTGGCTGCTTCTTTAGATTGTTTAAAAGGAACGGCCTACTTTTATTATAGTAAATTATTTACTGAATGTTTGTGTCTTTAGGTGCAAAATGGTTTCCTTGTTTAAAGAATATGATAACAAATGTGATCTATAATTTGATACAGTTATTTCCAAAAGTTTAATTGATGTTTTTTAAAAATGAAATTTTTAATGTTAAGTTAATTTATGTGGAATTAGGATATTCTGTATGAGTTTTAATAGATTTTATTGAATCATCTTGAAGTTGTGCCCATTATTTAAAGGGCTTCTGAGAATAATAATTTTTGCCTTTGTATCTTTTACATGTTTCTGTTATGGACAATAGGAAATTTAGGATTTTTCTATGTATTAGGCATTCTAAAACAAAATGATTTGTGTAATGTTCATCTTATAAAACATCTACTTAGATATGAAAGATAAGCTGTAAATTCTCTGGGACAAATATCTTACTGTTATCAATATAAGGTCATGATAAATACCTGTTTAGGATTCATCTGTAGCTTTCGTTAATGAAATTTGTTGTTGGAAGTACAATTTCTTGGACCTGTAGCTAATATTACTTGGGAGTTTTAAAACTCCACCACCTGAAAGTTCCCAGGACAATTACCTGAAATAAAACTGAGTTAAGGATATTTTATCCTGTGTCATGTATGTATTGAAGAATCAGTTTTGACTGTATTGTTATAGTCATGTCCCTGCTTTTTCTTCCTGTGACTGATTTCTATGATCAGGGCCAATAGTCTATAGAAACCATTAATTCAATTCAATTATGTCATACCTTGCTGTTTTCAATCTGATTTTCTGTAATCATTATATCTTAAATATTTAGGCAAATGAGTATTTAGCCTGGTCATCTATCTGTTCCTAGATATTTGTGTCTGCAGATATTCAGGTCTTTAAAAGTTTCTGAAATAGCAAGAGGACAATTAGCACAATTGTCGGAGAGACCAAACTGCTTTTTGTTAGTTGAGACTGCAGCTGGCAACATCTGTCTGTCCTGTGAGACTAACTTGTCTCCTTACATGGGAAGCTGCTGGCCAGTCTATTGGCCTCTCCACATTTTGTAATGGTCTTTGTGAACCAGTCTTTCTATCTCAGACTGCTTTAACCTTTCTTTGTTAGATTTGTTTTCTGTTCTAGATTTTGATCAAGTTACAGCCATACTCACCTGGTTATGGGACCTGGATCAGCTCACTGAGCACTTCTAGCATATCATACAACCCCTCTCCCTGGAATAGGATTCAGCTTTTGGTCCATTCTCAGCTGGAAGCAGTTTCAGAAGATGAGACCCATTGCCCCTGCTCCTAATGGACTTTGAGCCTCATTGATTTGGGGGGAACTGAAAGTGGTTAATGAATGAATGCTAAATTCTGACTAGGTCCCCTATTACAATGTGTTTAGGATTTAGGATGAAAAATGTTGGGTTAAATTTGAGTAACTTGTTGAAAAGGATGCCTATAATATGTATCTGCATTATCTAATTGATCACTATATTCCCTTCAAAACATGTAATTTTTTTAAGGATCTTTGGATAACTTTAATTCACTTTCAGGACTTATATGTGGGATGGCTACTTGATAATTGGAGCCCTATTTACTTCTCCTTGAATGATTCCTGCGATAATACAAAAGAAGATGATAAAAGATAAGGGACCAGGAAATTGAGTGAATTTTTAAAAAAATACTTGAAAGAAAGGGAAGCACTGGTGCCCCTAGTTTCCTATTCACCTGGCCTCAGACGTTCCTGCCCCACCACCAACCCACCAGTTTAAATTGGAAGTCCTTCCAGCAGTCGTTTTTCATTTTTACTACCTGCTTGGCTTATTATTTAAACCCCAACTGGACTGTGATTTCTGGTTCTACTTTAACTTTGAACCCCCCTTATTCTGTTGTAATTGGCAGACTCATTTCTGGGACTATTTTCCGATTCCTGGCAGTCTCTCTGATCCACTTCTCCAGTCCTGATATTTTTTCAATTGTTTAGATCTCAACCTTGCTCTCTCAGAATTAGATAAATCAAACCACAAAATAAATGAGAAAGAAATTAGGGGGGCAGCTAGGTGGCGCAGTGGATAGAGCACCAGCCCTGAAGTCAGGAGGACCTGAGTTCAAATCTGGTCTCAGACACGCAACAGCTGTGTGACCCTGGGCAAGTCACTTAACCCCAATTGCCTCAGCAAAAAAAAAAAAAAAAAAGAAAGAAAGAAATTAGGGAGGTAAACAAAATGTTAGAAAAGTTAGGTATGATAGATATTTGGAGAAAATTGAATGAAGACAGTAGGGAGTTTACTTTTTTCTTAGGGGTTCATGGAAGTTATACAAAAATTGACCATGTGTTAGGGCATAAAAACCTCAAAATCAAATGCAGAAAGGCAGAAATAGTAAATGCATCTTTTTCAGATCATGATACAATAAAAATCACATGCAATATAAGGCCAGGAGAAAATAGACCAAAAGTTAATTGGAAATTAAACAATTAATCCTAAAGAATGACTGGGTGAAAGAGCAAATCATAGACACAATCAATAATTTCATCCAGGAGAATGACAATAAGGAGACAACATACTAAAATTTGTGGGATATGGCCAAAACGGTTATAAGGGGTAAATTTATATCTCTAGATGCTTATTTGCATAAAATAGAGAAAGAGAAGATCAACTAATTGGCCTTACTATTAAAAAAAAACTATAAAAAGAACAAATTAAAAAACCTCAATTAAATACCAAATTAAAAATTCTAAAAATAAAAGGGGAGATTAATAAAATTGAAAATAAGAACACTATTGAATTAACAAATAAAACTAAGAGTTGGTTTTATGAAAAAACCAACAAAATAGATAAGCCTTTAGTTAATTTGATTAGAAAAAGGAAAGAGGAAAACCAAATTGTTAGTCTCAAAAATGATAATGGAGAACTTTCCTCCAATGAAGAGGACATTAGAGTAATAATTAGGAATTACTTTGCCCAACTTTATGCCAGCAAATTTGATAATCTAAATGAAATGGAAGAATATCTACAAAAATATAGATTGCCCAGGTTAACAGAAGAGGAAATAAATTATTTAAATAGCTCCACTTTAGAAAAAGAAATAGAGCAAGTTATTAATCAACTCCCTAAGAAAAATCTCCAGAGCGAGATGGATTTATATGTGAATTCTACCAAACATTCAAAAAACAATTCCAAAACTATATAAACTATAGGAATAAATAGGGAAAGAAGGTGTCCTCCCAAATTCCTTCTAGGATACCGATGGTGCTGATAGCTAAACCAGGTAGGGTAAAAACAGAGAAAGAAAACTATAGACCAATTTCCCTAATGAATATTGATGCAAAAATTTTAAATAAGATATTAGCAATGAGATTACAGAAAGTCATCCCCAGGATAATACACTATGACCAAGTAGGATTATACCAGGAATGCAGGGCTGGTTCAATATTAGGAAAACTATCAGCATAATCAATTATATTAATGGCCAAACTAACAAAAATCACATGATTATCTCCATAGATGCAGAAAAAGCCTTTGATAAAATCCAACACCCATTCCTATTAAAAACACTAGAGAGTATAGGAATAAATGGGCTTTTCCTTAAAATTATCAGTAGCATCTATTTGAAACCATCAGCAAGCATCATATGTAATGGGGACAAACTAGAACCATTCCCAATAAGATCAGGAGTTAAACAAGGCTGCCCACTGTTACCATTACTATTTAATATTATATTAGAAATGTTAGCTTTGGCAGTAAGAGAAGAGAAAGAGATAAAAGGAATTAGAGTAGGTAGTGAAGAAACCAAACTATCACTCTTTGCAGATGACATGATGGTATACTTAGAGAGCCCTAGAGACTCAACTAAAAAAAATACTAGAATCAATTCATAACTTTAGCAAAGTTGCAGGATAAAAAATAAATCCACATAAATCATCAGCATTTTTATATATTACTAACAAAGTTCAGCAGCAAGAGATACAAAAAGAAATTCCATTCAAAATAACGGTTGATAATATAAAATATTTGGAAATTTATTTGCCAAGGAAAAGTCAGGAGCTATACAAATTAAACTACAAAACACTTTCCACACAAATAAAGTCAGACCTAGTCAACTGGAAAAAAACCATTAAGTGCTCATGGGTAGGCTGAGTGAATATCATAAAAATGACAATGCTACCCAAATTTACTTATTTAGCACCATACCAATCAAACTCCCAAGAAATTATTTTACAGATCTAGAAAAAATAGTAGCAAAGTTCATTTGGAAGAACAAAAGGTCAAGAATTTCAAGGGAATAAATGAAAAAAAATGGCTATGGAAGGTGGCCTTGCTGTATCAGATTTAAAACTATGTTATAAAGCAGCGGTCATCAAAACCATTTGGTACTGGCTGAGAAATAGAGTAGACGATCGGTGGCATAGGATAGGATCACAGGACAATCTAGGCAATAACTATAGCAATCTAGTGTTTGCCAAACCCAAAGACCCCAGCTTTTGGGATAAATACTCACTATTTAGCAAAAACTGCTGGGAAAATTGGAAACTAGTATGGAAGAAATTAGGGCTTGATCCACACCTAACACCACATACCAAGATAAGATCTAAATGGGTTCATGATCTAGATATAAAGAGTGATATTATAAGCAAATTAGAGGAACACAGGATGATTTACCTCTCAGACCTATGGAGATGGAATAAATTTATGTCCAAAGAAGAACTGGAACTCTTAATTGAACACCAGATAGATAATTTTGACTATATTAAGTTAAAAAGTTTTTGTACAAACAAAATTAATGCAGACAAGATTAGTAGGGAAGCAACAAATTGGGAAATCATCTTTACATTTAAGGGTTCTGATAAAGGCCTCATTTCTAAAATATATAGAGAATTGTCTCATATTTATAAGAATTCAAGCCACTCCCCAATCGATAAAGGTCAAAGGATATGAACAGACAATTTTCCGATAATGGAATTAAAACCATTTCTAGTCATATGAAAAGGTGCTCCAAGTCACTATTGATCAGAGAAATGCAAATTAAGACAACTCTGAGGTGCCACTACATACCTGTCAGATTGGCTAAAATGACAGGAAAAGATAATGATGAATGTTGAAGGGGATGTGGGAAAGCTGGGACACTGATACATTGTTGGTGGAACTGCGAACGGAACCAACCATTCTGGAGAACAATTTGGAACTATGCTCAAAAAGTTATCAAATTGTGCATACCCTTTGACCCAGGAGTATTTCTATTGGGCTTATATCCCAAAGAGATCTTAAAGGAGGGAAAAGGACCTACATGTGCAAAAATGTTTGTGGCAGCCCTTTTTGTAGTGGCTAAAAACTGGAAACTGAATGAATGCCCACCAATTGGAGAATGGCTGAATAAATTATGGTATATGAATGTTATGGAATATTATTGTTCTGTAAGAAACAACCAGCAGGATGATTTCAGAGAGTTCTAGAGAGACTTGCATGAGCTGATGCTGAGTGAAATGAGCAGAACCAGGAGATCATTATACACGGCAACAACAATAATATATGACGATCAATTCTGATGGACATGGCTCTCTTCAACCATGAAATGTTTCAAACCTGTTCCAATTGTTCAATGAAGAAAGCCATATACACCCAGAGAGAGGGATATGAAATGTGGACCACAACATAATATTTTCATGCTCTCTATCAATGTTTGCTTGCATTGGGTTTCCTTTCTCAGATTTCTTTTTCTTGTAGATATGATTTTTCTTGCACAGCAAGATAAGTGTGGAAATATGCACACATATATTCAATTTGTCAAGTATTTTAATATAATTAACATGTAGTGGACTTCCTGCCATCTAGGGGAGGGGAAGGAACTGGGGGGGGGGAATTTGTAATGGAAAATTTCGTAAGGGTCAATGTTGAAGAATTACCCATACATATGTTTTGCAAATAAAAAGTTTTAATTAAAAAAAAGGAAATTATAAGATATCACTGAAGGTGTCAACATACATCTGGACCATCTCAGCAATTTTTTTTCTTTCGAGGTAATTATTGTACTTTTTGTCTTTTGACAAATAGAAAAGCATTTGGACTTTAAAAAATGCTAAGCTATTCCTCGGTAATCCCCTTTCGCTTAGCTTGGGCAGAATTGTTTAAGAAATAAAGCACTTATCAGCACATGAAAAAAAAGAAGTAGAATAGGAAATGAGGAAATACAATTTCCACTCCTTAGATGGTATATGTAGAGAATTTTAGAGAATAAACTAAAAACCATTTGAAAGGATTGGTAACTCTAACACAGTTGGGGGATATAAAATAAACCCATGTAAATCACCATCATTTTTTTTCAAAGACTAGCTGTAAGAGATAAAAAAAATCCCATTTAAAATAATCATTGACACAAAACACTGGGGAGTCTACCCGCCAAGACAAACTCAGGAACTATATGAATACAAAATGCATTTCACACAAAATCAGATGTAAATAATTGGAAAATATATCATATGCTCATGAACAGATTGAGCCAATATAATAGAAATGACCATTTTATCTAACTTAATATATGTGTTCAGTGTTCAGTGCCATGCCAATTAAACTACCAAAAATTATTTTATATAACTAAAAATATTGTAACAAAATTCATCTAGGAGAGCAAAAGGTCTTAGAGGAGGAAAAGGGACCCACATGTGCAAGAATGTTTGTGGCAGCCCTTTTTGTAGTGGCTAAAAACTGGAAACTGAATGAATGCCCATCAATTGGAGAATGGCTGAATAAATTATCAAAGAAATTAATGAAAAAATGAGAAGGAAGGTGGGCTAACCATCCCAGATTTCAAAGTGTATTATAAAGTGGTAATTATCAAAACTATCTTGTACTATGTAAGAATAGAGTGATGAATCAGTGGAACAGATCAGGTATACAAACACAGTAGTAAATGATTATAGAAATCAAGCCTTTGATAAAACCCGTGATGAAAGAATTATTTGACAAAAACTTCTAAGAAAATTATAAAATAATATGGCAGAAGCTAGGTATAGACCGATATTTTACACTGAATACCAGGAGGTCAAATACTATAAACAAATTAGGAGAACATGGAAGCGCTTACCTGTCAGATCTATGGAGTATGGATAAATTTAGAACCAAACAAGAGATCAAGAGAATTACGAAATGTAAAGTTGATAATTGTGATGATATGAAATGAAAAGGTTTTTGCATAAACAAAAACAATGCAACCATGTCTAAAAGGAAAACAGAAAGATGGCAAACAATTTTATAGCAAATATATCTGCTAAAAGTCTCATTTCTTAAATATATAAAGAACTGAGTCAAATTTATAAGAATGCAACTCATTCCCCAATGCATAAATGCCCAAAGGATATGAACAAGCAGTATACAACTGAAGAAATCAAAGCTATCTATAGTCATGAAAAATAGATCTAAACCATTATTAATAAGATTAAATGCAAGTTAAAACAACTCTGAGCTACCACCTCACACCTATTGGATTAACCAGCTGTGCTACTTCTGGGTCTGTATTTCAAAGAAATCATAAAAGAAGGAAAAAGCACCCACAAGCCCAAAAATATAGCAGTGTTTCTTTTTATGGTGGCAAAGAATAAGAAAAAGAGTAGATGCTCATTAATTGTGGAATGTTTGAATAAGTTGGGCTATAAGAATGTGATGGAATGTGATTCTGCTGTAAATAATGAAGAACAGACTTATTTCAGTAAAATCTGGAAAGATTTAAGAGAAATAAGCAGAGCTAGGAGAATCTGGTAATAGTAATACTGCAGGATGATCAAGTAGGAATGACAACTATTCTAAACAATACAGTGATCTAAAACCCTTAGAAAGGAAATGTGAGGAAAAATCTTATTCACATATAGAGAAAGAATTGATGGAGTCTGAATACAGATTGAAGCATACTATTTACGCTTTCTTTATTTTCTTTGTGGTTTCCTTTTTTTTTTCTTTTTTTGGTTTGTTTCAATCTTGTACAGGAAGAGTACTATGGGAATATGTTGTACAGGATTACACATATATAACCTATATTAAATTGCTTATCATTTTAGGGAGAGAGAAAAGGAGGGAGCAGACAAAATTTGGAACTCCATTTTTGTAAAAAAAAAAAACACCTAGTTTAATAAGATTATTAAAATCTATTTTGTAAGTTCTTATAAAGGACTATTATTTTAACACATAAGAATATAATGGCCAAAGTAAGCGTTCCTCAGTGACATAAATGAATTTATTTTTACTTTCTTAAGCAAGTCATTTCAACCTTTTTTGGCATTGATTGATTTACCTGTAAGTCATGGAAAGTCGATGAGATGATGTCCACATACTGAAAATATTTTTATTCTTAGTTGTGAAGATTGTTTATTGCTAAAAATATACAGACAAGATCAATCATGTAGCAAAGTTATTTATTATATCTAAATCCTATGATTTAGAGCTAAAGGGACATCAGCAATCATCTGGTTCAACTGATTTCTTTTTACAAATAAGGAAACAGGCTCAAAGAAGTTAACTGTTTCGCCCAAGATCACAAAAAGAATAAAAAAACAGAGCTGGGATTTGACCTCATTTTATGATAAATTGTAAGATGTGATGTTTGTTAGCCTACATTTTAGTCTTCTTAGACATTCACTTAAAAGTATTTATTAAGATCTAGAGAAATATCACTATTTGTAAAAGGGTAGCCAAGGTCACTTTCATTTCTTCAGCACTGATGAGCTGCCAATTGTGTATGGAGGTAGCCCCAAGATTTCAATAGGCCCATTCCACTGAAAAAAACATGGCCCATCCAACCTGACTGGGGCAGTCATCACTGTGTTACTCAATTCATCCTTTAGCTTATTAACATTTTAAGAAAAAGAGACAAAATATGTTAGGGCCCAAAGGTCGGGGACCCTGATAAGAAGTTTGTCTTGACTTGAGGATAAGAAAGCACTGTGTGCAGTTCACCTGACAAATGTGACACCCGGGACCTGCTGAGGTTACTGACAATGGTTCAGATAGAAGAGCAATTCACAGTGATCTAAAAACAGGCTTGCCCCGAGATGTTGCTCTATTATCAGGATGTGAGCTCCATCATCTTTCTGACTCCTCATGTCAACACAAAGTTAATTCCTAAAAGTTGGGTGGGCAAGGGGGATAAAAGGAAGGACTAAAAACTGTGGAGCAGGCTGGCTGAGGAAAGCACTTCAATAAAGAGCATCTTGATTTCATCTTCTTCTGGCTTGTGACTCTCCTTGGGGAACACACAGGTTGTGTCCGGATGCGCACAAAAGCTCGGGAGGAGGTAAGACCCAGCTACCCTCAGGTATAATACCTGGAAAAAATATTTTTCAGTGACTGCCACACTGGCAGTACTGTAACGATTGATACAAGATTAAAATGTAGGAGTTTCCATATTTTGTGAACTCCTGAACATAGAGCTTGTTATTTTGAGCAGCCTGCTCAGAAACAGCAGCTTTACTAAATATTATTGCCTGGGCAATGCTTCATAAGAGCACATGGACACTACTCATCTTTCAACAGAAGTCATGTTCTACTTACAGACATAAGGAAACTCAATAGGTTGTGTGGCAAGAGAAACATAGAAAATTTTCATCATAATTATAACAACCTATAGAGACTTGTTTATTATTAATCCTTGGCTTATTTTGTTCATTTTTTTAAAATAAATTTCTAATACCAAAAATTGGAAAGTCTTGAAATAGAAAGTCTTGAAATATGGCTTAGCATCAAATCAGGCTTCAGACTGAAGAACAAACAGAACAGTTCTATTCTAGGGTAAAATAGTAAATTTAGGTCAATTCAGTGATTGGGAAATAGTACTATCCAGTTATTTCTCAATTTCTTCATGTAACAAAAACTCCTTAAGCTATTCCCTTTTTTATTTATAAAGGATGGTCTCTAAAGGTGAGAGGCTCCTACAATATGTGCAAATTAATTGCTCTTTTAGAGCAGCTAGTCACAAGCATTACCACAGATGCTTTGATAATTCTTTAAAGAAGACACAGTGTTTCCAGCTAATGTTGACCATTATCTCTCCCCTTGGTCATTTTATATCATGAGCAAGTGCTGAAAGGTGTTCTTTAGTAAAAAGAAAGAATGATCTTCACATTCGAACCTTGAAATCTCCATAGGTTATTTGGTTATTTCAAACCTTATTGTATTTTGGGCCCAAAATTATTTAGTAAATATCATAGAGATGAACTCACATGAACAGTTTCCTGCTAAAATGATTAGTACAAATAGCCTCAACAATTCAACCAAATACATTGTGTGGGTACAGCTAAGTATATCACCTATTATTAAACACCAAGTAAATAAGTTTTGCCTTTCACATTTATATTGTGCCATTCAAGTATCACAGTTTAGTGCTTGTAATAAATACCACTGTTTTATTTAAATTGCCTTTTAGCAAAATTAGTTTCCCTGATTGTTTTTTTTTTAAATCAGGTTTATTTTTGGTTTATCTGTGATCATGATTTCTACCTCTGCCTTTTTTTTTTAACTTTAGCTGAAGCATAATGGATTCTGCTCCAGTCATTTATTTTAACTTTCTCTGTATCTTTCTGGGTTAGTAATTTTTCTGTGAAATACCATATTGTTGGATCCTGGTTTCTTATGCATCCTGATATATACTTCTGTCTTATTCGTGAGCTTGTTCCTTCCAAATGTATAGGTAGGATTACTAATAGCTTCTTTCCCTGCATCCCATTTTCTATTTCCTCTTCTCTCTCTCTTTTTTATCCTGTCCCTCCTCAATGGTTAATTTTACTTCTAATCACTGCCCCATCTATTATCCCCTATGCCCTTTCTCTTCTCAGAAGGACATCATGTGTTTAATGTTTGCAGGCTCCATGTCCCCAGAGACTTTAAGACAGCAGCAGTGTCTACCCTCTGGCTGAGGCAGGCTTTGTCCCCATGGCCTTGCTGCTTGGTTCCCTTCCCTTGAGTGAAGTGGCAAAACTCTTCCCACCTCTCTTTTGCCCAATTCCACCTGCCCCAGACCCTCTCTTGCTGGCCCAGTTGCCAGTCTTTCTTCAACACCTCACTGGGAAATCTCCCCTTCTCAGGATTCAGTCTCCCCTTGTGCCTAGTGTTCCCTAGTATTTGCCGTACTCGGGGTACTCACTTTTCTGCCATTCCTCATCCTTGCACAAGCTTCCTCTTCTTTGCTTTCCTCTCTTTTCTCTCTTATTCCCAGGACAGACATCCCTTAAAACAACAATAATGATAGAAAAAGTCATATTTTTGTTGAAGTCTGAGATGGATACAACATGTTCCTTACATAAGCCCTTAAGGAGGGATTGCCAGGATCATGACCATTTTAGGAATGAAGAAATTGAGTCTGAATGAGGTTAGTAGACAAGAGGGTTGTGGTCCTGAATGAGGAAATATCAAAGAATTAGCAGTCAGTGCTTCTGGAAGGAAAAACCCCATTAGAGCTGAACTAGTCCCCTCCCATTCACTCTAAGAGCCTTAACCTTAATGGTTCTTAAGTCTATAGTGATTTACTGGACAGAGATCAGGGCAGTTAGGAGGCTCAGTGGATAGCGCTCTGGGAGTGGAGTCAGCAAAATCTAAGTTCAAATCCAGACTCAGAATTTTTTACTACTTAGTTTTGTGATCTTGAACAAATTACCAATTCCTCTTTGCCTCAGTTCACATACCTGTAAAATGAGCTAGAGAAGGAAATGGCAAATCACTGTAATATTTCTGCCAACAAAGTCTCAAATGGGGTCATGAAAGATCTGACAACTGAAAAATGATTGAACCACAAAAGTATACAAAGAACCATCCTACAGAAGAAAAAAAATAAAGAAAAAGTCAAGAAAATGAATCAAAACATTGAAAATGTCTTAAAATAAATTCATGCAACCATCCCTGTCTATCTTTCACCACTTTGCAGGAAGAGTTAAGACTTGTTTTGTTTTGTTTTTTGCTTAAGCAATTGGGGTTAAGTGACTTGCCCAGGGTCACACAGCTAGGGAATGTTAGTTAAGTGGCTGAGATCAAATTTGAACTCAGGACCTCCTGACTTCAGGGCTGGTGCTCTATCCACTGTGCAACCTGGTTGCCCCAAACTTGTTTTCAAAGTCCATACTTGTATTATCTCTGAGGACAGAGACTATTTTTTTTCAATTTGGATTCCTAGCACCCAGATCAGTGTGTCAGATATTCAGCTCTTAATAAATTTTTTTAACCTACATATCATTGAAAATTAAAGGGAAAAAAGAAAGCAAATGATACTACTAATCTTTTGTGACATCTTGTGATCATTGTCGACTTTTCAGAAGCATGCAATTATATGTGCCATCTTGTATACAGACTTAATGTTTAATTGTAATGAGAGTGTTAGGCCAGAGAGGGATATGTTATACGGCTAAGATCCCGATCTGGTAGCCAATGATTAGCTTTTTAGCCTAATTAGACTTTTAGCCATCTCATGTCCAAGTCTGAGAGTCCTTTTCAATCATATCTTTATTGAATTTCAGCCCCTGTTGGTTGAGCAGGCAGAAAGGAATTAAGTTGATGAAATCCTAAAGTGATATAAAGACAATGCTGATTTCCCTTAGTGTAAATAGGAATTCAGATTAAATCAACATTATCCAAATTGTCTATTGTGCTCTTCATCACATTAAAAATCATCTGCTACAGGATAATAAGCCTTCCTAGCAGTGGTGACAGCATTGAGCTGACTTCCCTTGTCCATTGCAGTTAGGAAGAGAGAGTTTTAATTTCACTGAATCAAAGGAGTCAAATCTTTAGAGAAAATAAATAACAAAAAATGACTGAGTTTTGAAAGAAATTTATGAAAGAAATATTAAATTCGAATGAGACTTTACTTAGGAGAAATCAGGCAGTCAAGTAAATATTTGTCCAGAAGTTACTGTTCTTCAGAGTTCCTGAATCCCTAGCCCCAAGACCAAGGGAAGAACCAGAGGGGGGGGGCAGGGGATGGAAACGTCCAACCGGAGAGAGGAAGGGAAGGAGGGAGTGTCCCAAAGGCTGCTCCATGCTGGCCTCCATTGCACCCCTGCCCACCCACAACCACCCAAGTCCCGGTCCTCAAAACAAAAACGGGGGAAGGCAGGAGCAGGTATACACACGTGTATACACACACACATACACGTGTACACTCACAGACACACATGATGTCACCTGCACGAACAACATACGGATAAACAAAGGTAATGATACTCCTTCCCATCCCCCAGCCAAGTCTGCACACAACCACTTGGGCACTAAAATAAGCCGGTTTGGATTGGGGGAGATTCAGGAGAAAATTAAAGGGGAGAGAATAGGAGGATGGGAGTGGTTCGGAAGGCTAGGAAGGAGGGGGGACTTACTTCTTGGATCCCTGAAGAGAGTGGGAGTTGGGGGGGGAGGGGAAAGGGGGTTAGGGGCAGGCAGATCTCCCGCTCCACACAACGTCCCCTCCAGACTCCTCCTCCTCTTCCTGCATCCCCTCCCCCAGCCCTTTCTCCTCCTACAACCAGGATAGACCAAAGTCTGGAGAGGGAGGAGCAGACGCAGTGACACCACAGTAGGGGCAGGGCTAGTCTCCGCCCATAGCAAAAAGAGGAAGGAGAAGAGAAGGGAGGGGGCTCTGTGAGGAAAGGCCTAGAGAAGTTAGGAGCCCCCTACCTCAGTCTTTTCGTTCAGCTTTAGTCACCCAGCTGGCAAGGGGAGGGGGCCGCAGTGCGTCTTCCACTTAGAGGAAGGTCGGGGGCTGGGGAGGGTCCCAGGGCAGTTTGTTAGGGCTGAGGCTGAGTGGTGGAGGGGCAGAAAGGGGGCCCCTAACAGGACCGCCCACCAGCTGCAACCCCTGAAAGGAACTTGGATCCGGCACAAGCCCCGGAGCAGAGGCGGAGATCTGGGGGAGAGGCGGCTCCCAACCTCCTTTCTCCAGGCGGGAGGACACAGAGATGGGAAGAGGCGCGGAGGGACACGGGGGCTCCGCACACGTGTCTGCCCCTGGCCAAGCCTGGGCTGGAGGAAACTGCAGGGAATTGCTGCTGGCCACTTTCTCTCTCCAATAACGAGGCACAAGAACAGAGGTTTTTTTAGGTTCCAGGATATTGTTCTATCCAGGAGGAGCACCTAGGGGACCCAGACATCCAGCCAGGAGCATCTGGAGGCCGAGAAGACAACTGCTGGGCTGTGAGGGACTCCCATAGAAGGGGAACCCTCCACTGACGCCTTCTCTGGCAACAGTTTGTAATCTCAGAAACTTGCCTCGATTGTGGAGACCTTAGGTGACTCTGGATACTTGGTTGAGAAAAAGG
Source organism: Myrmecobius fasciatus (assembly GCA_023553655.1). NCBI lineage: Eukaryota > Metazoa > Chordata > Mammalia > Dasyuromorphia > Myrmecobiidae > Myrmecobius > Myrmecobius fasciatus. The sequence goes on along the minus strand of JAJPUD010004116.1, from coordinate 88,809 downwards.
CAGCCATGTCAGAATCTCACCAAAAGGGGAGTCCAAGGAAATGGGCAAAGAACTAAGCCCAGAGGCTGAGCTCCAGGCAAAGTATTAATGTAGCCCTCTGACAAGGACAAGACTTGGAGAAAAAAATAGACAAGTAAAGAGCTGATGAGTTATTAAAGATATTTGTTAATTAACTAGCCAGTTTGGAGTAAGACTTTACCAGTGTCAAATAAGGAAAGCCCAAGCATGGTGTACCTAGCAGAATACAAAAAATCAAACACTGAGGAATCATTAGTAGGGCTGAGAGTCCATTCTAGCTCCTCTAACTCCATATCCCACTAATCTTGCCAAAGCCTCTCCTTCAAGTCTCTGATATGTGTGCTCCATCTGCTGCCTTTGTTTCCTCTTCATCCAGTCTTTACTTCAAGCCACCAATTGGGTACAGAGACTTAAATCTTCAGCTGAAAGCACACTCAGAGTCTACCTTGTCTAATCCCTTTATGTTACAGAAGAAAAAACTGAAGCTCAAAGTGGTGATGGGAGTTGAGATCACACCGAAAGAAAATGTCCACAGCTGGTAAGATAGAATGTGAATCGAGATTTTCCCCACTCATAATTAAGCAGTTTGGCCATTGAATTGTTCTACCTCATACTCCCATTTCACTAGTGTAACTTCATCTTTCTAGTTGTTCTAAAAGTATAAGCATGAGGGTAAGTTTCTTTTTAAATGTCAAGAGAAAAGTCGTTTTCAAAAAATAAAATCCAAAAAACTATCCAATTTCACCTCATCAACATTCAACAGCCACTTATTGATCTGAATTGATGTCTTTGGCAGAATTCCTATCTATACCCTACTCTTTCTCTATCACTTCAGCACCAAAGATAATGGAAAACTCTGCCAGGTGTCCTCTCAATAAAATCTCTAAAGTAGAAATACTCACATAGGCATCAGAAGGACCCATTGTGGACTTGGTAGCACAACCATGGGCAGCTGGGTGGTAGAGTACAGAGACCTGGCCCTGTCTAGTTTGTGTCCTATTGTTTGCCAGTCTTCTCCACAGATTTATTAAATAGTGAATTCTTATGCCAAAAGCTGGGGTCATTAGATGTTTCACACATTGGGTTGTTTTTCCTGTTGATTGTTGTGTCTTGTGTACCAAATCTATTTTACTGAGCCAACACTCAATTTCTTAACCTCTCAGAGAGTATGAATGATTAATGCTTTATAATATAGTTTGAAATCTAATCTTGTTAAGCCACCTGCCTTTCTATTTTTTCCATTAATTCCCTTGATATTCTTGCTTGGTCTTTCACTCTTTAAGACTATTTTTGTTATTTTTTTTCTAGCCCTATGAGATAGTTTTTGGTAATTTGATTAGTATGGCACTGAATCTGTAAATTAATTTAGGCAGAATTGTCATTGTTACAACAAAATCTACATATGAGCAATTCATATTTTACATTTGTTTAGATCTAATTATATTTTTGTGAAAAGTGTTTTGTGATTGTGTCCATATAGTTTGTGGGTTTGTCTTGGCAGATACATTCCTAAATTTAAATTTTTTATAGTTATTTTAATGGAATTTCTCTTTCTATGTCTTGCTGTGGGCTTTGTTGGTCATATAAACAAATGCTGAAGATTGATGTGAGTTTATCTTATATCCTGCAACTTTGCTCAAGTTGTTAATTGTTTTAAGTAATTTTTAGTTGATTCTTCAGGGATTCTCAAAGCATACCATCATATCATCTGCAAAATTTGTTTATTCATTGCCTATTCGATTTTCTTTGATTTCTTTTTCTTTTCTTGTTAGACCTAATATTTCTAGTTCTATGTTGAATAATAATGGTGATAATGGACATCCTTGCTTCATCCCAATCTTACTGCAAAGGCTTCTAGCTTATCCCTGTTACCAGTAATACTTGTTGATGGTTTTAGGTAGATAACTACTTATTCCTATAAGGAACACTTCTTTTACTAGTATGCTCTCTAGTGTTTTTAATAAAAGTGGATCTTGTATTTTGTCAAATGCTTTTTCATTGAGATAATTGAAATAATCATATGATTTCTGTTTCCTTTCCTATTGATATGGTCAATTATTTTGATGGTTTTTTAATGCTTAATCAATTATGTATTCCTGATATACACCAATATTTCATACCATCTAGCTAGATAAATTCAAAACAGTTGCATGATTTAGACATAAAGGGTGAGAGCAGACAGGAAGCAGAAGAGCAAGTAATAGCCTACCTGTTAGAACTATGGGGAAAAGAAAAATTCATGACCAAACAAGAGATAGAGAACATTATAATAGAGATAATTTTGATTATATTAAATTTAAAATTTTCTAACATTTTGTTTACCTCCTTTACTTCTTTCTTATTTATTTTGTGGTTCGATTTATCTAGTTCTGAGAGAGCAAGGTTGAGATCCCCCATTAGTATAGTTTTGCTGTCTGTTTCTTCTTGCATGTCTCTTAATTTCTCCTCTAGGAATTTGGATGCTATACCACTTGGTGCATATATGTTTAGTATTGATATTGCTTTATTATCTATGGTACCCTTTAGTAAAATATAATTTCCTTCCTCATTTATTTTAATTAGATCTGTCTTTGCTTTTACTTGATCTGAGATCAGGATTGCTATTCCTGCTTTTTTTTTTTTACTTCACCTGAAGCATAATAGATTCTGCTCCAGTCCTTTACCTTCACTCTGTATGTATCTCTATGCTTTAGATATGTTTCTTGTAAACAACATATTGTTGGACTCTGGCTTAGGTTCTCTTTGCCTCTTCCTGAGATTTTACCTTATTTTACCTCTTTTTTTTACCTTGTTTTACCTCCTTTTTCCTCGTTTTCCAGTATGATCCCCTTTCCACTTCTAGTTTCTTTTCATATCAAAGGAAAATCAAATTATACCAACATTCTCTAAGTGTACCCATAAGAGAAATATACTTCTCATGATTTCTTTCCTTTTTACCTTTTTTATGTTTCTCTTGAATTCTGTGTTTGGAGATCATTTTTTTTTTGGTTCAGATCTGGTCTTTTCATTAGAAATAGGTGAAATTCACCTATATCATTAAATGTCCATCTTCTTTCCTGGGAGGTAATGCTCATTCTAGCTGGATAGCTTATTCTTGGTTGTAATCCAAGTTCCTTTGCCCTTCGGAATATCTGATTCCAGGCCCTTCAATCCTTTAAGGTGGAAGCTGATAGATCGTGGATGATTCTAATTATGGCTCCTTGGAATTTGAATGGTTTCTTTCTAGCTAGCTTTCTAGCTTTCTAGCTAGTCCTCAAATTTAGCCATGATATTCCTTGGGATTCAATTTTGGGGTCTCTTTCAGGAGGTGATTGGTGAATTCTTTTGAAGGCTATCTTACCTTCTGATTCTAAAACATCAGGGCAGTTTTCTTTCATGATTTCCTGTAAAATAGGTTCTTTTTTTCATGGCTTTCAGGAAGTCCAATAATTCTTATATTGTCTCTTCTAGATCTATTTTCCAGGTCAGTTGTTTTTCCTAGGAGATATTTCATATTTTCTTCTATTTTTTTCATTTTTTTTGTTTTTTTTTTGTTTTTGACTGATTCTTGAAGTCTTATTGATTCATTCACTTCCATTTGTTCAGTTTTAATTTTTAGTGTATTATTTTCTTCAATTACTTTTTTTAGCTCCCTTTGTAATTGGCCAATTTGCTCATTGAATACTTTTTTCATTTCACCAATTTTGTTTTTCAGTGAATTGATGTCTTTTTCATATTTCTTTTGTAGAGCATTATGTGCTTTTTCCATTCCTTCTTGCAATGATCTCAATTCATTTCCTAATTTTTCTTCTCTTTTTTGAGATTCTTTATGCAATCTTCCAGGAAAGCCTTGTGAAATGGGGACCAGCTCATGTATCCCTTTGTGGCTTCATCTGGAGTTGCTTTACCTTTATGAACCTCAGAATCTGAGGTCTGTTCTCTCTTTCCATAAAAGCTGTCTGTGGTGAGAGTTCTTTTTTGTTTTTTATTCATTTTTAAAAACTTGCGGTCTGTTCAAAGCAAAGGAGTGACAGCTGCTTTAATTTGCTCTAGGGGCAGTTCCACTGATTGACTTCCAGTGCTGGGCAATCGAGGCTGGGTCCAGCCTTCTCAGTAGTTTACAATCTACCTTATATAAAAGGCAGATCTGCCAAGGCACCTGATTACAACCAGGAAAGAGTGGCTTAAGAGGCTCACAGAAACTTCCCAGGTGCTTAGAAACTGCCACACTCTGAGTCCCTGCCCACCTTCTTGCCCTGTCTCCCTGTGCTATAGTCTGGGCTTGGCAAACTGTCCCCCTGCCCAACTGAAACAGACCTGTTCTGAAGTTCTTCCAAGGTAACTTCTGGGAATGTGTGTACTCCAAATACTTGTGGGTGCTTTGACTCTAAGAAACATCTATTTTAATTGTTTTGGGTTAGTGATCACTGTTTCACACACCCACATATGTACACACAAGAATGCAAATATACATATACATATGTATGTATAGAGGGGTAGGGAAGGAGAGGATAGAGAAGCAAAGAAAGAATATATATTAAAAGACAGATAAGAAAACAAAGACCTAGAAATGCAGAGACAGAGACAGGTAGAGTCAGAGACAGAGAAAGAACACTAGGTGTTGACTGCAGAATAGTATGCTCAAATAGACCTATCAAGCAACTGTTAATTGAGACACGCATGGGAAGGGAACAAACATAGTGGGCACTCTGGAGACATCAGTGATGCCCTCCTAGCCAGGGGAGAAGAAATGGAATTCCAACAAATTGTTGGCAGGGTCTCACAACTCCTAAGCCTCAGAAGCAGCATTTGAACAAAGGCCTCTGACTCCATGGTAGCCAAAGTTCTTTCCAGAATTCAATTCTGCCTTGTAGAGCAGCTTTTGCCACCAAACCATGGTTTCCCCAGGGAAAATCAAAATTTGGCTTTTAAATCTCCACAAAAACAAGGTAAAGGACCTTAGATTAACATGTTGGCAATAAGGGTAATGACATAATTGAGACAGGGCAGCCTTTCTTGTTAACTGATGAAAAATGCTAAGCACAAAGGATTTGTATTTGATCACAGTGCTTGGCACATATACAGAAGGCACGTAATAATGTTGGTTTGCCTATGCCCATGAGAGTTAAGAAAGCAATTCTTCTCTCTACAAAGGTTTTGTCTGTCTCCCCAAGAACTATCCATAAGTTGAAATCTCCCATTCAGCTAGGAGAAAGCCTTTGAGATCAGCAGAATCCATGTCTATCCATCTGTTGGGGTTCACTTTCTACCTTATTACTATGCTTAGGTTTCCATGTTGGCAGGATGATCCTGGGGAGTGACTCATTGATGGGACTCTAGCTCCAGAGGTGGATTTAGACAAACTTCAAATTGGGAGCTTGAGCCAGCTTTTGAATGCTGTGTTTCCACATCGACGCTTCTGTGAAGCTCTAGGCTTTTCATCGGGAATGGTTGGAATTTTTCCATTTCAATAAATGTCCAGGTTTTCCCCTGTGTGATTATTTTTTTCGGCTGGGTAAGCTACTTTGTAAGCTTATATTCTTTGAAAACTGATGATGCAGAGTGACTTCAAGCTCTCACCTTTTTTTTAGGGGAATGGCATATTTCTGACTGGCTCTTTATTACTTGAATTCTTTCTTTTTAGGCTGCTGGCAGCATTTTTTCTTTAACCTGTAAACTGGGAATTTTGGCTGTATGTTGCTGGAAGTTTTCATTGTGGGGAGTTCTTTCTGGGTGTGACCTATAGACTTCTTTACTTTCTTGTTCTAAGAGGTCTAAAAATTTTTTGATTTCTTGAAATATTATATCAAGACCCTTTTGCATCACATAGCTTTCAGGGTGTCCAATGATTCTGAAATTTTTACTCAGTCAATTTTTGTATATCACTTGGTTTTTTATGTTTTAGCAATTATTTTTATTAAAAATAAATTTAATTTTTGTGTGTATGTTAAATCACCTTAGTTATCCTACATATTCCTTCCCTTCCCCTCCCAAAAAACCATTTGATATACCCTATGGTATTTTTAAGAGAAAAAACAATTCATCACAACTGATGGATACATTGAAAATGTATGAAAATGTATGCAATCTGTAACACTTCTACACCTCTTCACAAAGGAGTAGGTTGGGGGGCTGTTCTCATATCTCTTCATTTGAATCATGCTTGATTTTTAAGATTTTCTTACATTTGCTTTTGAATTTTGATGGTTTATTTCTATTTCAAATGTTGTAGTTATTGTGTACATTTTTTGTGGTTCTCTGCCATCATCAGTTTATATAGATATTTCCATGCTTCTCTACATTCATCATGCATGTGACTTTTTACAATATACAAATATATTACATCGATGTACCACAATTTGTTTAGCTATTTTCCATTAGCCATTAGCATCTACTTGTTTCCACTTGTTAGTTATCACCAAAAGTCCTTGCTATAAATATTTTGGAGAATATAAGACCCATCTCCTTGTCATGGCTTTCATGGGATATAAGGTCAGTAATGGATTCTCTGATCTGAAGAGTAAGAACATTTAGTCTCTTTATTTGCATAATTACAAACTGCTTTATGAAATAGTTGGACCACTTCATAACTCCACCAACAATGTATTCATATGCCAATACTTCAGAAACCCCTACGACATCAAATGTTGTGATTTTTCCCCAACCTGAACATGTAGGGTGAAACCTCAGAATTGTTTTGATTTTCACATGGGAAGCAGATGAGAAGCACATGAGAGCAGAATGTATGGCCTCCAAAGAAGAAATAATAAACAATGGATGAACCAAAATCTGCACAGAAGTGAATGACACTCAAAAAGAAGAAAAGCAAAAGGCAAGAACATTTAAAGAACATTTGCTCACTATCCGAGAAACATATCTCGAAGACAGGAAGCATACAACCAACTTAAGGATGAGAGGTCTCTCAGAGGAACAGAATAGGACCAAATAGCTTAACACCATAATGTAGGAAGTTATACAGGGGAACTGCCCAGAGTTTTCAAAAATAAAAAGGAAATACCAGTTGAGAAAATGCATAGACCACCTCCAGAAAAAGATAACAATACCAAGGGTGCAATTTCCTTTTTTTTCCACTTTTTTTTATTAAAGTTTTTTTTATTTTCAGAACATATGAGTAATTTTTCTACATTGACCTTTGCAAAATTTTTTGTTCCAATTTTTTCCCTCCTTACCCCCCACACTTCTAGATGACAGGTAGTCTAATACATGTTAAATATATTAAAATATGTGATAAATCCAATATATGTATACATATCTATGCAGTTATCTTGCTGCACAAGAAAATAGGATCTAGAAAGAGAAAAAAAACAACCTAAAAAGGAAAACAAAATGCAAGCAAACATTCACAGAAAGCATTAAAATGGTATGTTGTGGTCCACACTCAGTTCCCACAGGCCTCTCTGGATGTATATGACTATCTTAATCGCTGAATAATAGGAACTGGTTTGAATCACTGCATTATTGAGGAGAACCATGTCCATCAGAATTGATCATTGCTACTATGGGTATACTTAAAGAATGGGGGTATAATTTGATTTTACTTTGATAATATGAAAGAGAAACTAGAGTTGGAAGGGCTATCATACTGGAAAAAGATAGAAAAGGAGGTAAAATAAGGGGAAAAAGGAGGTAAAAATGAGATAAAATCTCATGAAGAGGCAAAGAAAACCTATTATAATTGAGGGAAAGAAGGGAGGGGAGTGAGCATTGTGTGAATCTTAACTCTCATCAGATTGGGCTCTAAAAGAGTATATGAGACACACTTAGTTTCACAGAGAAACTTGTCCCTCTTTATAGGGAAGTGGGAGGGAAAGGAGGAAAAGAAAGGGATAGACTAATAGAAGGAAAAATAGAAGAATTAGGGGAAAGGTGTAAAAAAGAGGGGGGGAAGGGAGAAAGGGAAAAGGAAAGTGAAAAACATAATTTTGGGTAAATAAGATGGCAGAAAATACAGAATTAGTCATTTTAACTGTGAATGTGAATGTGATGAACTCTCCCATGAAGCAGAAGCAAATAGCAGACTGGATTAAAAAGCAGAATCCAACAATATGCTGTCTACAAGAAACACATCTAAAGCATAGAGACACATATAGGGTGAAGGTAAAAGGCTGGAGCAGAATCTATTATGCTTCAGGTGAACAAAAAAAGCAGGGATAGCAATCCTGATCTCAGATCAAGTAAAAGCAAAGATAGAGCTAATTAAAAGAGATAAGGAAGGAAACTATATCTTATTAAAGGGTACCATAGACAATGAGGCAGTATCAATACCAAACACATATGCACCAAGTGGTATAGCATCCAAATTCCTAGAGGAGAAATTAAGAGAGATGCAAGAAGAAATAAATAGCAAAACTATACAGCAAAACTATATTCCACCAAACAGAAGCCTCTTTGAGAGAGTAACATAGAAAACAAGAACAGAGCTATGTGGGGATCAGAATGTGGAAGTGAGGCTTGCCAGTGGGAGGTGTGTACTACAGCATTTAATCCAGTTCTTTGAACATAAGTGCTTGATAAATGATTTATCATTCATTAATTCATCTAAGCATTCATTCCTGACAGGCAGAACAGAGCTCTCCTTAAAGAGATGATAAGTTAGGGACTATTAAGTAATCAGTAGCTTTCACCACTTTTTCTCTGGAAAAAAAATTTAAAGACAATGTCAAAGTCAGGATTAAGTGACTTGCCCAAGATCATAAAGCTAGTAAGTGCCTGAACCTGGATTTGAACTCAGGTATTGCTGACTGCACGTCCAGGGCACTGTCCACTGAGTAATCTAACTACTCTGATCTCTGGCCAGTAAAGCACTGTAGGCATAGGAAGGATCAAGGTCAAGGCTCTTAGAGTGAATGACAGGGTACTAGAGGGCTCATCTCTAATGGAGGCCCTTCCTTCCAGCAGCACTGACAGGCAACTTCTTTGCCATTTCCTCATTCCAGTCCCTGACCTTTTTGCCTATTAACCTCATTCAAACTCAGTTTAGTCATCCCTAAAATTGATAGGGTACAGCTTCTAAGGGACATATAACAACGATTTTAAGGTCCCCCAACCTTGGAGTGCTTTTGTTCTAACAATCTGTCTGATTCTAAAGTCTTCTGGCCTTTGGATAGTCGTACAAACATTGCTGACTGTCAAATAGATAATCTCCTGGTCAGTGATAACCAAGTTCCTGAGACAAGAGTGAATAGATCACCCCTCACTTCAACCTCTAGGCCATAAAATTAGCAAATAAGTAACATGAAGTTCTGATCTCTCTAACTTTTCTTCTAAATTTGTCTTCTTGCCCCTGGTTCTTTGCTAAATTCTTTTGGAACTTAGATCACTTCAATTGCCTTTACAATAAGCATTGCCCCCTTGACTCGGAGATGGGTTTAAGCCTGCAAATTCTTTTGAGACACCTCATGACATTGATCTACAACTCCCAACCTTTTGAGGTCCCTTCTGAACCTCAACAAAATGGTAATGATCGTGGCATCCCCTCTCTAAGGGCTTTTGTAAGGAAAGTGATGTATCCATCTCAGAGTTGCAGAAATATGAATTTATCTATCATTATTGTTATTTTAAGGAATTTCTGTCCCAGAAATAGGAGAGAAAGGAGAGGGAGGCAAATAAATAAATTTTCTGTGTATCCCCTTGACAAGTTCCTCCTTCTCTCTGTGGCTGAGATGATGTCTAAGGTCCTTGTCCCCTTTAAATTTAGAAACTTCCAATTCTCCTTCCTTACTCTCCCTTACAACACTCTCTGGAGGTCACTTTCTCGTTCATTAGGTCAGACTTGAACTATTCTACTTGCTTCCTCCCTGCTTTGCCAGGTTGACCTCTGAACCTTAGTCTTGAAAGGAACTGAGGTGAAATCTGATCTCACAGAGAGGAGGGCCTTTTGTATAAAATGGGGTCAAAATCCCAGTTCTTTTTCTTACTCTTTTTGTGATCTTGCTCAAGGCAGTTAACCTATTTGAACCTCTGTTTTCTTGTTCACAATTCCAACAGTGTATTAGGGTCCCAGTTTTCCCACATCCCTTCCAACATTCATCATTATCTTTTCCTGTCATCTTAGCCAATCTGACAGGTATGTAGTGGTACCTCAGAGTTGTCTTACTTTGCATTTCTCTGATCAATAATTATGGTTTTAGTTTCTTCATCTGAAAATTGTCTGTTCATTTCCTTTGACCTTAATGAATGATGGCTGACTTAAATTATTATCCCAAACCCATCTCCTGGGCTTAGTGTGACCACTCTATCCTTTCCAATTTCTCTCCAGCTTCTTTTCCATTTTTCATAACTTCATTACATACATAGTTTATCATTCTTAAATGAGAATCTTCCAATCTTTTGATGTCACACTCATAGAGTAAGATAAAAGTAAGATTTTACTTGATACCCCACTCTCCCTGCAAAATTTGCCTTTCTTACTCTTTGTTATGTCTGTCCTTTGGCTCCCAACTGATTGATACTTATACCCCTTGTGATGGGTGTTCCTTATATCCCCCAGTTATTCTAATAATGAGATCAGGAAAAATAGCCCAGCACCCTTTTAATATTGCATATATTAAATATTTAACATATTTTTATGTTTTATATACAACAATGTGGTTAAATATATGTATATGTATATATATTATATATATATATATATATACACATATTTGTTGTCCAGTAATTATTCAGTCATGTCTTATTTGTCATGACCTCATATGGGGTTTTCTTAGCAAAGATATTGAAGTGGTTTGACATTTTTTTTCTCCAGCTCATTTTATAGATGGGGAACCTGAGGTAAACAGGTTGAAGTGACTTGCCTAAAATGGCTAGCAAATGTCAGAGTCCAGATTTAAACTCAGCAAGATGAGTCTTCCTAACTCCAGTTCTGGCACTCTATCCAATACCCTACCTAGCTAACATATACATACACATGCATATATACAACATACATGCCCACATACATATCACATATATAATACTATATGTTTTAAATGCATGACATATAAAATTACAATGTGTTTTAAATATATAACTACATATATAAAATGAAATTTTGAATGTTGTCCTTTCGAATGGGGGCTTCTTGAGGGCAGACATTATCTTTGGCTTTTTTTGGAATCCCCAGAGCTTAGCCCAGGGCCTGGCATATAGTAAGCCTTTGATAAATGCTTTGTGACATATATTGATTAAACCTCCTACTGTTTTTTCTCTCCTCTCCCTTCCATTAGAAAAATTCAGGGTTGTGAATGGGTGACACTGAAATTCTAGAGGTGGGATTTCTTATAAGTGAGGTAGAAAAACCTGTGGGGGCATCTAGGCAAAGAGCACTAAGTGGAAGAGGGGAGAAGATTTTCTTTGCTTTTCTTACTTCAGATCTCCTTTGAGACTGACTTTGTGACCTGGACTTGGGTCTCTTCAGGTTTCAAATCACCTGTAAAGTATGGATAATAATAGCACTTGCTTTGCAAGATTGTTATTTATTTGTTTTTTAATTTTTTTTAATTTAATATTGAAAATGAGATAATATATAAATTACTCTACAGACCTTTAAAAGCTTTATAAATGCTAGCTGTTAGTATTATTACTGCATGATATCAAGGAGAGGCAAAGCATATGGAGTAGGGGTAATCAGAAAACGGTGAATTTACAGGGTTAGTGAGTAGAACCATGGGACAAATGAATGGTGTTCCCTTTCCCAAAACAAAGATATTATTACTTGTTTATTGTTCCCAGAGCAAAAGGTGAAAATGGGGAGAAGAGAGGAGAAAGGATGATCATTGAATATTTTTACATTTGTGACAGGATCCCAAAATACAATGCTGAATGGTGGGTAGGAAATTCTGTAGTATTTTAATCTTGGTTAATTGGAAAACACTCTTAACTTGACACTGTTAGTCTAATTCCTCCCATTCCTAAGAGAAGAAACTGTCAAGAGAAATCAAGTCAGAGGAAAGCATGGCATAAAAAGAGACTTGAGAATGTGCTCTGTACTTCTGGTTCTCAGGATTTTTATTCTCCTTCAAGATAGCTCAAAGATCACCTGAAATTAGGTAATGCTCTGGAAAGAGTGCTGGACCTGAAGTCAGGAAGTCCTGAATTCAAATTCAGCCTCAGACACTTCCTAATTATGTATTTCTGAGCAAATCATTTCACTGTTGTCTGACTCAGTTTCCTTGACTGTAAAATGGAGATGATAATACCTACCTCCCAGGGTTGTTGTGAAGATCAAATGAAATAATATTTATAAAACTCTTATTGTATCTTCTCTCCCCATAAATACTTTGTGGCAATTTAATGTAAATTCTCTGTGTTCTTATCTATATATGTTGTGTCCCATAATACAATGTAATGTCCTTGAAAGAAGGGATTGTTTCATTTTTATTTTCATATTCCTAGTGCCTAACATGATGTCTGGAACATGGTAGATATTTAGTAAATGCTTATTGATTAACTGATTTGTGATGAAGAGAGGCTCACTGGGGGATATTGGGTATATCCAAAAATATCCAAAAACCACAATAAAAGGCATCAGTAACAAATTAATTTAAAATTTAAAAAAACAGATCCCAGTTTGACCACTTGTTACTTGTGTGATTTTTGATAAGTCACTTTCGTTAGCCCAGATTCCTCAGCAAACTAAGAACCTTGGGTTAAATTAGTTGTTCTCAAAGTGTAATCTAGGGATGAGTCCTCAATACCTTTAAGCAAGTCCTCAAGGTTAAAACCATTTTCATAATGTTTTAATTTCTCATATGATAAATCAATAGGCACAACTCACTTAAATAGAAGTTATTAGGGGAAAGGATTCTCAATAATTTTTTTTGCTGAGGCAATTGGGGTTAAGTGATTTGTACAGGGTCACACAGCTAGGAAGTATAAGTGCCTGAAGTTGGATTTGAACTCAGCTTATCAGAGATGATGCTCTATCCACTGTGCCATTAGCTGCCTCAATAATTTTTAAGAGTGAAAAGGAGTCCTGAAATCAGAAAGTTTGAGAATTTCTGGACTAAATTACCTCACAAGTCCCAACTGTATATCCCATGATTCTGTGATCATAAAGGAGGGTCCTTTGGAATTCTGACACCCAATGTTCCCAATCACTAATACAAAATTGGGTAGGTGAGCAGAGGATGGACTCTGTTTGGTTCTCCTAGTGAGGAGATTCAATGTGACATGGAAGAAATGTTAGGAATACCAATAATCCTGGCTTGTTCGGTCTGTGGAGGAGAAGGAAAGCAGAAGATTCAAAATAGAGGAAAGTGGTAAAGATTTTAAAATGAAAAACAAAGCAATGTACATGTGTTCCTGGAGGTGATATGGAGCCACTGGGGTTTATGCATCCCTGGAGATCTGGGCATCCAGCTCTTGGTAGCCCATCTATGAATAGACCCTGGGCTCCCACTCTCCCTCAGTCCTATTCCACCTATGGTTTTCTCCAAGGGCAATTCAGGATTCCCAACCATTCAGCAAAGTGCTACAGGATTCCTCTCTCCTCCCTGTCTCTCCTTAGAACTCTGGGTTTGGAGAAGATGAGGGGAGCCTACTGGCAGAATGAGATTGACTTTGGAAACAAAACTGACTTCCTGTGCAATCCGGACAAGCCATATTCCTTTTCTGTGATTGTTTTCTCTTTGTAAGAGGGTAGCATTGGACAAGATGCTCTCCAAGTTTCCTTCCTAATTTTTACTGCGTGATATCAAGGTCACTGACCCTGCATTCAGTTCAGGAATGTGGTTAAAACTAAGGATTAGAACTCCTCATTCCCTAGCCCTCACACTTTATATTTACATAAGGATCAATCTGTAGTCTTCAGAACAGTACCCTTGGCAGGACAATCAGTGTCCAGGCACTCAACCATGAAGATCAATCACCACACTGGCTGGACTCTTTATTGTTGACCCACAGATAGCACCCCCTGGAGGCACTAGAGATTTTTTATGGCTCTGAATTAATGACAATGGAGTCTTTGGGACCCTGGAAAACTGAGCCCCCAGACTACAGAACAGACCTCCAAATGTCTCCTACACTGTTCCCATCCAAAGGGAAAGACAGATCCTTCAAGAAGAGAACTAAAGGAATGATCATGAAATGGAAGCAGGGTGGGAGCACTGGATATTCAGATATTAAATTTTAGAATGTTCCTTAGACACCCAAGGATTTTAGAGTTGAGAAAAGGGGGCCCCAAAGATGGCAAGTACTTTGTCCGAAGTCACACAGCTAGTAAATAACTGAGTCAAGATTCCATTCCAGGTTCTCTGATTCTAAATCCAGTGTTCCCTTTCTCCAGAGGTTTTTAACCTTTTTGTGTCCTGAATCCTTGCGGTGGCCACTGTAATCCTCAGCTTATAAGCTAAGACTTAGCCTCCAACACTTCTTGAAGACCAGCCCTCTAGACATCCAAGGTTATCCTAAAGATCCTCATAGTTCTCCTGTTCCACCACCTTTATCCTCTGCTCCTGCTCCAATTTTTCCCTCTTCTTTCACTTTTCTTTCTTTCTTCTAATTTCTCATTCCTCCTTCCTGTTTCTCTTTCCACCTGTTCCTTTTCTCTCTTTTCTTTTTCTCTTCTTCTCTCCATCTCTTATAAGAGTTGTTACTCTGGGGGCCACAAACCCCCAAGGGTTGCTGACTTGACTTTGAGGGTACATAATTTTTAATGAGAAAAGCTGCATTTTTATTTCAATTAACCTTTGTGTGCAATTATGCTAGCTCTTACTTATTATCCAGGATATGTAAATATAATATTTGATTTGGCCTATTCAGGAGGTGTGGTACAAAGAATTGCCACAGCCCAAATAAAATTTGTAGCTTCTAACATATTTCAGTTCTTTAAGGAACTTCAGGAGCAAGTGAGAAAGCGTCCAGGTAAGTATTACCTCTTGCACGTCCACTCTTGTAGTGGTCTTCCAGGAACTATTTTTTTTATGGAAACTCAAAGGCAGATCAGATCGCCTTCTCACCATGTTAGCCAACACTCCTCTATTTCAGGCAGCTGAAGAATCTCATTCTGAATATCATCAGGCTGCATGAGCTTTACATCTACAGTTTGGAATAACAAAAGAGGAAGCTAGGAGCACAATGAAATCCTATACAACTTGCCTTCCTTTCCATGCTCCTATGCTTCCTCCAGGGAGGATTGTAGTTTGAGACCCAATGAAATTTGACAAATGGATGTGACCCATTATAAATATTTTGGTCGTCTGTCTTTTAACCATGTTGTAGTAGACAACATGGATTTACTTTTCAGAATTTACTTTTGCAATACCAGCAGCAAAAGAGACAGCCCGAGTGATCCCTGAATTCCTTATACAACCTTTTGGAATTATGGATGTGCCACAAGCAATAAAAACAGATATTGGACTTGCATATACTCCTAAACATTTCACACACTTTTGTGCCCAGTATCAGATCTCAAACACCACTGGCATACCCTTTAATCCTCAAGGACAGGCAATAGTAGAGAGGAGAAACAGAGACATCAAGATGCTCCTCCAAAAACAAAAGAAAGGGGAAGTCACAGGTAACCCTAGAGAACTCTAAACTTAACTCTTTATACTATTAATTTTTTTATTTTTGATGAATATGCACTGGCTCCGGCAGATGGGTTTCATCACCCGTCAGAAGGGCAGTGTCCAGCGTGAACAGCTCCAGTATCTTTAGATAATCGCCCAGTGATTGGAGAGATCCCGAGTGTGGTGAATAGAAGGGACCAGACAGATTAATCGCTTGGGGCAGAGGATTTTCTTGTATCTCTACAGATGGAGAAGGAATGCTATGGGTGCCGACAAGCTGTATCCATCTTGTCCATCTGAGAGAGATGAAAAAAGAGAAGACCCTCAAAACGAAGAAGATCCAAGAAACATTGGGTGGTTCCATCTCTGACTGCACCCACCATTGAAAGAGCATGACAGTTAACCCTATATGTGCATGGCAATAGACTCAAGGCAGTTAATCCTACCTGTATGGCAATTGACTCATGAATATCAAAAAATAACTGTTAATTAGACTGATGTACTTCAGAACCTGCAGGAATCATTGGATTCCCTGACACATGAAGTGATGGACAATAGATTGGTTTTGGACTATCTCTTGGATGCTGAAGGAGGTATATGTGTGATTGTTATTTATATATCCTCTTTCTAGGACTCATGGAAGTCTTTTATAATATCATGCTGATTCATTTTGTTTGTTACATTACTACTAGCCTGTGTGATATTACTACTTGCTTGTGTGATATCTCCCATGCTGATGGATTTATATTTACCTGTTTCAATTAAAATAAAAGAAAGTGGGAGATGTAAGGGCCACAGACAGTGGGGGAGTATCTCTTGGTGATGTTTAAGACCCTTAAGCCCAGAGGGAACCTGCTGACAGTGTCCGGTTTGACTTTCATCTCCCCTTGGGTGTGTCTCAGCCTTTCTGAGAAGTCAAGGGGCATGACAACCTGTGTTCTACTTGAAGCAGAGATACTTGCAGTAAATATGCATTTACATAATAATAGCAAGGTGCTTATAGTTCACATGCTCAGTGTGCTGTAGTGATGTACTAAGATATTTAAGACTGAGAGAATTTGAAATAAACTGGGCTCCATAGTTGACCATCCTCAGGGGTCCCTGACTTATCACTCCTCTTTTAAGACCAAGGACTCAGGCTAGTACTGAGATCCTCCAGAGAGCTAGTCTGGATGGTACAAAGAAAAATACCCCTGAGACCCCCTCAGCCTGTCATCTTTTTTACCCAAAGCCTAACTATTTTTGAACACTTTGGCACATGTACCCTTGGCTTAAGTGACCATCTTTACAATGCTACCATCCCTAACCCCCTTCTCCTTAAATCTGTTTCTCTAGGATTTGACTAATTTGCTTTCAAATGATGGCTAACACTGGACACTGATCCTGACACTCAGTATCCACTGAATGCATCTTGAATCATGTTTTGGGACCTCAAGGTCATCACCTCTCCAAGTGAGACCTGTAAAGCAGGCTCAACTCCACCCCAACTCCTAGCTTGAAGCAATTACAGAAAAAAATACCACCATCTCTTTCCATTAGAACAAGTGGGTAAATATAGAGGACATCCTGGGTCCTAACCTTGCACCCTAGAATAGCTTCTGAACATTACTAACAAACATTTTCTAAAATCACAAACATTAGTGTGTTCAGACTTGCTGGACTCACAGAAGAAACACTTGTCCTGTAAATGCTTCCTTGAACCAAGGCAACTCAAGTTGATGATTTGATTAACTTTTATTTTTAACAGATCCTGTGGTCAAGCTACTGACTGAAAAAATTCTATTTTTAGCAGCCTTAGTATTCCTAAAATGGTTTAGAGTCAAAATTTTGGTATAAAAGTTTTGTTCCCCTTGACCCTAAATGCCAATTAGTTACCATGCTACTTGACCCAGCTGCTTTGTTGAACAAAAGCTTTGATTTTGAGAATCCTGTGCAAATATTCTCCCTCCGACTTCCAACCAAACTCTCTCCTGCAGCCCTTAGGCACTATAAATCTGGACAAGTTATATTTAGCATTTTAAAAGTCATAATTTTCAACAAGCCCAACAGAGAATCAAGATTCAAGGCTTCATTTTAAAATGCTTTATTCACTGGAAAAAAGACTACATCAACCTAGAAAAAACAATTGTTAAAGGATTCAAGAAAGGTAGCATAGTACAGAGGAAAGAGCATTGGCTGGGTACCAAGCAATACTGGGATCATTTCTCCCTCACTTCCTACCTGTGTGATGCTAGACAAGTCACTTCAACCTATTTGCTCATGAAGTGAGATCCACCTTGCTCAGCATTCCTCCCACAATTCCAGGAGAATTTTCCATTATCTTGGAAACAGGCTGCTCACAAATTAGAGCTGGAAGGGACCCAGGAGGCCCTCAGGTTCACACACCCCCCATGTGACAGATGAGAAAAGTAAGATTAGTAAAGGGGAAATGTGTGGGCCAGGCTCACACTTCTAAGAAGTATCAGCATATGAGGAAGTCCAGTACCTGGTTTGGAGCTGACTTTTGGGGAGACCTTGTGCATATGATCAAATTACCTGCTATGCAAGAAAGCAGAGGCTGGAGGCTTGCTGGCAATGGGATGTTGGTAAGGAGATTTTGGAGAAGTAGGCAGGAGACAAGATGATGCTCTCATCAGAGGGATGCATTTGCCTAAATTGTCCCAGTAAATGGTTCATCTCCTAGCTTCAATGGCTTTACTGGCTCTCCATGTCCTAGAATAAAGAAGAAAGATTCAGGGAGGGCTGGGACACTGACGCATTGTTGGTGGAGCTGTGAACGGATACAGCCATTCTGGAGAACAATTTGGAGCTATGCTCAAAAAGTTATCAAACTGTGCATACCCTTTGACCCAGCAGCATTTCTATTGGGCTTATATCCCAAAGAAATCATAAAGGAAGGAAAAGGCCCCACATGTGCAAGAATGTTTGTGGCAGCCCTTTTTGTAGTGGCTAGAAACTGGAAATTGAATAGATGCCCTTCAATTGGAGAATGACTGAATAAATTATGGTGTATGAATATTATGGAATATTATTGTTCTGTAAGAAATGACCAGCAAGATGATTTCAGAGAGGCCTGGAGAGACTTACATGAACTGATGCTGAGTGAAATGAGCAGAACCAGGAGATCATTATACACGGCAACAACAGTACTATATGACGATCAATTCTGATGGACATGGCTCTCTTCAACAATGAAATGTTTCAAACCACCTCCAATTGTTCACTGAAGAAAGCCATATACACCCAGAGAGAGGGATGCGAAATGTGGACCACAACATAACATTCTCATACTCCTTGATTGACGTTCGCTTACATTGTGTTTCCTTTATCTGATATATCGTTTGTGTAGACAAGATTTTTCTTGCACAACAATGTTAAGTTTGGAAATATGTATACATATATTCGATTTGCCAATATTTTAACATAATTAACATGTAGTGGATATCCTGCCATCTAGGGGAGGGGTGGGGAGTTGGGGGGAAAAATTTGTAATGGAAAGTTATGTAAGGGTTATTGTTGAAGAATTACCCACACATATGTTATGCAAATAAAATAAAATTAAAAAAAAAAAGAAAATCACCTACAAAAAAAAGAAGAAAGATTCAGCTCAAGGACATTTACTGGCACTTTGTTCTAGAAGAAAGTACAGACTCCATCTCCAAGACCTCTCTCCCAAAGGCCCCAAGCCCCTTCTTCCTGCCTCTCCACAGGCAAGATGTCTAGCTTTGTCTCAACTTCTCCTGGGTCATGAACTGAATGACTCAGGCAACATGGACATCTCTGCCTGCCATCGATTCATTCTGATTTCCTCATCTTTGTGAATGTGCTCACACTTTGCAGAGATAATGTCATTCCCTATCCTTCCTGGACTCAGTAAACTCCTGTGACTCCCTATCACCTCCAGGATCCAATATCACTTCTCTTCAAAGCCCTTTCGAAACTATACCTGCTCCTCCCCTTTCCAGTCTTCTCTATATGACACATTTCCATGGACTCTTTGGACCAGGACCATTGGCCTCTTGGCTGTTCCTCACATGAGACCATTCATCTCCTCACTCTGGACAATTTTTCTGACTCCCTTCATGCCCAGAATCCCTTCCCACCTCACCTCACCTCTCCCTCCTGGCTCCCTGGTGTCCTTCAAATTCCAGGTCAGTCCCACCTTTGGCCAGCAGCCTTTCTCCATTCCTCTTAATCCTAGCACTTCCCTCTTTGGACTTTCTCATTTCTCCTGTATGCAGTATGTTTCACTGGAGTTGCGGATATATCTCCCCCATTAGATTGAGATTTAGGAGGCAAGGCAAGAACTTGCCTTCTGGCCTTTTGGCCTTCCGAGCACTTAGCAGAAGTCCTGGCACGTAGAAGGCACAGTATAAATGTTTAGGGACTGATTGATACTGTTTCTCTTTCCTAGAATGGAATCCATTCTCCTCTTCCTCCTCTTCCAAAAATCAGCTAAAGTGTCACCTGCTCCAGGAAAATGGATTTCACATGTACCTACACCACAGAAGGGGGTGAGCTCCCCTGCAACTAGAAGCCTCCATCTTATTTTAATCAACATTAGATATTTTTTGCAAAGGAAGAAATTCTTCATTGGGAACCATTGGGTTACCCACAGTGAATATTATCACAGAGAGTGAAATGTTGACGTGTGAACAAAATGTTCACACCACACAATCCTTTTCAGAAGGACACAGGTGGGCTTAGCAGGGATAATACCATTAGTTTCTCTGAAAAATTAGCCCCATTCCTAAAGGCCTTTGCAAAACTAAGCCTGGCAACAGCCCAAGCTAAGAGTCAGCACTGGCCTTGAGACAGAATCCACTGGTCAAAGAGAAAGCTCTGTTCCTATGGCTGTGCTTCTATGAGCACTTTTAGGGAAGGGGCATGAGTGGATAGGGTTGTGCAGGGTCTGACAGGAGTAGAGAATGGGGACCCCTCTTTGCTTGCCAAAGGACACACTGACAAATGTTCACACAGTGGCCAAGAACTAATCAGGACCGGAGCCTAATTGGACCCCTGGTTTCTGGCTCAAAGTCTGGGGCTCTTTCCCTTAAACCACACTGCTGCTTCCCAAATGCTTTACAATTGCCTTACCAAATGCTAAACCGGTTTTCTTGCAGACATCATAAGCCTGAAAGTTGTTTCTGCCTTCAGCACATGTGCCATTCTTGAGAGGTAAACACCTATTTCTTTAGTGCCAAAGTACCATTGAGTCAAAGGGCTGGAACAAGGCTTAACTTGGAGATTCTCACCACATGGATCAGAAATGAGATTAGAGTTGGTGGAACAAGGGAAGAGCTTGAGCATTAACATTGATCTCCCTCTTCCCATCCCCATGCATCATTAGTATTGACTATTTTATCTGCGTCTTTACTTGGGAATGCAGAAATCCACAGAGTCCCCGGTCAAGCTGGGTGCCCTTGGGGTCAAAATCTGTGCTCCCAACGCTTCATTGCTAGACTGTGGCCCAGGAACATACGGTGAAAAAGCTGGAGCCAGCATGCAGGTGTCCCCCTCCTTATCCAAGCTCCTTCCCAACATATCTGCTTCCTCAGCTTGCAGCACAGGTTCCAAGACTCTCTAGACCAAATCATGATCCCAGTGGTCCTGGATGCTGGAGATAAGGAGATCGAGGTTTGGGTCTCTTAGCTGGGGCCACTAGCAGAAGTAGGCATCCTGCTGCAGGGGTGAGAGCAGGGGGCACTACCTAAAATAGACTCTCTTTCCATCTCCCTTGAACTTCCTGCCTTCAGGCCCAACTCCCATGCCATCTCCTCCATGAAGTCTGCTCAGATTCTGGAGCCATCTTCTCTCTTAGCTCTTAGGTTGCATTTGGCATTTCTTGAATTCACAGTAATTTTTCCTCTGGGTCTGTGCTTCTGTTTTCCCCAGGAGCCTGCAGAAATATCCATGAAGACAGGCACTTAGCTAAACTTTCTATGATTCCTATGCTCATCCCAGCTCTCTGGGTCTTGTAAGGGCTTAAGAAATGCCTGAGAGCTGTCTAGCTGGAGGAAACAAGGAAGGGAAAGTCCTTGACTTTTTTTGTTTGATGACTGTCATTGGAGGTCAGGCAATGCATCCCACAGTTTAATGGACATTTCTCTCAGCTTCTGCAATCCCTGTGCCAGGTGCAAGTGCTGGACTCTTTGGAATTGCACTTCACTTTGATTCTGGGACATGACCCTAGGACAGAGCATGATAAGACTCATTCTGTTACCATTCCCTCCTTTTTCCCTTCCCAACACCCCCCTTCTCTCTCCAATTCTATGCTTGCCTCTGAAGGAAACTTTGGGGAAATCTTCTGAACTTCAGTGGAGTTGGGGGAGTATCTCCTTTCCCATCCAGATTTGTGCCTTCTCAGGCTTCCCCTGGACCCCACCCCAGGTCTAGGAGTCTGCCTAAGGGATGGATAAAACTCCTCCCTCATCATTTACCTCATTACCTACAGCCGGATTTATACATGAAGAAAGCCAATGATGTGTTCTAGTCATGACTTGGGATCATTAGCAGCAACAGCATCAAGAGGCAGCCTCAAAAGTCCATGGTGCTAAGGGGTGGAAGAAGTCAAGACTCTTCTGTCTCACAGCCTCTCCCACCTTGCTGCCTGCCTTCTTGACTTCTGAACCTGGACTGCCCTGGGACCTGACTCTCCAGCTAGTCTTCAGGTGCTTTATCCAAGCCTAACAATTATAGGGTTGGGTCAGTACATCAGAGCTCTGTCTACACCAACCTCCCTGAAGAGTCTAATTGAGGAATTCTTAATGTTCCCCAGTCCCTGGATAGGGGCAGCACTAATCTGAATCAGATGTGCAGTGGGAGGCCGGGGCGGGGGGACCTCTTGGACCCCTTTCTCCCCAGCCTCATGGGGTACCAAACACCCAGCTCCTTTCCACCTCATTCTCTTCCTTTTGCTTGAAATAGCTCTTTATTGTCTTCTTGTAATTCCTACTGTGATATTCAAAAAAGTTTGACAATCATAGTTTATGAGTGACAATCATTTTATTAATAATAGTAATATGTTATTAATAAAATGGATCAATGGCACTCTCAAATGTCAAAGACCATTCATGGAGGTGTTCCTCCATTTATATATACACTTGGAAGAGTGAGTATTCCTAAGAATGGTGATCAATTCTGATTAGTTGAGTATTAATGAGAGATGAGTATTACAATGAGAGATGGACTATCTTACATTGAGGATCTTGAGGTATGTGAAATTGAGCTCCCAAATCTGGGTCAAAGAGACTTTTCTATTTCCCTATCACCCATCTGACAAAAGGGAGAATTCATATTTTCCCAGACCTGTCTGAGTAAATACAATGAGCAGGAATCTACTCATTGGTTTAATTTTTTTTTTGCATTTTCATTTTTTTATTAAAGCTTTTTATTTGCAAAATATATGTGTGGGTAATTCTTCAACATTAACTCTTACATAGCTTTCTGTTACAAATTTTCCCCCCCTACTCCCCACCCCTCCCCTAGATGGCAGGATATCCACTACATGTTAATTATGTTAAAATACTTGACAAATCGAATATATGTATGCATATTTCCACACTTATCTTGCTGCTCAAGGAAAATCATATCTAAAGAAAAAAAACATCTGAGAAAGGGAACCCAATGCAAGCAAACATCGATAGAGAGCATGAAAATATTATGTTGGGGTCCACATTTCATATCCTTTTCTCTGGATGCAGATGGCTTTCTTTCTTTTTTTTAAAATTTTATTTTATTTGCAAAACATATGTGTGGGTAATTCTTCAACATTAACCCTTACATAGCTTTCTGTTACAAATTTTTCCCCCAATTCCCCCCCTCCCCTAGATGGCAGGATATCCACTACATGTTAATTATGTTAAAATACTTGGCAAATCGAATATATGTATACATATTTCCACACATCATTGTTGTGCAAGAAAAATCGTATCTACACAAAAGACATATCAGACATATGTCTGATACGTCTGAAACACAATGTAAGCAAACATCAATCAAGAGTATGAGAATGTTATGTTGTGGTCCACATTTCACATCCCTCTCTCTGGGTGTATATGGCTTTCTTCGGTGAACAATTGGAACTGATTTGAAACATTTCATTGTTGAAGAGAGCCACGTCCATCAGAATTGATCGTCATATAGTACTGTTGTTGCCGTGTATAATGATCTCCTGGTTCTGCTCATTTCACTCAGCATCAGTGCATGCAAGTCTCTCCAGGCCTCTCTGAAATCATCCTGCTAATCATTTCTTACAGAGCAATAATACTCCATAACATTCATATACCATAATTTATTCAGCCACTCTCCAACTGATGGGCATCCATTCAGTTTCCAGTTTCTAGCCACTACAAAAAGAGCTACCACAAACATTCTTGCACATGTGGGTCCCTTTCCTTCCTTTAGGATCTCTTTGGGATATAAGCCCAGTAGAAACACTCCTGGGTTAAAGGGTATACGCAGTATAACTTTTTGAGCATAGCTCCAAATTGCTCTCCAGAATGGTTGGATCCGTTCACATTTCTACCAACATGTATCAATGTCCCAGTTTTCCCACATCCCCTCCAACATTCATCATTAGATTTTCCTGTCATTTTAGCCAATCTGACAGGTGTGTAGTGGTACCTCAGGGTTGTCTTGATTTGCATTTCTCTGATCAATAGTGATTTGGAGCATCTTTTCATATGACTAGAAATAGTTTTAATTTCCTCATCTGAAAATTGTCTGTTCATATCCCTTGACCATTTATCTATTGAAGAGTGGCTTGAATTCTTATAAATATGAGACAATATATATTTTAGAAATGAAGGCTTTATCAGAACCCTTAAATGTAAAGATGATTTCCCAATTTGTTGCTTCCCTCCTAATCTTGTCTGCATTAATTTTGTTTGTACAAAAACTTTTTAACTTAATATAGTCAAAATTATCTATGTGGTGTTCAATTAAGAGTTCCAGTTCTTCTTTGGACATAAATTTATTCCATCTCCACAGGTCTGAGAGGTAAACTATCCCATGTTCCTCTAATTTGCTTACAATATCACTCTTTATATCTAGATCATGAACCCATTTAGATCTTATCTTGGTATGTGGTGTTAGGTGTGGGTCAAGCCCTGATTGCTTTCACACTAGTTTCCAATTTTCCCAGCAGTTTTTCTCCAATGCTAAGTACTTATCCCAGAAGCTGGGGTCTTTGGGTTTATCAAACATCATATTGCTATAGTTATTGCCTAGTTTGTCCTGTGATCCTATCCTAGGCCACTGATCGACTACTCTATTTCTCAGCCGGTACCAAATGCTTTTGATGACTGCTGCCTTATAATATAGTTTTAGATCTGGTACAGCAAGGCCACCTTCATCAGCCTTTTTTTTTTCATTAATTCCCTTGAAATTCTTGACCTTTTCTTCTTCTAAATGAACTTTGCTACTATTTTTTCTAGATCTGTAAAATAATTTCTTGGGAGTTTGATTGGTACGGCACTAAATAAGTAAATTAGTTTGGGTAGTATTGTCATTTTTATTATATTCTCTTGGCCTACCCATGAGCACTTAATGTTTTTCTAATTGACTACGTCTGATCTTATTTGTGTGGAAAGTGTTTCATAGTTTAGTTCATATATTTCCTGACTTTTGCTTGGCAAATAGATTCACAAATATTTTATACTATCAAGGTTATTTTGAATGGAATTTCTTTTTGTATCTCTTGATGCTGAACTTTGTTGGTAATATATAAAAATGCTGATGATTTATGTGGATTTATTTTGTATCCTGTAACTTTGCTAAAATTTGAATTGTTTCTAGTAGTTTTTTAGTTGAGTCTCTAGGGTTCTTTAAGTATACCATCATGTCATCTGCAAAGAGTGAAAATTTGCTTTCCTCATTACCTACTCTAATTCCTTTTATCTCTTTTTCTTCTCTTACTGCCAAAGCTAACATCTATAATACAATATTAAATAGTAATAGTGACAGTGGGAAGCCTTTTTTCACTCCCTCCTTATTGGGAATGGTTCTAGCTTGTTTCCATTGCATACGATGCTTGCTGATGGTTTTAAGTAGATGCTACCAATCATTTTAAGAAAAAACCCATTTATTCCTATATTCTCCTTTGTTTTTAATAGGAATGGGTGTTGGATTTTATCAAAGGCTTTTTCTGCATCTATTGAGATAATCATATGGTTTTTGTTAGTTTGGTTATTGATATAATTGTTTATGCTGATGGTTTTCCTAATATTGAACCAGCCCTGCAT
The DNA here is from genome assembly GCA_023553655.1 of Myrmecobius fasciatus. NCBI lineage: Eukaryota > Metazoa > Chordata > Mammalia > Dasyuromorphia > Myrmecobiidae > Myrmecobius > Myrmecobius fasciatus. The sequence continues at coordinate 63,059 of JAJPUD010004116.1, read as the reverse complement.
TCCTGGTATAAATCCTACTTGGTCATAGTGTACTATCCTGGGGATGACTTTCTGTAATCTCATTGCTAATATCTTATTTAAAATTTTTGCATCAATATTCATTAGGGAAATTGATCTATAGTTTTCTTTCTCTGCTTTCACCCTACCTGGTTTAGCTATCAGCACCATATCTGTATCATAGAAGGGATTTGGTAGGACACCTTCTTTCCCTATTTTTTCAAATAGTTTATATAGTATTGGAATTAATTGTTCTTTGAATGTTTGGTAGAATTCACATGTAAATCCATCTGGCCCTGGAGATTTTTTCTTAGGGAGTTGATTAATAATTTGTTCTATTGCTTTTTCTAAAATGGGGCTGTTTAAATAATTTATTTCCTCTCTTGTTAACCTGGGCAATCTATATTTTTGTAGATATTCCATTTCATTTAGATTATCAAATTTATAGGCATAAAGTTGGGGAAAGTAACTTCTAATTATTACTCTAATTTCCTCTTCATTGGAGGAAAGTTCTCCCTTATCATTTTTGAGACTAACAATTTGATTTTCCTCTTTCCTTTTTCTAATCAAATTAACTAAAGGCTTATCTATTTTGTTGTTTTTTTCATAAAACCAACTTTTAGTTTTATTTATTAATTCAGAAGTTTTCTTATTTTCAGTTTTATTAATCTCCCCTTTTATTTTTAAAATTTTTAATTTGGTATTTAATTGAGGGTTTTTAATTTGTTCTTTTTCTAGTTTTTTTTAAATAGTAAGCCCAATTAGTTGATCTTCTCTTTCTCTATTTTATGCAAGTAAGCATCTAGATATATAAAATTACCCCTTATAACCACTTTGGCCATATCCCACAAATTTTGGTGTGTTATCTCCTTATTGTCATTCTCCCGGATGAAATTATTGATTGTGTCTATGATTTGCTCTTTCACCCAGTCATTCTTTAGGATTAGATTATTTAATTTCTAATTAACTTTTGGTCTATTTTCTCCTGGCCTTATATTGCATGTGATTTTTATTGTATCATGATCTGAAAAAGATGCATTTACTTTCTGCCTTTCTGCATTTGATTTTGAGGTTTTCATGCCCTAACACATATTCAATTTTTGTATAAGTTCCATGAATCCCTGAGAAAAAAGTAAACTCCTTATAGTCTTTATTCAATTTTCTCCTAAGATCTATCATACCTAACTTTTCTAACATTTTGTTTACCTCCCTAATTTCTTTCTTATTTATTTTGTGGTTTGATTTATCTAATTCTGAGAGAGCAAGGTTGAGATCTCCCACTAGTATAGTTTTGCTGTCTATTTCTTCTCGCATCTCTCTTAATTTCTCCTCTAGGAATTTGGATGCTATTCCACTCGGTGCATACATATTTAGTATTGATATTGTTACATTATTTATGGTACCCTTTAACAAAATATAGTTTCCTTTCTTATCTCTTTTGATTAGATCTATCTTTGTCTTTACTTGATCTGAGATCAGGATTGCTACCCCTGTTTTTTTGTTGTTCACCTGAAGCATATTTTGTTTACCTTCACCTTGTATGTGTCTCTATGCTTTAAATGTGTTTCTTGTAAACAACATATTGTTGGATTCTGGTTTTTAATCCAGTCTGCTCTCAGCTTCTGCTTTATGGGAGAGTTCATCCCATTCACATTCACAGATAACTAATTCTGTATTTCCTGCCATCTTATTTACCTAAGTTATGTATTTCTTTTTCCTTTCCCCTTTCTCCCTTACCCCCTCCCCAGTATTTTGCTTTTGATGACCACCTCCCTGAAATAGTCCTCTCGCCTTTAGAGCCCATCCCCCTTTTTTACTCCTTTCCCCTAATTCTTCCCTTTCTCCTTCTATTAGTCTATCCCTTTCTTTTCCTCCTTTTCCTCCCACTTCCTTATAAGGAAGGACAAGTTTCTCTGTGAAACCAAATGTCTCTGATATACACTTTTAGAGCCCAATCTGATGAGAGTAAGATTTACACAATGCTCATCTCCCTCCCTTCTTCCCCTCAATTATATTAGGTTTTCTTTGCCTCTTCATGAAATTTTACCTTATTTTTACCTCTTTTTTAAACCTTATTTTACCACCTTTCCCCTCTTTTTCCCAGTATGATAGCCTTTCCACTTCTAATTTTTTTCATATTATCAAAGTAATATCAAATTCTACACCCAATCTTTAAGTATCCCCATAGTAGAAATATAGTTCTCAAGAGTTCTTTCCTTTTTACCTTTTTATGCTTCTCTTGAGTTCTGTGTTTGGAGGTCAAATGTTTTGTTCAGATCTGGTCTTTTTTTTCATTAGAAATAGGTGAAAATCACCTATATCATTAAATGACCATCTTCTTCCCTGGAAGATAATGCTCATTCTAGCTGGATAGGTTATTCTTGGCTGTAATCCAAGTTACTTTGCCTTTTGGAATATCTGGTTCCAGGTAATGCAACACTAGAGCCGGGGTGTCAGGGAGATGCCTTGAATTTTGCCTGGGTTAGTTGCCCAACCCTCATGGCTAAGTCAGTTCACATGTAACAGCTTCCTCTTCAGGGCCTACCAAGAAGAGATCATAAAATAATGGATTGCCCTCACACTTGGAGAAAGCATATGTTTGGCTAGAGCCTATGGCCACCACTGGTGGCAATTTGTAGGACTATTAAGATGATCATGTTAAGGGATGTAAGAGTATGACATGGCTAGCCAGGAAAAGGCAAACAGATCCTAATCTTTTATCTGACTAGGATCTGAGAAGAATACAGTGCCCAAGGTGAGCACTGCCTACCCGTATCTGAGGAAGGCCACCAGCAGTTCCTTAACAATCACAAGATCAAGGACAATCAGAGACACGAAATCAACTTCTCTATTGAGACTGATGTAATCTGTGGTCAGTGTCCATGTGCTACTATCCTTCCATGATGTCTCAACAGGATTATTGGACTTAGAGGTTTGCCTGAGGGTCCTCGAATTCAGCAGTTCTGATATCAACAGCTATCTAATGCACACACCCCCTAACCTGGGATGTTACCACCCACTAAGGTGGGGGCAACACTGGGGGAGTGGAGTGCATCTGACCATGCATGAAAGCTAGGATGTGAACAGTATTAGAGAAGTGGAGCTATCCCTGGTGCTGATCCAATCCATTAAGCCGTTTTAACCAGTTAGTTTTTAGGAACCCAAGTTGTGGGAGGTGCCATTGCTGTCCATCTCACTGGAGGAATGACACCTCATGGATTTACGCCTCTGAGGACTAGGGTGGCTTGAGTTCCAGGGGTCAAAAGTCTCAGTTCATAAGAAACCCTTCCATGTGGCCCCCGGAGAATCAAAGAGGCAAAAGACCTTTGGTCCTCCAGGAAGACTTGTCCAGGGACCAGGACCCACCCTAACAGAATTTGATCCCCTTAAACACAGTGAGGGCAGGGAAGAGGGCACAGATGTTGGTGCCATCCTTTGTGTCCTCCTCTGAGAGAAGTGCTGTGATGGAGGCAGTCGGGGCTTGCAAGGTTTCATCTTGATATATACAATGTGCATAAAACTTTGGAGCCTTGTGCATAGACACGGGCATCTTTCACTTTGAAGATCCAAATGTGAGCAGCCTTTGCTCTTCCCTCCCTTTTGCATTGCCCCTCCCTTTGTCCTCCAGGCCTCAATGAAGCATCCTTGTGTCCCTTTCATCTCTAAAGGGATCCTAATTTCTTTCCAATCCACTGTACACACCACCATTAATCTGAGCAGATAAGGATTTCCTGGGTACTAGTGAAATACCCGGATGAGAGAAAATACAGGACAGCCAAAATAATATAATTTTAAGAGCATTAGCTGGCCAGTGACTGAGCCCTTTCAGTGCAAGACTAGGGGAAGCAGCCCCTGGGAGTTTCAGGGACACGTATTTATAAGATAAAAAAAATATTTATAGGATAAAATCACATAAATGTTCTAAAACATTTATCACACTAAAAATTCCTTTCCCAGGCAGGTGGCAAAGGTTAACAGAAAAGCAACATTTCTTTAAGTTCTCTTTTTGTCAAGTAGTCAAGGTCTTTGGTCATAGATAAGGAGAAGGCAGTCCATCTGGAGGCCATATGGGCCAGCGGTTGGAAACAGGGAATATCCCCTGCATTGGGGAGTAAGAAGCTGGTGACACAGTTCTATCTTCAGACAGAGTTCACACAGAGATGATATTCTCCCAGTTTCATGAGTGCCCAAGCAGGTCAGGGACAGTGTCCATTATACTCACAGGGTCCAATTCACTCCCCCCTTTTATTTGTGACTGGTCAGAAGCTGGACTTATCGGAGACCAGAGGGGAGTAAGTGGTTTGGCAACAAACAGCTTAACTGCCTGGATTCTTCTCCTGATACATGTGGTTAAACAGTTAATCAGCAAGAGGCAACCAGTAGGGCTGGCAGAAATAGGGCAGAAATCTCCTTATCTATAAAATAAAACAATAATACCATACCTTATACCTCATGAGGTTTGTGTTGACTTTTGTAAACCCTCTAATGACAGAGAGATGGGAGCCATTCTTCTAGTCATCTTGATTCCTTGAGCTCTGCTGCTTTATGCAGAGAGGCACACTGGTTTAATGGAAAGGGCCTTGGCAGCCAGTTGGTACAGAAAAAGGGCTAGGCCTGAGGGTAAATCCCACCTTACACATACAATAGCTCTAGGAGCCAGGGCAAATCACTTTAATGTCTGGCTGCCTCAGTTTCCTCAACTGTAAAAAGGAGGAAATAATAGCACCCACCTGGCAGGGTGTGCTATTGTGTCTATGTATCTGTGTTTGTATTTATTTGTGCATTTCTATGTGTAGCTGAAAGCACACATACATACACACACACACACACACACACACACACACACACACACACCCATCACTCTTCCACACTGAAAATGCAACATGTTCCTGGAAGGGTTGTTCCAGGGTGAGGAGGAGTCAATGCCTCTCTGCTATGCACTAAGAAGCAAGTTGAAAAGCAGGCAGTAACTGAGACTCCAGGAGGAGTCTGGGATCTCAATTCCACCCACCAAACGCAGTCTGAAGCCAGCTGAAACACCCCTGGCAGGAATCTCAGACTAAATGGGAGTTTCCAGGTTCTGAACCAGCAGACCTTTAAGTTCAGGAGCTTGCAGAGCTCAGAACAGGTCAGAAATCAATCTTTTGTCTTTGATCATAACACATTGGGAGAATTAAAAGAAATAACAGACCAACTGTTGGTGGGGTGGGGTGCTTGATTTTTTTTTGAATGAAGTTTTGTGTAGACAAAGTCTCCCACTGTCATTTCTCATTGGATTCTTTGCTCATTTGTGGGGATTTCTGAGCAAATTTCAGGGTCTTGTTTAAGTAGTCATGTGGGAAGTGAACCATATGCCTTCCCTTCAGGCAGTCATCTTAGCAGGAAGTCTGATCTATTATGTTTGTAAGGTCTCTGTCTAGCTTAGACATTTGATATTTTGTGGTCTTTTCCACATCTGATGTTCATTGTTCTAAGATCCCTTACAGCTGTAACTTTCCATCTTTTTACGACCACCCCCCCATTTTTGTTGTCAGCTCCTTTTAGTTCTGACATTCAGCATTGTGAAGATATTCCAAAGGTCCTCAAATCCTTCCAACTCTTAAAATACTTCTTGTTCAAAACATAACTGCACACACATAGATGGTGGGCTGGGTAGACCTGGGTAAGCAGGCAAACTTTATCCAAGGTTCTCTGTGCCGTGCCCCCAACAAACCCTCTGATTTTCTATGTTCCAATTTCCTTCTAGCTTTAAAATTGTTTTCTCAGGTTCTTCCCAGCTGTGACATTCAGTATTCAAAGTTCCTCCTAGGTCTGTTATTTAAAACCAAAGGTCAAACCCAGATGTGACATTTTCTTAGCAAAGGTCCTTTTTGGCTCAGACATTGCATTTTCTAAGTACCCTGCTGGTACTGATAGGCTCTGCTTCCTAGGGGACCTCCAAAATTATTGTTCTGTCTTCTCAAATTACTGTGTTCTGCCTGGATGCAGAAAGAATGTGTCTTTATGGGGCCAGGTTTGCACAAAGAACAGTTTTTTCACCTAACATTTCTACCCAATTTAACTGGCTTTTGCACAGTGGTTTTTAAAAACTTTTTGGAAATTCAATTCAAAAGTCTACAACCACAGTAATAACAAGACCTTCACAATATGTAGTCAGGATCTAGAAAGATCAATTCCCCTATTGACTAAGTCCAGATATGTATTTCTTTATGGACTTTAATATATAACCTCTATCCCAAGAGCCATGAGTGGCTGGTATGATTCATCTTCAGTTCCCTGAACATTCTCTTAATGATATTTATCATTGCAGTCACTAGAATTCCAATAGCTGTCAAATTGTTTCCTTTTAATGCAATGCAAATCGTTCTAATTATGTTGTCTGCATCACAATGTAGTTGTCTGCGTCTGTCCCTCTGGAACTTTCCATTTCATCATGGCTCACAACAAAATAACACTCCATTATGATTTTATTTTTTATATTTTGGTCACATATTGTTTACTTGTTCCTTAAGTGGTCACCTCCTTAATTTCTAGTTTGAAACTACTATGAAAAGAGCCATTATAAATAATTTGTATATATGATGGATCCTTCTGCAAGAGGCCTCAAATTACTATTGTTGATTCAAAATATATTCAAATTTTAGTGCTTTGGGGGCATAGTTCTAATTTGCTTTCCAGAGTTGCAAGAACAATCCACATGCCCATGAATGTCTGTTTTCCCACAGCCTCTCCAACCCATTTTCTTTTCCAAATTCTGGTGTGTATGAAGTAGAGGCTTAGGGTTCTCTTTATGAGCATTTCTTTAATTATTACCTACTTGGAACATTTTATCATGTTGTCTTTGATAGGTTCAATTTCTTCCTTTGAAAATTGCCTATTCAAAGAATTGAAAATCGAGGGGATAACTATCAATCAGAAAATGGTTGAAAAAGTTGTGTTGTATTATTGTGATGGAAAGTTATTGGGCTGTAAAAAATGTTATTGAAATATAAGCAGGATTGTTGCTGAAAAACCTGGGAAGATTTATATGCACTAATGTAAATTGAAGTGAGCAGAAGCAGGAAAACATTGTAAAGAGCAATAGCAATATTGTAATATTGATCAACTTTGAAAGATCTTTGATGAAAGAAAATTTCAGAGGACCTATGATAGAGAATGCTACCTCCAGAGAGAGAACTGATTAACACTGAGTGTAGACTGAAGCATACTTTTTTCACTTTACTTTTGTTTTTGGCTTTTTAGCATTTATTTTTACAACATTGTGAATGTGCAACTATATTTTGCGTGACTTTATATTGATGATTGATATCATATTATTTGCCTTCTAAATGGGTGGTGGAAAGACCAGAGGGAGTCAAGGATTTTGGAATTAAACATTTTATTTTATTTTATTTTATTTATTAAAAGCTTTTTATTTACAAAACATATGAGTGATTTTTCTACATTGACCTTTGCAAAACTTTTTTTTGTTCCAAGCTTTTCTCCTCCTTCCCCCCTCCCCTCATCCCTAGATGACAGGAAATCTAATACATGCTACATATGTTAAATTATATGACAAATCCAATATATGTATATATATATATACAGTTATCTTACTGCACAAGAAACATCAGATCCAGAAAGAGAGAAGAAAAAAACAACCTAAGAAGGAAAACACAATGCATGGAAATATTTACAGAAAGCGTTAAAATGCTGTGTTGTGGTCCACACTCAGTTCCCACAGGCCTCTTTCTGGATGTATATGACTATCTTCATCACTGAGCAATAGGAACTGGTTTGAATCACCTCATTGTTGTCCATCAGAATTGATCATCGTATAGTCTTGTTGCTGTGTATAATGTTCTCCTGGTTCTGCTGATTTCACTCAGCATCAGTTCATGTGAGTCTCTCCAGGCCTCTCTGAAATTGTCCTGCTGGTCGTTTCTTACAGAACAATAATATTCCATAACATTCATATACCATAATTTATTCAGCCACTCTCCAATTGATGGGCATCCTTTCAGTTTCCAGTTTCTAGCCACTACAAAAAGGACTGCCAAAAACATTCTTGCACAGGTGGGGCCCTTTCCCTCCTTTAAGATCTCTTTGGGATATAGGCCTAGTAGAAACATTGCTGGCTCAATTGGTATGCAGAGTTTGGGAATTATACATTTTAAAAAGAGGCAGAGCCAAGATGTCAAAGTAAAGGCAGGGACTTGCCTGAGTTCTCCCCTAAACTCCTCCAAATACCTGTTTCTAGAGAAACAGAACCCACAAAAAGATGGAATGAAACAATTTTTCAGCCCAGGAAAGCTTGGATGATCTATAAGAAAGGTCTGTCAAACCAGGGTAACAGTAGAACACAATCCATTGTAGGCAGTTCCAGCCCCAGCAAACTGGGAACAGGGATTGGGAGACAGATCTCTTAAGCCCACAGATGCCAAAGACTACTTAGAATATCATCAAGAAATGTTTTCACACATGGGTAAAAGAGGAGCACAGTCCAGGCTATGGACGATGGTCCAGCCCCAGCCAGGAGAATCACTTCTTGAGAGCCACTGAATCACCAGTGGCAGCAGTGGCTTCCAGAGCTTTCAGCCCAAAATTGATAATGAGGTCAAACAACTGATAAGGAGACTGCAGGGTTCTTTTTGCTAGCACTCTGTTGCTTTGCCCATACTCAGATCTGGGTCACAGTCCTGGGTGACAGACCCAGGGCATGGAGGAGCACTACCACATCAGAGTTTGAAACTGTAGTGGAGCAGGAACCCTCTTCACAGTTCAAGGGCAGAAAAAAAAGTGTTTGTGATCACTCATGGACCAAAGCACAGGCTAAGAGAATAATAAAAAGCTCACCTTGGAAGAACGGAAAGCTCACAGGTCCTTAGAAGGATCTCTGAAAACAGCAGCACAAAACCTGAGGATTGAGATGATGCACCTTCTACACTGAAAGCAGAGCCCTCCTTTACTTTTATTTAATTTTTAATTTTTTAATTTATTTTATTGGATTGGAGACAAGATGAAAGAGAGAAGACAGTTTTTGTCTGAGCTCTTCTTGGTTTTCCTCTGATCAACACCAGATCAAGCCCCTGAACAGGTTTTGGAGTGACACAGCCCACAAATGTTTGGAGTGTAAAAAATTTCCAGCAGAAGATATTTTGGAAGAACTTCAGCAAATGTCTCTTCAATCAATTTAGGGGGGGGGGAAGGAAGGGAGGTATCTCAACCCAGGCACAGCATAGGAACCCTGGGAAAAGTGGCATCCTCACACTGGGAAATCTACCTGGAGGCTCTTAGCCAAAATACAGCAATGTTGGCTACTCTGTCCTGGTTGGAAGCCAGTACATCTGGACGTTACATGGGCAGAATGAGTTTGTAAAAGATATTTCTTGAAAGATCTTATAAAGATCTTTGTTGAAAGAGTAGGAAATAAGTTCTCTTCAAAATAGCTAACTGGAGTTTTAATACTCATTATACTATGATCATTTCTTCCAAGATTTTGCTTTAGTGATTTGCTTCTTTTCCTCCAGAAAGTTGTAGCAAGTTGAGCACAGAGATTCAATTCAGTGTTTGCTTAAGTCTCAACTGATGCTTTTATCATATGCCTTCAGGCCAGCAATTATAGAGAAGATAGTGAGCAAATTTTCAGTGTTACTGTAAAGAATGAATTCTCTTTTGTTTCTCTGTAGGCAGTATGGGCTGAATGGCAGAAATAGTAAATGCATCTTTTTCAGATCATGATGTAATAAAAATCACATATAGTAAAGGGCCAGGGGAAAATAAACCAAAAAGTAATTGGAAGCTAAATAATCTGACCCACTTAAATGAGTGGGTAAAACAGCAAATCATAGGCACAATTGATAACTTCATCCAAGAGAATGAGAATAATAAGACAACATACCAAAATTTATGGGATGCAGCCAAAGCAATTTCTTAGAAGTTTTATTTATCTAGATGTCATTTGCATAAATTGCAACTAAAAAAGCTAGGAAAAGAACAAGTAAAAAACTCCATTTAAAAACCAAAATTGAAATTCTGAAAATAAAAAGGGAGAATAATAAAATTGAAAATAAGAAAACTATTTAATTAATAATCATAACTAAGAGCTGGTTTTGTGAAAAAGCCAACAAAATAGAAAAACCTTTAGTTAATTTGATCAAAAAAAGGGAAAAAAGAAAATCAAATTGTTAGTATCAAAAATGAAAAGGATGAACTTTTCACAAATGAAGAAGAAATTGGAACAATAATTAGGAACTATTTTACCCAATAATACCAATAAATAGGATAGTCTAAGTGAAATGGCCAAATATTTACAAAAATATAGATTGCCCAAATAAACACAGGAGTGAACAAATTACTTAAATATTCCCATCAACTCCCTAAAAAAATTCTCCAGGGCCAAATGGATTTACATGTGAATTCTACCAAACACTTAAAGAACAATTAATTCCAATACTATATAAACTATTTGAAATAATAGGGAAAGAATGAGCCCTACCAAATTCCTTTTATAACACAGATATGATGCTGATACCTAAACCAGGTCAGGGTGAAAAGAGAAAGAAAAATATAAACCAATTTCCCTAATGAATATTGATGCAAAAATCTTAAAGAAAGTATTAGCAATGAAATTAGAGAAAGTTATCCCCAGAATAATACACTATGACCAAGTAGGGTGTATACCAGGAATGCAGGGCTTGTTCAATATTAGGAAAACTATCAGCATAATCAATTATATTAATAATCAAACTATCAAAAACCATGATTATCTCAATAGATGCAAAAAAAGCATTTGATAAAATCCAACACGCATTTCTGTTAAAAACATTAGACAGTATAGCTACAATAATAGTCTGTGTTCTAAGACTCCTCCTCCCTCTGACATTCTGTGTTCTAAGGCCCTTCCCACTTTTGATATTCTGAGTTCTAAGACTCCTCCCATCTTTGACATTCAGTGTTCTAAGGTCCCTCCAACCTCTGACATTCTGTGTTCTAAGGCTCATTCTCCCTTTGATATTCTAAATTCTATGACTGCTCCCACCTCTGACATTCAGTGTTCTAAGTCTCCTCCCAGTTCTGAAATTCTGTGTTCTAAGGTCCCTCCTACCTCTGACATTCTGGGATCTTAGACTCCATCCACTGCTGATATTCTATGTTCTATGGTTCCTCCCTCCTCTGATATTCTGTGTTCTAATTTTTTTTATCACGTCTCAATCCTCTCATCCCATGTTGACAATTAATACCCATGGAACAATGTTTGAGGGTCTTTTAGCCACAGGTGCAGACAAAACTGTTATCTTTCTTGTGGCCAGCACAGTGGCTATCTCAATCGGCTGATACTAACTTGGTGGGAATCGATGCTGCTGCAGCACCTAGTGTTAGTACTCACTCTTTAACATGGGTGTATAATGGACATCAAGGGAAAATCCGACCTTATATTATTGACCACCTGTCTGTAAATTTATGAGACAAAGACTTAGCCAAGTAGGAATTTGCCTCATCACAGAGGTTTTTTCTTAGGGGCCACAGCACAGCCTGCTCCTGTCCCAAATAGATGGAAAACAGATCAACCAGTATGGACAGAGCAGTGGCCCCTCACCAAAGAAAAACCGAAGGCTTTGAAAAAAATAGTACAAATTCAATTAAAACAAGGGCATATGGAGCCCTCCAACAGTCCTTGAAACTCTCCAATATTTGGAATAAAAAAGAAATCAGCAAAGTAGAGAATGTTGACAGATCTTAGGAAAAGTAATGACCAGGCAATGGTCATTTGGGTTCTTTACAGTCAGGGCTCCCATCTCCAAATATGGTTCTTCTATTGGCCAGTAGATATTCAGAACTGTTTTAATTCTATACCTGTATATGCCAAGAACAGACCAAGATATGCTTTTTTTCTGATTCCACTCCTAATCTTACAGCTCCTTATGAAAGGTATCAATAGACAGTTTTACCTCGTGGTATGAAAAATTGTCCCACATTATGTCAAATGTATGTTGTAGAAGTTATTAAGTCTCTTAGGAAAAAACTATCCAGGTTCTATAATAATTCATTATATGGATGATCTCCTTGGAGCTGCTCCAACATCCTCAGCTGCTGAGGACATGCTACAACACATAATAAGAGCCTTAGAAGCAGTACAATTATATATTGCCCCTGAAAAAAAAACCCCAGAAAACTACTACTGTTGACTATTTAGGTTTCAAAGTGTCGGCTGCATTCATTTCACCTGAAAAGGTACAAATGAGAACAAATCTATTGAATACTCTTAATGATTTTCCAAAGCTCTTGGGCGACATCCAGTGGTTTTTTCCAAGATTACCATTAACTAATACTCAATTAAAGCCTTTCTATGATTTGCACCCCTCAGGGATCCAGCTTTAATTTCTCCCTGTTCTCTCACTCCAGCAGCCAAAGCTGCTTTAGAGAAAGTTGTAGACGCTCTTCACTCAATGTCTTATTGTTATCATCCAGCCCTTCCAGTTCCTTTGTCTCTTCTTCCTATTCCTGAGTATTCTACCACTTTACTTCACCAAAATGATTGTGTTTTAGAATTTGTTTTCCTCCTATTCAACCTCATAGTATAATATTGCCTTATGCTTCCTCAGCAGGACGCTTCCTGCAAATAGCAATTAAAAGAGTATTTCATGATTAGCTTCCCTTTAGGTGACATTGCCATTATGTATGCTAAAGGCCAATTGGAGATTCCTGTCACAGGACCCTGAATGGCCAGTGCTTCTTACATATGCTATTCTATTCCTTCCATTATTGCACACTACAATTCCAGTTATATCCATTATCTCTTGCTGGCTTTGTATTGCTCCTCGAATAACAAGTCTTTCTCCCTTGTCACAGGCTATTCACATATATATGGATGGTACAAAGAACTCTAAGGCTTCCCTGTTTCTCCCTGATTTGTCTCAATCTTCTGTGTTTAACACATCTTTTATTTCCACATAGGCTAATGAACTTGTTGCAATCCTTCAGGCATTAAATTTTGTCTCTGATCCTCTGAATATCATCTCTGACAGTCTGTATGCAGTAAATGTGATTAGGCAGTTAGAGACAGCTTTCCTCTGTAGGGGTTCTAATGATGCATTTCAATTGTTTTCAGACTTTCAAGTCTTAATACTCTCCCAGACCTCACCATTCTATATAGTTCACCTTCACTTTCACACAAACCTACCCAGCCCAATGGCTGAATAGAAAGCCATTACAGACTCTCTTCTCCTAGGTACCCTCCAAGAAGCTCAGCTCCTGAATTCACATTGACATCTCTCAGTAAAATCACTTCACTGCCTGTTTCACATCAAGAGAGAGCAAGCTCGACAGAGAGTGAAAAGCTGTCCTGCTTGCCTTCTGTTTTCTCCACCCCCTCTTCCTCCTTCTTTCAACCCCCATGGTGGGTTCCTTGCTGATCTCTGGCAGACTGATATTACTCATGTTTCAATGTTTGGTCACCTTCATTATGTCCATGCTTCCAGACACCTCTTCTTCATTTATGTTTGCCTCAGCTCACATTTCGGAGAACACTTCCACAATCAAAGTTCATTTTCTCCTCGAATTTGCAACCTTAGGTGTTCCAGCTTCTCTTAAAACACTTTTGTGGTTCCTTTCATATTCATCACCTCACAGGTATTCCTCATAACCCCCAAGATCAAGCTATTATTGAACGCTGCCACCTAGACATCAAAGCCTTAAGCAGAAATGAGGACTCGGTGGCTGTGTACAATCACTTTCCCCAGAAGCATGATCAGCACAGCTGTTATTCACTTTGAATTTGTTAAATCTTGACCCAAACAACATTTCTCCTGCAGAGAGAATTTTTTTCTCCATCCACCTCAGCGGGCACCTGAGTGCTCCACAGATCATCATGACTGACTCCCCATTGATGGCTTCACAAGTCATGTGAACAGATCTGGTCACAGGGCAGTGGTAAGCCCAGCCACAGTGGAAAGTTGAGAGAAGGGGTCTGTTCTCTTCATTACAGATTCTGGAGACAAGATAACCATACCCTGGAGAGCGGTATGGCTCATGGAGAGTAAAGCAGCCTGAGAAACCACCATGAAAACTTTGCTGTGTTCTTTTTGTCATTGGAGCATGGATCAGTGGAAGTGGGCTGGACCTTGTGGGATGTCCCCCCGTGGTTTTCCTTGGTGACCTGGGGAGATTGGCCCGTTCCCTTAGGACGGATGATGGTTCAGGAGACCACCTGACCTACGGACGGACATGTTAATACCCCCCACTGTAAAGCAGCTGCCTCATGAGAATGCTCTTTTACATGTTAATGACACTGGTGTGTCAGCTCACCTCCCTTTGTTTCCACTGTGGGGGGGGGGAGGCCCTGGAATCCAGATGGAAAAAATGTCATTGTTATCATCAGGAAACGTACCTGTAAATAATAGATTCTTTTCTCTAGATGCTGTTCTTTCTGCGGCTCAACATGTTACTCAACTCCACATACCTGTTCTTGGTCCAACCTTCCTTTCAGTTACAAGGAAGCTGATTTTCTGTGTCCTAAGTTCCCTATGTCGAAATCCCCTCCTCTAGCCCATTGCCGGACCACCGAGTTGTGCGTCGCCTCTACTTGGAGCCCATTGGGCTTTGGTGTTCATAGTCCTGTGTGCGTACCTCACATAACCTTCTGGCAATCAGACCCCGAGGACCCTCTTCCCACCTTTATTAAAGCAGCCTTTTGTGGTCCTTCGGGAATTGAGCCCCTTTCCTTATGGATGTTACTACCCACCTTAGCACCAGCTACTAATGTTTCATATCTCTCACTTTTTAAACATAATGCAGTAACCCCTGTTGTAAAATTGTTGCCTCTTGTAGTGCACCCAATGGCAGACTAGGCCTTTTTGCTCGGTCCTCCACAATTTCATGGATGATCCCAATGTTGCCGGACAAGGATTGTGGAATGAAATCTGTATGGATTGTAGGCTTTTGCAATGAGCTTTTGTTATACTAAAGCTCAAGAAAAACAAATGAAGTCTCTATGTAAAAACACATACTCCATTTGCAATATTGTCTGTTGTTACCCCTCGATGGTCTGATTCCTTTGCCCAAGAGACTCTGTATCATCTTCAGCACGATAGAAAAAAGCGATGTATTTCATGTCTTGTTATGCTTCCAGCATCTCTTATTGCCTCTGCAACCTCCATGACTGTTTCTGTACAAGCTGTTCATGAAAATGAACAGGCGGCTCAATTTGGAACCACTCTGCAACATAATATTACTCTTGCTTTGCAAAAACAAGAAATTACTAATCAGAATTTATTACAACTTATTACTGAAATGAGATACTCTCTTAATTTTAGATCATGTAGATTACTTAGAGTGAAGGCTTACATTCAGATGTGATTATAGATTTTACCCTTTGTGTGTTATTGCTGTAAAAGTTAATATATGATTATTATTGGAATCAATTAAGAGTTCATTTGTTTGGTGTGTTCCAGCCATCTAAGATTGGTGTTACTATGGCAAGCTTTGAAAAAATCATTCAGGGTATGAATTGGGCTTTTTAGATCAATCTGATCCCAAGGGCACTGTTGATGAAATTCATAAATTATTCCAGCCAGCCCTGTCATTTTGGCAATCTTTAATCTCCCTCTTCTGCCCTGTCATCACCATCCTACTATTAATATTCACATTCTGTTGCCTGATATCTTGGCTCTGTCAAGTAATGGTGGGCTTGTATAAACTGACGGTAGTTATTAATGACCGGGTACATCTGCAAAATCTAAAAAGAGGGGGAATTTGTGCCCTGCAAGATAATCACACTTGCTTAAGTCTGTGCTTAAGTTGGCAAGATCCCACCTGTACTTTCCCAAGCACTTCTGCTTGCTTAGTCTGTGCACAGCACAGAACTCATGTCATTCTGACCTGGCACTGTGCCCTCCCATGAATTTGCCCATTGGCTGGTGGAGGCCACGAAGTTTGAGGAACAGATATATTTGAGGCGGATGGGAATGGAACTGCAAGAATGATATGATATCAGGCTGGTTGGGAGGGGAGACAGTTTGTCTGAGAATGCTAAAATCTTTCCTTGAATCCAATATTCCCATAGTCCCTTCATACACTGACTGATTTATCTACTTTTTGTTTCCTTAGCAACATTGTGCTTAGAAAGCATTTAAGGGTACACTTAATGATAATAAAGATTCTTCCATTCTGATTCTTCACTTGCGAGCATCAGTGCCCTGTTTTTTTTTCTTTCTCTCACTTTTCATGATCTTTATTAGAGCCAGTGCAGCGGATCTATTACTGGCATCCCACATCCCACCTCTGACATTCCATACTTTAAATCTGACTCCTACCTCTAATATTCTGTGTTGTAGGACTGCCCTCACTCCTCTGATGGCATTCTTTTTCCTCTGAGGCAATTGGGGTTAAGTGACTTACCCAAGGTCACACAGCTAGGAAGTGTTAAGTGTCTGAGGCTTGATTTGAACTCAAGTCCTCTTGACTTCAGGGCTGGTGCTCTATCCACTGCGCCATCTAGCTGCCCCTGACATTCTGTTTTCTAAGGCCCTTCCTACCTCTGTCATTCTGTGTCCTAAATTCTAGCACAGCTTTTATAGTCTGCATTCTAATACCCCTTTCAGATCTGTCATTTTCTGTTCTAAGACCCCTCTCACCTCTGACATTCCCTGTTTCAAGCCTTTTCACATTCTCTATTCTAAATGGTCTTCATTTATCTGGCACATTTTGACCCCCTCCCCTTTTCAATTTTCTTAAAAGTGCAATTGCCATCACCGTCCTTAAACTGTTAATAAACCTCCTGAAGTAAGCAAAAGAAGTTCTGAAGGACAATTGCCCAGCTTTCTTTTTATATTCTGCAAAATAGTCAGGTAAAGAGTTGCCATGGCAACTCAATCTCCAGTTCTCATCCCACTTGCATTTTCTTGATGTTTCTGACATTGCCTTTCAATTTTTCCCAGAAATCAGCTGGCGCAAGCTACTAAGGGCTTAAGTGCCCCAAACTCATCATCTCTTTAAGAACTCTGTTCTGACAGCCATAAATGAACAGATTTATGAAGAAGATTTTGTTGAGCACTTGTTACTCTGCTAAGTGCTGAGGTCCTGGATGGCTTGGTGCAGTTGGCAAACAAGAAAGAGTGTTGTTGATGGGAATCTCTTTAACCTTATAGCCCCACCTTGCTGTATCCAACAAAGAAATCGCTTTTATGTTAGACCCCTTGGGCACACACTCTGTGGAGGTTCCTTACCCTGCCACCCTCACTAATGGCCCCACCTTGCCAAGAAATCTCAATCATGTCCCTGAAATCAAATTTCTCCTATAAATCTACTCTTTGCTGAGCCCCCTGGATCAGGCCACCTCACCACTCTGCCTCTTGGTGTCTTTCCCCTTACCCCATACCCCATGCCATGTGGTCTTTCTCCTCTCTTACCCCCACCATGCTTCCTAGTATCTCTCTTCTCAAACCCCACTATGCCTTATGGTGTGTGTGTCTCCTCCTTGTATCTAACATTTTAGGGTACTAAATCTCCTTTAGGATTTAGCCTGCCAGCTAAGGCCATGGCCCAACCTCCTGGGGTATTTCCATTCTTCTTGTCTAATTGTGAGTTCCACCAGGGAACGAGTCTTGTCCATCATTAATTATTAAAACACCCTTCTTGCCAACTATATGCTCTACCACTCTATTTTGTAGTTATCATGCCTTGTGTCTATTGTATCTCTTCATTTTGTCTGTAACCTCTTTTTCCCAAATCCACCTACCTTTTGCCAAAGAGAGTGGCCATTGTGAATTCTTCACAGGACTGAACCCCAATATTTGGTGCTCTCTTAAATAGCATCACTTGGTGCCACATTATTGCTCCATCAATCGCATCACTAAGCACTGTACTACATACCCCATTGACAACCCCCATTTCCACTTTCGGAGCACCACAACCCATGTTCATGTATTTGCTATTATTTTCCCCCAAGGGGTGTCTAATTTAATGGAACTTTCCTTTATGATCTAAAGGGAATTAAAGGGAAAAGAAAAGAACAGAGCCAGCCCATCTAGTTCTGGAGCTGTTCTCCATAATCTCCACCCTTCTTCATTCTTATCAATCCATCATCCCTCTGCAAAGCCTAATGCTATGGTAAGCATTCAGTAGGTGCTCAATGAATGGTTTATATTCTAAAGCAATGTCACTCAAAATCCAATAAAGGAGGAGCAGACTACCTCAGATTGTGTTTTGTCAACTCTGCTCTTCCTCAAATTATTTGAGCCTAGATACAGCGTTTCCAATTCTCCCAACACTTTCATGGATATAACTGTTAGTATGATTTTTCTCCTTTCTGATTCTGCCAAGAAAATATTTGGTGCCGCAGTCCTACAGTCAGGAGAAAGCTTCTTTTGGTCAGTGTCAGTCTGTCTAGAAGTCTCTGAGTATCTCTATACCCCCAGCAATCACTTTATTCAGGGTCAGTGTTTGGATAAAATGAGCTCCTGGTTGGTCATTGCACAGTTAACAGTACCAGGTTTGCTTTGACCTCACATTATAGAAATGTAGCAAAGATAAAATGGAACAGATTCTCTGGAAACAGCCCCTCTGTTCTCTATAGAACTCAGGTATGGTCATTGATGGACTTCAGGCAGCAGATAAAGAATACACGTAAGAGATGTGAAGGAGAGGCTTAGCATGGGATGGAAGCAGTAGTCCAGTAGCAAAAATAATGGAACATGAAGTTAGAGGAGCCAGATTGGAGTCCCAGCTCTACTGCAGTTAGAAAGATGCATCTAGAATCTCCCTCAATAATCTTCATATAGTCCAGAATGAATGTTTCTTTCATACTATGCTTGGACTTTCCTGATTTGACACTGGCAAAATCTTGGCCCAAACTGGCTAGTTATTTGAGAAAATACTTGTCCTAGTCCAGACCAGCCTTTTTCTTGGACTTATTTCCTCCAAGTTTTGTCCTTGTCAGTGGCTGCAGTAACACTTTGCCTGGATCATGGCCTCTGGACTTGTTGCTTGCCCATTTCTGTGGATTCACCTGCTGGTGGGGCTCCAGCATGACTGCCACTCTGTCCTCCAAGTAGAAGAGCAGGGTCATTGTTCTCCCCAGCTTCCCAGGGCAGGGAGCCAGTCTTTGGGCTGACACCTCAGCCTCCCTCACCTACAGCCTAAATTCATTGAGGAAGCAGAGTCACCTAAGGTCTCCATGCTTCAGGCAATTTTCTGAGAGCACAAATTACAGGAAGTGAAGGTGTCAATGGAGGAACTTTCCTTCTCTGGGAGTCCCCCAGGTATCCCTCAGGTATCCATCCCTATCTCTGCAACTACCTTATCAATGTGCTTTCTTCTCCACCTCTAGAGGCTCTTGGCAGAGTTCCTAGACCTTCTAAGGAGTGTAAGGATCCTCTTGCATAGGGCAGCATCCTGGAGCACAGAAGGATCCCCAGTGTTCTGCCTCAACTCTCCACCTTCATTGGAGGGGGAAGGTGGCCAGCAGCAATTACCTCCCATTTCCTCCAGCCCAAGTTAGGTTAAGGGTAGAAATGGATGCATGCCAGGGTGCCTCCATGTCCCTTCCGGCCCTGGCCTGGTCTTGTCTCCTGCTTGGAGAAAAGAGACTGAGATCTGTCTCTTCTTCAGACCACCTCTTTCCTCCTCTCTCTGGGGTTGTCAGAAGTCCCTTTCCAGGCTAGAGGTCTCAGACTGCCACAGCTATTTGGCTGTTCCTTTCTGGAGAACCCAGTACGGCCCCTCTGCCTTCCTGTCCTTCTCTAGGTTATCCATACAGAGACTGATCCCCAGTGATCCCCAGCTAAGTTCAGCAGCCCACCAAACCTTGATCTCCAGCTCCAGCCACTTGCCCTAAGGAACTTGACACCATGCTCAGTCCTTCACATTCCTACAAATAGAAGATGAAGTGAGGTCCCTTCCCCTCACCAGGCTGTTTCTTACATGAAAACTACATCCATCTTTTAGTAAGATCCACCCATTGCTCTTATCCCAGATCTCTGTCTTATCCATTTGACAAGGACCCACTCTGCATGCTCCTGAAGAACCTGCAGGGGATTATTCTGAAGAAGCCCCAGCCTAGACACCCCTTCTTTCTTTATGCCTGGATTACTCCAGTACCTACTAGGTGGTCTTCCTGCCACAAGTCTCTGCCCACTGCAGTTTGTCCTGCTGCCAAAGAGATCATTCTAAAACTCAGGTCTGACCATATCACCACCTCCCCCAACACCCCCCCAAACTATGCTATCACCTCAAGAATCAAATATAAAATCCTCTGTTTGGCACTCAAAGCCCATCATAACCTGCCTCCATCTGTGCACTCCTCCTACACCTACACTCCCCCTCACATGGTCTGTGATCCAGTGACTCCATCCTCCTGGCTGCTCCTTGCACAGAACACTCCACCTCCCAATCCTGTCCATTCTCACAGGCTGACCCTCCTGCCTGCAGTGCTCTCCCTCCTCATCCCTGCTTCCTGGTTTCCCTGGCTTCCTTCAGGTCCTGCTTAAAATCCCACCATATATAAGAGGCCATTCATAGGCATCTTTAGCATTTCAACCCAGGTCCTCTTATTCCATAGAAGCCACAATTTTTTCCAGAATACAATTTTGCATCCAAATGAAGCCTTTTTTTGCCTTTTTTTGAATTTTTAAATCTTTTTGTTTCCTCAGAAGAAATCAGAACTTGGCTTATAATTCTCCACAAAGAAAGGAAAAAGGGCTTTAATCGTACATGTGAGTAATCAGGATAATAATATAACAAATCTAGGACATGCCATGTTATTAGACAAATATAGTACAGCCATTATTTTCACCTAGTGAAAAACACGAAGTAGAAAGGAATTGTACTTTATCACAGCTCTGAGCATATGCACAGGTGGCACTTAAGAAATGCTTCTTTGATAGCCTGGGTCAATAAGAGTCAACACAAGTCTTCTTCCCTCTACAGTAGTCTTGTCTATCTCCCCAGAGTTTATCCTTAGATTGAGATATTCCACCTGCCAAGGACAAAGCCTTGGGATCAGCAGAATGTGCTCCTTTTCCTCTGCTGGGGTGCACCTTCTACTTTATTACTCCCCTTAGGGTTCTATGTTGGTATAATGATGATTGGCAATGGCTCACTAATGGGACTCTAGTGAATTTAGACAAGCTTCTACCTGGAAACTTGAACTGCCAGCTGTGAAATGCTGTGTTTCCACTTCAAAACTTCTATGAAGCTCTAGGTTTTATTATTATTATTATTATTATTTAATATTTTTTCACCCAGTTAGATGTAAAACCATTTTTAACATGATTTTAAAACTTTGAGTTCCAGATTTTCTCCCTTCCTCACTCCTCACTTCCCACCCATATTGCGAAGGCACATATACAGTCATGTAAAACATTTCCATAAGATTCACAATATAAAAGAAAACATAGACTCCTCCAAAAAATACCTTAAGAAAAATTAAGTTAAAAAAAAAAGTATCCTTAAATTGGAGACTGAGTGGATGCCCATCAGTTGAATAGCTGGATAAGTTGTAGTATATGAATATAAGGGAATATTTTTGTTTTAGAAGAAATATTCAGCAGAAAGATTTTAGAAAGGCTTGGAGAGACTTGAACTGATGCTAAATGAAGTGAGTAGAATCAAGAGAATACTATACCTAGAAACAATAAGATTATGTGATAATCAGATGTGATGGACTTGGCTTTTTTGGTGTTTTAAGGCAATTCCAATAGACTTGGGATGGAGAGAGCCATCTGCACCCAGAGAGAGGACTATGGGAACTGAATGTGAACCACAACAAAGTATTTTCATGTTTTTTTGTTATTGTTTGCTTGATTGTTTTTTCTCTCATTTTTTTTACTTTTTAATATGATTTTTCTTGTACACCATGATAAATGTGGAAATATATTTAGAAGAATTACACATGTTTAATCTATATTGGATTGCTTGCTGTCTAAGGGAAGGGGAATCTGGGGAGCAAATGAGAAAAATATGGAACACAAAGTTTTGCAAGGTTGAATATTGAAAAATATCTTTGTTGCATTTTGAAAAGCAAAAAGCTATTTTAAAAAGCATCCTCTAATCTGTATTCAGACACAATCAGTTCCTTCTCTGGGATGGACAGCTTTTGTATTCTTGAGTCCTCCACAGAGGCTTGGATCATTGCACTGCTGAGAATAACGATTTCATTCACAGCTGATCATCTCATGATATTTCTGCTACTTTGTAATTAGTGCATTTCACTTTGCTTGAGCTCATGGAAGTCTTTCCAAGTTTTTTTTTAATAGCATCCTATTTAACATCATTTTTTGCAGCATACTAGTATTCTATTATAAACATATACCACAATTTGTTCAGCAATTCTCCAATTGATTGACATCTCCCCAATTTCCAATTATTTTCCATGAGAAAAAAGCAGCTTGAAATACTTCTGTATATTTTAGGTCCCTTTCCTTTTTTTAACTCTTTTTGGATGCAGACCCAGTAATGGTATTTCTAAATCAAAGAGCATGATGCAATAAAAATCACATGTAATATAAGGCCAGGAGAAAATAGACCAAAAGTTAAATGGAAATTAAATAATCTAATCCTAAAGAATGGATGGGTGAAAGAGCAAATCATAGACACAATCAATAATTTCATCCGGGAGAATGACAATAAGGAGATAACACACCAAAATTTGTGGGATATGGCCAAAGTGGTTATAAGGAGCAATTTTATATCTCTAGATGCTTACATGCATAAAATAGAGAAAGAGAAGATCAATGAATTGGGTTTAAAATTTAAAAAGCTAGAAAAAGAGCAAATTAAAAACCCTCAATTAAATACCAAATTGGAAATTCTGAAAATAAAAGGGGAAATTAATAAAATTGAAAATAAGAAAACTATTCAATTAATAAATAAAACTAAGAGTTGGTTCTACGAAAAAACCAACAAAATTGATAAGCCTTTAGTTAATTTGATAAGAAAAACGAAAGAGGAAAATCAAATTGTTAGTCTCGAAAATAAAAAGGGAGAACTTTCCACCAATGAAGAGGAAATTAGAGCAATAATTAGGAGTTACTTTACCCAACGTTATGCCAATAAATTTGATAATCTAAATGAAATGGAAGAATATCTACAAAAATATACAATACCCAGGTTAATAGAAGAGGAAATAAAGTATTTAAATAGCCCCATTTTAGAAAAAGAAATAGAACAAGCTATTAATCAACTCCCTAAGAAAAAATCTCCAGGGCCAGAAGGATTTACATGTGAATTCTACCAAACATTCAAAGAACAATTAATTCCAATACTATATAAACTATTTGAAAAAATAGGGAAAGAAGGTGTACTATGAAATGCCTTTTATGATACAGATATGATGCTGATAGTTAAACCAGGTAGGGAGAAAACAGAAAGAAAACTATAGACCAATTTCCCTCATGAATATTGATGCAAAAATTTTAAATAAGATATTATCAATGAGATTACAGAAAGTCATCCCCAGAATAATACACTATATCCAAATAGGATTTATACCAGAAATGCAGGGCTGGTTCAATGTTAGGAAAATTATCAGTATAATCAATTTTATTAATAACCAAACTAACAAAAATTATATGATTATCTCAGATAATTTCTCACTTCTGGAATTTGTTTCTACTGTCTGCTTTTCTTCTAATTCATACATTTGTTTAAAATTTCTTGGTTTAGGTTGTGAGATACTAATATATACCAAATTTCTGCTATCATGATTTTTACTGTCCTCAGAAGTTTTGGTCAAGAAGTAAATCCTTATCCCCAGTTGTGATGGTCTTTGGATTTATGGAACTCTAAACTATTAGGTTTATTGGCTTCTCACACCCTACCCAGATTACCTCTTTTTTATCATATACTGTAGGACTGAGTGGCCACTTCCTCCCATCATTCCAACCATTTCCATTCCAGGAACTAATTCTATTAGAATTAGAATAGAATAGAATAATTATGTTCAATTACTGAGAATTATATCGAGAATAATAAGTCAATAAACATCAATTAAGCATGTGTCAGGTATTAAGCTAAGTAAATGCTTGGACTATAAAAGAAAAATGGACATGTGAGGGCTGTGGGGAACTCCCAGAGAAGGAAAAGCTCTCCATTGACACCTTCTCTGTCTGCAATTTGTCATTTCAGAAACTTGCCTAGAGTATGGAGACCGTAGATTCAGGGACCACAATAAGTACATGTGATAAGTGGCAGAAGATCGAGGTTCAGCACAAAAACTATCTCCCAGGTCTGTCCCCTGAGAATCTGGGGAAACCAAGGATCATGCTCTTCTACTTGAATGACACAGAAGCAGCCTTGTCAGAGGCTCATCAACAGGTGATTCCAAAGAAATGGGCAACAACCAAGCCCAGATGCTATGCACCAGGAAAAGTGTTAATATAGTCCACTTAGAAGGAAAAATGTGGAGGAAATACAAACAAGCAAATGAATGGCCTTGGCTCCATATCTTACTCATCTTGCCATTGGATCATGATCTCTATCCCAAAAAAAAACCCTCTCCTTCAAATCTCTTATGTGTGGGCTCTATCTGCTGCCTCAGTTCCCTCTTCACCCAGTCCTTCCTTCAAACCACCAAACAGGTTCACAGCTTCATAGACTTAAATCTCTACTTCAAAGCACTTTAGAGTCCACCTCATGTAACTTCCTTATGCTGCAGAGAAAAATGAAGCCCAGGGAAGTAAAGGGGCTTACCCCAAATCTCACTTAGACTCAGAGATCCAGTTGGAAGGGACCTTAAAAGTCAATTAGTCAAAACTTCCCGTACGGAGGAAAATACTGAACTCCCAAATGGTGATGGGAGTTATCTGAGGTCACACAGGAAGTATGTGTCCACCACTAGGAAGGTAGGATGTTGTTAGAAATTGTGGGAGAACAATGTTCTGTTTCTACAGATGTGACTTGACTATAAAGAAAAGGAATTAGAGGGAGGACTCATATCAGTGGTTAGCAATAGTGCTGGTAGTCAAACACAATTTGTTCAAACACAATGTCAGGATGGAGAAAAGGGTTAAAATATCTTGGTAAGATATCTCCAATCAATCACCCTGTAAGCCAGGAAGCTAGCTAAACACAAAATTTTTAATGAGGGGGCCCAGGACTACAATGCTAAAACCAGCTGGGGTCAATGACAGGCCACAAGTTTTATAGAAGCACCTATGCTGAATGAACCTCATGCATATTAACTGATACACCCTAAGGGTGAGGGTAGTCACCATCTTTGAACATGGGATGTATGACCTGGGAAGGGAGACATATTAAGAACTGTATGTAGTGGGACTCGAAGGACATGTGACTTCTGAAGAAGGTCTCCACCAATGGAAACTCCGGGAAAAAGGAGGAGGTGGGCTTAGGCAGGATTACAAGGTATACTTCTACCTGCCAGTTGTGAGGGTAAATTTTGGAGTTTTCACACCAACTCCTGCAGGAGTGTATTAAAAATATTCACTTAGTCTGTGTCTGTTTATTCACTGTGCCCTTTTGAGGATTCAGAGTATTACTTCTGGCAATGTGAATTTAGATTTTGCTGACTCAGAACTGAGGGGTGGTCCAGGAGATAGTGTTGTTGCCTCTTATACTCCCAGGTCACTTGTGTACTCTCATCTTAGACAACTGGAAAGATAAGGGGTAAAATTATTTTTTAAATGTTAAAAGAAAAGTCATTTCCAAAAGCAATCAAATTTTACTTCATGAACTTTCAACAGCTACTTATTGGCCTGAATTTAATTGCTTGTGGGATTTCTGTCTACATCTACTCTCCCTTTAATGTGAGAAGACCTGATCTTAGCCTTACCTTTTGTTGAAATGAGTTTTCAAGGATTTACATGACAATCTTGGCTTAGATGAGATCATCAGAAATAAATAACATCACATCAGCACCAAAGACCCTGGACAGCTCTGCCAGGTGCACTCTCTATAAGCCACCTACTGCAGTAACAGTCACTTATGCATCAGAGGGACCCCATGGGGATATGGCAGCACAACCACAGGCAGCTGAGCAGCTCAGTGGATAGAGTGCTGGATCTGGAGGCAGGAGGGCTCATCTTCAGGAGTTCGAATCTGGGTTCAGACACTTATTAGCTTTGTAATCCTGGGCAAATCACTTAACACTCTTTGCCCTAGCTCCTTATCAGTAATATAAGTTGGAGAAGGAAATGGCAAACCACTGCAGATATTTTGCCTCCCCACACACACCTCAAAAAAGCCAAATGGGGTCAACAAATAGATTCAGACACAACTGAGAAGGAACTCAACCATGGTCAGATACATCTAGACTAACACTGGTCATCTGTCATCCCCCCAGACATCAATGTGTCCTGTATTATCATCAAAGAACATTTTTTAAAAGATGCTGTGCAAAAAGTTCACTTTCCAGAACACCTCATTCTTCCTCCATCTGCTGTGCTATGTTTACAAAATAATGAAAGGTTAGGCCCCAAATGCCATTTCCTTTCCTTTTCCCAATCGGAAAATGATTGACAGTGAATTTGTAAAGGGCTGATGCCAAATTCACCATGGTGTATTTAAACTTCAATTCCAAGTCCTGTGTGATAGGACCATAGGGTACCAGTATTACTCCACAAAACAAGTTTCAGCCGTGCTCCTTCCTATACATATATATATATATATACATACATATATATATATATATATATACATATATATGCAGCCCCAAGGTTATCTTTATTTAATTCTCTAACCCACTCTCCCACTCACCACAACGGCTCTTCAGAAAATTTTCATACCTACTCAGATCTTCCATGGCTCCTTCCTACCCCAGCTCCCACGATCTCAGTTGAGAAACCTGTCTCATATTTTCCTGAAAATACATAGGTCAATCCCTGAGAGCTCCTTCTTCTCCCCTCCTTCTTCCTCTCACATTACTTAGGTGCCCTCTGCCTCTGTCTCCTCCATCACCCCTGTCTCACACATAAAGATGTGTTTACTGCTTACTGAGTCAAACCCCTCTCTACCTGCATGAGTGGTTCCCTTCCAACCCATCTCCTCCAACAGACCACTTCCTCTATCATGTCTCACTTCGGTACCTCCCTGGATACTGGCTATTTCCCCCTGCATATAAACATGTGTATGTCTCCCCAATCCTTAAAAACCATCTCTCTCTGAGTCTATTCATCTGTTCTGATTATCCTCCCATATATCACCTCCCCTTTGTGGCCAAACTACTTGAAAAGTCCATTGACAAAATCACCTTTATTTCATGTCCCCTCTCTTCTCAACTCTTTTTTAAAAAGGATTTCAAATTGAATATTTTATTAATAAGGTAATTGTCTTTGTAAATGTACATGCTAAATGATCTGCCTTGAAAAAACATGTTTAAATATGCTTAAGGAAAAATTAAAAAATAAAAAAAAATTGCCTAGGTTTTTCATTACTGTAGGCAATCATGTCCACATCACTTATAGAGCTTTTGCTGAATCTGTCCAAGGAAGCAGCATTTGGGAGGAAACACAGTGGCATAGCAGAGCTTTCAATATGAGAAAGCTGACATAATGTGGACCTTTGCTGTGAAATGTCTTTGCAAAATATGGGAAGAAGTTTATCAATGGGCAGAAAATAAGAGGAAATGGTGTGCAGTAGGCTTTTGCAGAGTCAATTTCAAGAAAAATGCTTAGTCCTTTTCTGGAACCAGTTTCAGAATTTTTCCAATTGCAATGGTCTTCCCCTCATCTCTTAAGGTAAAACGACCCATCTGAGGGAAATCTTTGAAGGTCTCAAGGCAGATGGTTCCTGCTGCTCTTAAACGGGCAATGCAGACTTGATCTTGTTTGACAAAACGGGGTCGTATCTTACTTTTTTCTCCTGTTTTTTTGTCCACCAAGCAGATTAAGGCTGTTATCTCTACTTCTTCAATGCAGGTATGAATGTGCAGCACTGCATTATAACCTGAGCAGATGATGGATTTGTGCTCAATAATCACTATCTGGGCATCAAATGTGCGTCCAAAATGACAAAGATTTTTAGGATCACAAAGGATGAATCCTGGAAGTATTTCTTCTTCTTCAATTCCCTTCAGTCTAATCTTGAGGCTTTCCCCTGGGGTTACAGAGTTAGTTTCCACATCATCAGAAAGGATTCTAAGAACTTCCACATGGTGCTTGTTTGGCATCATCACAAGCTGCTGTCCTTTCCAAATAGAACCCGATTCCAACTTCCCCAGGACCACAGTGCCCATGTCCTTGTATTTATCCACAATTGGCAGCCTAACTGGTCCATCAACTGATCTGCTGAAGTTTGGTAAATCATCCAGATATGGAATAAATGGTAACCCAATATACCAAGGACAGGAATCTGACGGCTCTTTAAGGTTTGCACCAGTGAATCCCGAGCAGGGCATGAAGTGTATATCCTTTTTGGGACTGAAGCCCACTTTTTTCAAAAATGGCAGCAACTTTTCTTTACATTCTTCAAATCTCTCTTGGCTCCAATTCACCGTCGGGTCATCCATCTTGTTAACAAGCACTATTAAGTGTTTGACACCTGCTGTTTTTGCCAACATGGCGTGTTCTCTGGTCTGTCCTCCTTTTTCAAATCCAGTTTCAAATTCTCCTTTCCGAGCAGAGATTACCAGCACGGCCAGATCGGCTTGGGAAGCGCCCCCAATCATGTGTGGGACAAAACTCTTGTGCCCGGGGGCGTCTAGGATGGTGAAGTGCTTCTTTTCCGTCTCAAAGTAGGCTCGGCCCACTTCTACAGTTTTGCCTTTCTCTCGTTCTTCCAGATTTGTATCTAAGGTCCAGGCCAAGTACCAAGTTTCTCTGTTTTTTTCTTTAGCTTCTCGCTGGTATTTTTCAAGGGTTCTTTTGTCAACCATCCCAGTCAAATGCATTATTTGTCCTCCGATAGTTGATTTGCCGGCATCAACATGCCCAATGAAGACGATACTTACGTACTCTTTTTTGGATGTCCCTGGTGGTGCTACCCCAGATTTAGGTTTGGGTATTTTTCCCTTCTCCGCCATCATTTCTGGGGCACTCGCCTCTGGAAGCCCTCCACCTCCCCAAGAGGCGTCCCCTGCTTCCGCTTCACCAGAGCATTCTCTGTGCTCCCATGATCCTTCTGGAGCCATTTCGGTCTCTCCTCTTTTTACAACAGATTCTGAAGCTTCCATGCTAACAGCTAAATGTGAACTTTCATACAACACTGACTGTTTTCCAGAAGGTTCCACAGGTGCCTCAGGGCCAGCAAGACCTCCTGCTCCGGAGCCGTGTCCCCGGGCGGCAGCGGCGGCGGCTGGGGGCGCTGATGGCGGCGGTTGCCGGACCTGGCCCCTCAAGAAGGACTGCTTGAACCCAGAGGCGTAAATGTTGAGCTTCCGGTGCAAGGATGTGCTGAGGTTCTGGGCTTCTGTCGAGGCAGCTGGAAGAAGGCCGCAGTGGCCCGAGCTTCCGGTTTCTTCTGGTCCCGTCACTCGGGTGCCGAGTAGCCACTGCCCCTGCCAGGCTCAGGATCCATGGTCCGGGTAGGCTGTGCACGTGAAAAGGAGAGGGCGGGAAATACGGGAGGAGGGAAAGGACGGGGAGGGGCACGAGCCGGGCATGCGGACTTGGGGGAGGGTGGCAGGAAGGGCGAGAAGGGAGATGAGGCAAGAGAGAGAGACGCAAAACCGGGCAGGGGCGCTACAGTCTCCGCTCCGACTCTACCCAGGCGCCTCAACCCCGCCCCCCAATTCTGCAGATGTGAGAGTGTGTGTAGATTTCCTCACTCCTACCCTCCCCCTCCCAATTCCCTCTTCTGAACTTTCTACACTTAACTTGCCCTCATCATTCCACTGAAACTTTTCTCACCTTGCTAATTATCTCTTCCATATCAAAGCCCTTGTAATCTTCACTTTTCCTGATTACTTTTTGGCTTTCACACTATGATTAAACCTTCTCTTGATACTTTTATGGAGGTTTTCTGATGGTATTCCCTACAGTTTCTCCTTTTAGTCAGTAAACAAACATTTATTAAGTTCCTGCTGTATATATGAAAGGCACTGTCTTCAAGGACATATCCTTTGTATTTCACATTTTTCACCAGGTAAAAACAAAGGCTGCCATATTTTGTCATACTATTAACCCGATTGATCACATGCAAGGTTAAGTTCCTTTACCATTTCTTTATAGAGAATTAAAATTCTGTTGTCCCCTGTGGAAACTATGACTTTCTAGTAAAAGCTACTCTGGGAGGTCAAATTGTATTCTGCAAAGAACTACAGTTGCCATGGTGTTCCAGAACCTGGGCTCAAATGCAGCTTCTGAGGCTTAATAACTGTGTGGGGACTGAAGCAAAATGGAAACTCAGCTATATAATGGATCAAAGACATACCTTTGAATTTAGGATTGGAAAAGCAGACCACAATGGAGACTATAGGCATTTGGGAGAAAGGTACTTGAGGACATTGGTATGATAATTGTACTCTGATATGTATCTCAAAGGTTTACATTTCTGTTGAAGTAGCCAAGATCCAGGCTTAATCATTTGCATCTCAGTAGACTGTGCTTGCTGGAAAGGATATAAAAATATCAAAGAGTGTATTTTGTATCAAACCTATAAGCAATGGAAGTATATTTATTTGTCTCTCTAATCAATAAAATTTGAAGAGTTCATATACAATTATCTTTCCTTAGCCCCTGACTGACACATCCTTATTGCACTACTAAAGCTGGACTTCAACACGGGGCTTCAGAGCTTGTTTATGCTTTCACATTTATGTTGATTAAATGATTGACCTCAAAAATAAATTGTAGGGATTGAGCTAGTCATCCATACAGTGACATAGTGTAAGTTGTACTGGAGTTAAATAATTTCATTTGTGCTACCTGGCAAGGGAAGAACTCCTTTTTTTAAATTATTACTCAGGCCTTATTAAAAATCTACATTTGCCCCCTACACATATAAGGTTCTGCCAGAGGTCAGATGGTGGGAAGAATTTGGCCTTAGTTAGCTTTGAAAGATTAACATAATCTTTCAATAATAATAATAACATAATTAACATAATAATAACATAATAAATAATAATAACAATAACATAACAATAATAGTAATAATAAAAAATCTTTCATAATAATAATAACAAACATGTTATGTTTGACAACTATCACAACAGAAGATCTCAGTTCCAGTTCCTTACTGGAAAGATCTCTAGCATAAAATATGTGAATTCTGGCAAGTGCCCTTCCACCAGTGATATACATTGTTCTGAAGACCCTCTTAGCTCTTTTTATCTGTATGTTGAGGCTCCTTCTATTATGGCCAATCTATATATAGTCACAGGTCCTTCTGGTGCAGTGACATTCTGTGATCTCTGAGTGTAACATCACCTTACAACCATGAACTCATGAAACTTAGCCAATGGATAATTTAATGTCTTGTCTCAATCCACATGATTCCCTCTTTAAGGAATTTCTTTCAGATGAAACATTATGAGTTAGAAAGTTCTCTAACATTTAGGCAGAGGTTGGGCTCTCTACATAAAATGACATTTCTATCTGTCTCCATTTTACCCCTGGCCTCTTTGTGATTGAGGCAAAATTCAAATTATTAGAATCCTTTGTGTAATTAAAAAGCAGATTACAATAGTTTCTATGACTCGACATGTGTTAAGGGGGGAAGTCAGGAAAAGAGCAGATTTCTTTGTGAAACGTTAGGACTCAAGTAAGTGTATACAATGCTGCCCCCAGCCTGGGTCTTCTGAGATGCTCAATGGCCATTTTTGATATTCTCCTTTTCTTCCAGAGCTCAGTGTTTCCTTCTCTTTATCCTGCTCCTGGTTGATCCACCTCTGCCAGTTTTTGGCTCAGCTTGCTTTGACTCTGTCCTTCCTTTCTATTCCCAACACTAGGGTTATCTATCTTTTTGTTGGGATGCCTCCTAGCTTTCATGCAATTTTCTAAAGCCATGATTAATCCCTTAATGCAGCATTGTTGATTGATTCCAAAAGATGTATACAGACCTGGTACACTTTTGGTTCTGATTTATTGATTGATTCAAACAATAACTACTCTTGTATAAGAAAGGTATTTACTTACTTTGAAGGGGGGTGGGATAATTAGGGAAGCTCCATATTTTACATAAGTATTCTCCCCATTCTAACAGTCTATGATGTAAAGATCCCTTCCCCAAACTAACCTTCCTTGAACCAGCAGTAGAGCAGAAAGGAATAAATGGGGCTTTCTTTAAAATATCTAAAACCATCATCAAGCTTTATCTATAATGGGGATAAGATCAGGAATGAAGCAAGGATGCCTATTATCACATCTATTATTCCATATTGTACTAGAAATGTTAGCTCAAATAATATCAGAAGGAAAAAGAAATTAAAATAAGCAATGAGGAAACAAAATTTTCACTCTGTGCAGATAGTATATCTAGAGCATCCTAGAGAATAAACTAAAAGCTAGTTGAAATAATTAAGAACTTTAGCACAATTGCAAGATATAAAATATATACACATGAATCATTAATATTTCCATAGGTAATCATCAAAGCCCAGTAGCAAGAGAAAGAAAAAAATCCATTTTAAAATAACTGTATAAAGTTATTATAAAGTACTTGGGAGTCTACCTGTGTAGATAAATTAAGAAACTATATGAACATAAAATACTTTTCATACAAGTAAAGTCAGGTCTAAGAAATTGGAATAATATCAATTGCTCATGGATAGTCTGAGCAATATAATAAAAGTGACAATTCTACCATAAGTCATTTTGTTACTCAGTACTATGTTCAATTAACCTTCCAAAATTGTTTTATAGGGCTAGAAAAAAATTGTTGCAAAATTTGTCTGGAAAAACAAAAGATCAAGACTATTAAAGAAATTAATGAAAAGAATGAGAGGGAAGGTGGACTAATTATACCAGATATATAGTGGTAATCATTAAAACTACCTGGTACTGTTTTAGAGATAGAGTAGTGAATCAGTAGAATAGATGAGGTAACACAAGACGTAAGGATAGATGAGGTAACACAAGACATAGGAATAAATGACCATAGCAATCCAGTGTTAGATAAATAACAACTCCCTACTGTACCAAATCTTCTGAAAAAAAAAAAAAAGTAAAGCAGAATCAAGGTATAGCCCTATAAAGCTACACTGTATATCAAGAGGAAGTCAAAATGGATACATGATTTAGACATAAAAGTTGGTATCATGAACTAATTAGGAGATCACGTTGTAGTTTAATTGTCAGGTCTGTGGAAAGGGAAGAATTCAGGACCAAAGAGGAGATAAAGAGCATTACACCACTACCTGTGTAGTGAGAACTAGCCTGGAGGTATTTACACTTCCCAGGACTAAACGAGCATCCTGGGATTTTTGTTCTGATCTTTTCTGGTTGTCCAAGGAGTATCAGTGTTCTTCCCCAACTCTCATTTATTATTGTCATTCTATTTTTACCTGAGGTGACATTTTGTCTTAGAAAATCTAGAGAGCTTAGAATTTTGTGGTCTACTTCTCCATCTTCTCAGAATTCTCTTCTTTAGAGTAATTTTTAAAGGAGGGGTTTAGGGGAAAGCTCAGACCACTCCCTGCCTTTATTCTCCTATCTTGGCTCCACCATCAACAGACAAGAATAAGTAGAAGATGTGTGTTCTATCAGAAAGACTAATAATAGAAAAAAATAATATTAATAATAAATAATAACATTTATTGTGTCTGTTTTTTAAAAGCACTTTGGAAAGATCATATTTGAACCTTATAACCACCCTGTAGTTTCCTTAGCATAGGTATTATTATCACCCCCATTTTACAGATATGAAAATTGAGGTTTAGAAAAATTTTGTGGCTTGCCTACACAGTGAGGCAGAAGTCAGTCTGGGCCTTTTGATCTCACTCACAGTTGTCTATTCCACTATGGCAATTCCACCAGAAGTAGGGTGGCTGGTGTTGGGAAGAAAAAAGTCCAACATCTGAAATAGATAAAAGAAATTTATGGAATAACTTGTTAGAGGAGACTATGCCAAAAAGGAAGGTGTGGTTCCCCTTTGGCCAGGCTCTGGAAAGATTGTATTGTGTTCGATTTAAACCCCTAACAGAAACAGCAAGGGCAAAAACCAGTGCACACCAAAGTGCCCCTCGTATCAACACCTTTGGGTTTTGTTTTTGTTGTTGTTGTTGTAGATAGGATTATCTGTGTGTGAGAATGTGTGCATGGGTGTGGGTCGAGGTGTATGTATGTACTTGTGTGAATCAATGTGTGTTTGCTCCTCCAGGCCATCCCTGCCTTCCTTGGGCTCTGTCTATAGTACTAGGAGGTTTGGGGTAGCGTGTTGTAGGCTGGGCTGGGGTTCAATGAAGACTAACAGGGAGAAGTCTTTGGAGACCCTCCTTGGCTCCCCTCCTCAGTGGACTTTTCCATCCTTTTTATGCCCCTCTTCCTACCATCTTTGCCGTGGCCTTGGAGCTTCAAAGAGAGGAGATAGCTTAGAAAATGATTTTTTAATGGGGCAGTTAGGTGGGGCAGTGGATAGAGCACCAGCCTTGAAGTCAGGAGGACTTGAATTCAAATCTGACCTCAGACACTTAATACTTATTAGCTGTGTGACCTTGGGCAAGTCACTTAACCGCAATTGCCTTAGCAAAAAAAGAAAAAGAAAAAAGAAAGAAAGAAAGAAATATATATATATATATAACATATATATATATATATTTAATCCAATATTTATTGTAATATCTTGCCTTGAAAATCAAAGAGAATGGAAATTATAGGAATAAGACCGTATCTTATTGTAATAAAATCCCAGTTACAAAAATACAAACTTATATAGAAAAACAGGAAGTGATTATTTTTTTCTAAAGATTTCTCCCTTGTAAAATACTTCACCTTTAATTTTTTCCCTTACAAATATTTTTTCAAGTACCTCTAAACATAGTTTTTAACATTTTTGGTAAGCTTTTAAGTTACAAACTTACCCCCTCCCCTTCTTCATATTGTTTCTATTGTCTCTTTTGTTTGGTGACATCTAATTAAATAATATAGTTATATTTTATTCTGGTTACAACCAGCAACTGGTGAAAGAGACTTCCCAAGTACTTTATTTCAGAACAAAAATGGGGAATTGTCTCTGAACCTTCATATTTCAATGATTTAGCGGCTGAAAGAAGAAAATTGTTTTAATGTGCACTTCCCTCAATAGGAGAGATTTGGTGCAGTTTGTCATATTGATAGTTTGAATTTCTTTCTTTGAAAACTTCCTGTTCATATCCTTTGATCTACTGGAGAATGGCTCTTAATTTTTTGGAAACTAGAATCAGTTTCTTCTATATGTTGTGTATGTATCACTACTTAGAGATTCTCTTCTGGTTTTAACTGTACTTGATCTGTTTGTGAAAAGCATTTCAACTTTATAGAAGCAGAATTAATTTTTTGTGATTTTTCTCTGTTGTTTTTTCTGTCATAACCTCTTCTCTTATACAGAGATATGAAAAGTAGTTTATTCCTTCCTTCTCCATTTTGCTATTAATTGTCCCTTTATGTCTAATCCACATATTTATTTGTAATTTAATTTGATAGGTAGAGTGAAGTATATCAAAGTTCTAGCAAATTGCTTCATACTATTAATTAAAATCAAATATTGTGTCTTCCCCTAACACCTAGCAGCCACAATGTACTATATTTGGATACATTAAATACTAAGTAATTTTATTGTTTTGCTTCTGTAAATTGTATATCTGATGTTTCCTTTGTTCAACGTTTCAATTTTTAACATGTTGAAATTATTTTCTGGGCAGCTCTGTGTTTTGTAGGGCATAAAGTCAGAAAGAATTATCTTTCTGACTTCAAATCTGACCTCAGATACTTACTAGCTGTGGTACCTTAGCAAGTCACTTAACCCTGTTTACCTCAGTTTCTCATCTCAAATGAGCTGCAGAAAAAACATGCACACCTCTCCAATATTTTTGCCAAGAAAACCCCAGATGTATTCAGGAGAACTCAGACAGAACTAAACAGTAGTAATTGCTTTTCAGTCTCACTTGATGTTTATCATTTCCTTACAAGTATTTTCAACCTTTGGTTGTGTCATTCTTTCCGTTTAAAATTTTGTCATTACCATGTATATATACTGTTTTCTTGTCTCTGCTTAATTCACTCTACGTCAGGTCATAAAGATCTTCCTCTACTTCTCTGTACCAAGTATACTCATCATTTCTTATAACAATATAGTACTATTCCATGACATTCATGTTCCATACTTTGTCTAGCTATTACTCATTTGAGAGCACCTATTTTGTTTCTATTTCATAGCTGCTATAAAAAATGCTGTTATAAATATTTTGGAGTATATGAGATCTGTTTTCTTATTGATGGCTTCTTGGGGTGTAATAGAGTATTTGCATTAAAGGTTTTGGACTTTTTTGTTACTTTGTCTAATTCAAAATTGCTTTTCAAAATGAATGCTTTCTTAATTTGCTTATGGCATCTTCCTTTATGTACACTCATTATGAGCCATCAAACCCCAATGAGCAAGTGAGACTCAGTCCAGGACCTCCCACTGGCCACTCAGAGAGAGCCAGAGTGATTTTTTTTCCAAATGTAGAATAAATAAGTAGGGAAGAGAAAAAAGTCTAGCCCCAAAACTCTAAGATATCTTGTGAGGTTTATGGAATCAACATTTTTATTCCTTTGTGCAGAGCACCTTGTTATATGATATAATATGTTGGACTATATTAGTATTTGCCATATTGTTTTTCAATTTGTTCTCATTAATTTTTACAAATAGTGAGTTCTTGTCCAAAAAAAAGGGATCCTTGTAAATATCAAAGTTTATTATGGCCATTTACTACTTTATCTTGTGTACCTAATTCACTGATTAGATGGAAATCAAATCTCTTTCTTAGCCAGTACCAGACAGTTTTGAACATTACTGCTTATAATACAGTCTGAGACCTGGTATATCTAGGCCTCCTTCCTTCACATTAATTTTTATGAAGTTTCTTGATCTTTTTGAAATTTTGTTCTTCCACATGGAATTTGTAATGATTTTTTTTAAGTCTATGAAATATTTTTTGGTACTTTGATAAGTATGGTACTGAATTAAGTAAATTATTTTAGGTAGAATTGTCATTTTTAGTATATTGCCTTAGTTTAACCATGAGCAGATATATTTGCCAAATGGTTTAGATAAGATTTTATTCAAGTGAAATATTTTGTAATAGTTTTCATATAGTTCCTGGGCTTATCTTAACAGATATACATCTAAGTATTTTACATTGCCATTCATCCCCATCCCCACCCTCCACCTCCTGCCCCGAAGGTGTCCCCATGTCCTTTCCAGCCTTGGCCTTCTTTTGTCTCCTTTTGCCAGAAGAAAGCAGGATGAGAGCTGCCCCTCCCTCAATCAACCCCCTTTCTCCTCTGTTATTGGACTTGTCAGGAATCCAAGTCCCATTCAGGGGCTACATCTCTTTGGCTGTGGACCCTAGTACAGTATCTTTCTCTCCTTGTTCTTCCAGTTTTCCATAAAAAGGCTTGACCTTGGACAAGCTGAGCTCAGAGGTCCCTCCCTCTCAGACCCCAGCATCTGTCCTCAGAAATCTGGGACTTTGCTCAGCCCTGGACTCTCCTGTAAGTGGAAGATACACTCTGG
Source organism: Myrmecobius fasciatus (assembly GCA_023553655.1). Classification (NCBI taxonomy): domain Eukaryota; kingdom Metazoa; phylum Chordata; class Mammalia; order Dasyuromorphia; family Myrmecobiidae; genus Myrmecobius; species Myrmecobius fasciatus. The sequence continues at coordinate 25,502 of JAJPUD010004116.1, read as the reverse complement.
CACCTTCCCCTCACCTGTCTGAATGATTATCGGGGGAGCTTTCCAGTGCTCTGGGCCTGCCAAAATACATTCTTCTTCCCTCTCTTCTCCTTTCCCTTTTTTCTCTAGGTAGAGACCAGCTCTACCAACAGTCTTCTCTGTCAGATGAAGGAGGAGGAAGAGGAGAAAAGAGTTCCCTTTTCTCTGAGTCTGGAGGGGATCAGTGTGCACCTGGACATTTGTCTACCCCCAATTCCCTCCCTTTCTCATCACCCAACACAAAGACTCATTTCTGCCTGACAGATATAGAAGTTCCTGCACATACCTGCTTTTAACCTGTCTATTCTCAAAAGGGTTTTGCTTCTAATTTTTGCCTTCCCTAAACTGCCCTCTGTTCTATTGGTATCAACCCCTGCTTCTCTTATCCTCTTCCCTTCCTATTTTCATATTTCTACATCCAAATGAGTATGAATATTATTTCCTCTTTGAGCCAATTCCAATGGGAGCAAGATTCATGTCCTCCACTTCCCACTTCCTCCACTGTAAAATCTCTTTCACACATCTTTTATGTCACATAATTGAACCCATTCTACTTCTCCCTTTCCTCTTCTCACTGCACATTCTTCTTTATTAAAACTTATTTTTTTAGATAATCATACCACCACATTCAACTCACACCTCTGCTGTTTGTGTATAATCCATCAAATTGCTCTAATAATGAGAAACTTTTTAGAAGTCATAAATATCAGGTTTCCATGTAGGAATGTAAATAGCTTAAACTTATAAAATCCCTTATGATTTCTCTTTCTTGTTTACCTTTTGATGCTTCTTTTGCATCTTGTATTTGAAAATCTACTGAAGGGTATGCACAGTTTGATAACTTTTTGAGCATAGTTCCAAATTGCTCTCCAGAATGGTTGGATCCATTCACAGTTCCACCAACAATGTATCGGTGCCCCAGTTTTCCCACATCCCTTCCAACATTTGTCACTATCTTTTTCTGTCATCTTAGCCATTCTGACAGGTGTGTAGTGGTACCTCAGAGTTGTCTTAATTTGCATTTCTCTGATCAATAGTGATTTGGAGCACCTTTTCATATGACTAGAAATAGTTTCAATTTCTTCATCTGAAAATTGTCTGCTCATATCCTTTGACCATTTATCAATTGGGAAATGG